>JACCIC010000083.1:1345000-1945000 GCA_018907035.1 Sycobia sp. Sy_11 | reverse complement strand
ATTGTGTTAAAAGATAAAATTTACATTTGCTATCTTGCTGTATCATATAGCTTTATTAATATTTTAACAGATTTATTTTAAATATAATATTTATATTATTAATTTTGAATATAATTCATTGTTATCCTCATATTTTTTAATTTTATATTATTTAACTTCGCTTATATTTATTTATGCTCCCCATGGTGCTGTGCATCAGCGGCGGAGATCTACGATGTATTTTTAATTAAAGCAAACGTAAATTTTTAGAGACGCTCATTTCAATCAGCCGAGAACGGGATTAGAATTTGAAAAACTGAGTTAATTTTCGAATTACTTTCCTACATAATTTTACTTTCGTTATATTATTGCTATAAAATACGACTTATTTAATTTCAAGAATTGATTTTAAATTTCTATATAGTTTCGATCATGTTATAAATAATTTTCGTATTGTTTTTCATATATAAAAATAACTACTTCATTTAGGGCTTATATTTGTTAACTATAATTTGAATATACATAATCAAATCTGTCTTCCAATATTTAATTCTTTCAACAAATGTATCGATAGATACAATAGTTAATATTTAGAACAAATCCAAAAATATTATTGTAGAATCTCGATGAAAAGCATTCAATTGAATCATATTATATCATAACATATCGTATCATAGTGATTTATGAAGACCAAGCGTGTGTTTGTTTATACACAATAACTGTTTTTTCTCCTTGCGTGAGTAAATTTTTTTTTTGTTTTAAATTGTAGACTTCTTTATTTTTGTGAAAAATACTTTCAATTATTGCTCACTTCACAGATGAACTTTAATCATCTATGAATTATATTTTTTAACCATTTTAAATTATTTAGATAGGATGAGTCCATAAATTTTCAAATCGATATTACACGTATACAAATTTAATAAACTGAAGTTCAAGAGTTACACTTTCTGTTCTCACGGCTGAGTAAGATCTCATATTCTTCTACCACTTATCATTACACATTACCTCGCTCAAGGCGGAACAATAACCTCGAAGGCGTTACTCAATATCCTGCAGCCAATAACTGCTTTTCTTGTAATAGTTTATTCGGCTATCTTATATTTTGGAAGGGGAGCTCTTTTCGTGCGTCATGTAACTTTGGCGCGACACGCAGATGGCAATTTGGGGAAAACCCGGCGTTTGCTGGTTTAATGACTCCTACAACACTGGTCAGGTCTTATATCTGGAGTTTCCCTAATTACTAGTGCCGAAAAACAAATAAATTTTTATTAGATTAAAACAATAACCAAAAAAACTACTAAACCGATTGTTCTGAAATTTGACTTATAAATTCTATACTATCTTGGGAAGGACATAGACTATGTTTTTATTTGGCTTTTCAGTTGGCACCACTACTAAAATATTCACTATAATTAATTGAAAAAACGGAAATATAGGATATATATATATATATATATATATATATATATATATATATATATATATATATATTAAATACGGTTTCTACTGAGAAATATTGTATTGATATGTACGGGTGGTTGAATACGATATCCCGTTGACTTAGGATGATTTTTATTGACGATTCTACTGATTTATAAATACAAAGCATGTTTTTGTTTGTACATGATAAACAAAAAAACTACTGAACCGATTGCTCTGAAATTTGGCATATAGATTCTAGATTGTCTTGGGAAGGGTCTAGGCTGTGTGTTTTTATTGAAAATCATTTTACATTCATGAATAAATTAAGTTAACGGTCTTAGCGGTCAGTTACACGAGCGGCCAGTAATTGGCGCTTTGAATAACGAATATCAACTCAAAGAAGTCCGCTTAAATTATTAATTCTAGGCCATTTCAGTGGAATGGTCATATCCAACTTTGGGATTCGTATCTTAAAGAAGGTGTGAGTTAGTCGGTATTATCCTTTTTCTCTTATATGGGAAAATCGCTCTCTCTCTCTCTCTCTCTCTCTGTCTTCTCTTATAACATGATTATGTATGCCAAATCATTCTGAACATAATTTGTGATGACAATTTTTTTTTTTTTTTTTTTTTTTTTTTTTTTTAGATTAAACAACAGAAATAACAGCAAAATAGGGTTCTTTACGAACAATCTCGAAACTGATCTATATTATATATATTATAAATAAAATACATTGTCACTTCTGCATAAAAAGGTAATATTGCTATTCTTAGATTATAATTTTGCTTTAATTTCAGTTGCCACCACCACTACGAAAAGAATAGGGGTTTATTATCTTAAAAAAATATATGAAAATCATGAAATACGTTTGTATTTGCAGACGCTGATTACGAAAATAATGGAGAATATTAAAGAAATAAGAATCTTAATTTAAAAAATTATAAAAAAAATTATAGAAACCATTGTATATGGAACATTTTTGAATGTCAAGAAAACTTTTTCAAATAAAAGTTCTAGATCTTCTTGAAATAATTCTTTTATATTCTATTCATTTTTGCTGTAAAACTAATAATTATCGATTAAAATGCTATATATGATGAGCGGTTCGAGCTCCGAATCAGCTCAAGTTATAGTCTATACGTCAAGGATCTACCTCGCAGCTCAGATGATGCAGCGTAAAGCGACGTACAAGTGTTTTCTAACTTCATATTTTGCTTATAAAATTAGAGTTTTAAAACAAAAACATGTAGTATATAACAAAGTTATTTTAGTTATATCTAAAAATTTTGTTATAAACTATTATTATAAAATTTTATTATAAAACTTTTTTATAAACTAAAATTTTGTTCGTTATACCACGATTTTTATATTATTATATTTATATTATATACGAATTTCTTTATGTTTTTAATCATGAAATTCTTCATTTAGAAAATTTTTTCTATAATATTAATTTTTTCATACGATTATCATATGGATATTCAAATTAGAAAAATAATATAAACGACTCTGTAATTTATGATAACTAGATATTCGTATTATGTTAAAGTGTCCAAATTTAGCGTAAAAATTCCCATCGTGAAAAGGTTAACAGACTTTCTGGTAATATTAAGTCTTTTATTTTTAATTTGTATGTTTGAATTAATTTCTTTTACATGTAAACATCTTTGAACGATAAAATCTTCTTTTTATCTTGTATCTATTACATTTGTATAAATTCTTCTTTCTTATTTATTTGTTTATCTTATTTATCTATACTGAAAATGATTTTAAAGGGATGCAAACCATTCTTAGAAATATTTGGCAAATAACACTGAAGAACAATTTTTTATCTAAATATGTTTTGAGGCGATTTACTCTCCTTTAAAATCATTTTGAGCAGTTAAAAACAAAGTATCAATATATTTGGACATTTAATAAATAATAATTAATTATTAAAAAATATATAATTAATATTAGTGAGTTGGTTCATTTAATTCAGTTATTGGTGTTTGGATATTGTGACTTTTCAGTATATCCTATGCAGAGCTTGTATTAATTAAAAATTCATGAGCAAATTAAATATTTTGCGGCACATGGTGAATCAAAAATTTACTTCAAATGATAACGTGATTTTTAAAGTATTATTAAATAATTATTAGGAGTGTGAATAAGTCTTTCCCGTTTTTTGTAAGAGATGGCGCCATCAATACTGTGCGAGTATTCAATGGTTACATATGTCATAATCAAAGCTTATTCATATGTCAATATATATAATATATTGACATATGAATAACTTTTTTGAACATTCTATTTTTTTCTATACAAGAAGAAAATTGTATAATTATTTTGAAATACGGATTATATAAGATGTTCAAATAAAAGCATCAAAATAACCAAATAATTTTTGAAAAGAATTTAAAGTCTTTAATTTTCAGATTTGTCCCTTGCTATTGAATTATCAAACATAAATCAAATTATTTTAATATTATAAGGGGTTTTCAATATATATTAAGAGTTGTGGGTCCTTATTGATTTTTATTTAAAAAAATTAATTTTACGAAACAATTATTAGGAGTATGAATAAGTCTTTCCCGTTTTTTGTAAGAGATGGCGCCACCAATACTGTGCGAGTATTCAATGGTTACATATGTCATAATCAAAGCTTATTCATATGTCAACAATTCCATACTAACACATTAGTTAAAATTTTTTCGCATCATAAATTTTTGATATCGTGAAAATGTCGAAATTTGAGCCGAGTCGACGTCATTTGCGGGAAGTTTCACTTTATTGGTTCAATTTGAAGAAATCTGATGCCAAGACGCATCGATTGCTTCAGGAGGCTTATGGAGAAGGTTGTGTCGATGATTCAAGTGTTCGCGGATGGTTTCGACGCTTCAAAATCGGTGATTTCGACGTGGAAGACAAGGAGCGTTCCGGGCGGCCGCAAATCTTTGAAGATCGAGAATTGGCGACTTTGCTTGATGAAGATTCTTGTCAAACGCAAGAAGAACTTGCTGAAGCATTGGGAGTTAACCGAACAACCATTTCCAAGCGTTTGAAAGCCATGGGAATGATCCAAAAGCAAGGAAATTGGGTGCCGTACGAACTGAAGCTGAGAGACGTCGAACGGCGTTTTTCACTTGCGAACAGCTGCTTCAGCGACATAAAAGAAAGGGTTTTCTGCATCGTATCGTGACTGGCGATGAAAAGTGGATACGTTACGATAATCCGAAGCGAAGAAAATCATGGGGACTACCCGGCCATGCATCATCATCGACGGCCAAGCCAAATATTCATGGCGCCAAGCTCATGCTCTGTATATGGTGGGACCAGCTAGGTGTGGTTTACTATGAGCTTCTGAAACCGAATGAAAGGAACACAGGCGAGGTCTATCGACGACAATTGATGCGTTTGAGCCGCGCACTGCGAGAAAAACGGCCACAATACTCCGACAGGCACGACAAAGTTATTTTGCAACATGACAATGCTCGCCCACATGTTGCACCGCCGGTGAAAACATACTTAGAAACGCTCAAATGGGAAGTCCTACCCCACCCGCCGTATAGTCCAGACGTTGCTCCGTCTGATTACCATCTCTTCAGATCGATGACGCATGGCCTGACTGACCAGCACATCCATTCCTACGAGGAAGCCAAAAAATGGGTGGATGACTGGATAGAGGCCAAACCGGTCGAATTTTTTCGCAACGGGATTCGTATGTTGCCAGAAAGATGGGAAAAAGTTGTAGCTAGCGATGGCCAATACTTTCAATAATTCATTTGTAACCATTTTTTCACAATAAAGGCTCAAAATTTGAAAAAAAAACGGGAAAGACTTATTCACATACCTGATATTTAATATTTTAAGTTTTAAAAACTATTATTTATTATTAGTTTTGTATTGTAAGTATTGTTAGTTTTTATATAATAACAACCCTGGTAGAAATGCTAAACATTTTTAAGCCATAAACAAGCTATTTCGATATGGAGAAACCTAGAAAAAAAGTATTAATATTCAGCAGTAACTAGAAATATATGAAACGTTTTTTCCGGTCATTTCGGCCGATTTATAGATACATTTTCTAAACGTATTTTTTAGCTATTTAAGACCCATAAAAGTTCGTTTCGTGTCAATGTTTTTTTGATTATGACTAAAATTTACTTTCAAATTAGGTTGAAACTACGTATAATATATAGCATTGCTAAAAAATTAATACCATTTTTATGCATTATTATATAAATTCATTAACGTTGATAGTTACTTTAATTAATTAATTGTAAATTTATATCGAGTTCCTAATTTTGAATATTGAATTCATTTATACGCAATCTATAACTTATACACATATAATACTTATTAAACGCATCGACAATAGTTTACACATTCGCATACAATGTTATATAAATATGTATGCGAAGTCTTAATCGAGCTTACATACTAACCAAGGTAATTTTTTGTCACTTGCGGGAGTCTCCAGTCACCAGACATGCAGTGTGTGCACTTTGCATAAATTCAAGTTTTGATATAAACTCAAATTCACACGAATTTTAAAATAATTTCAAAAAACAATAGAATTATATTATTTTATAAATAAATAAAATAATATCTTTAATTAATTACACATAATTGAAACAGGTATAAGATAATAAAAGATAATATTTTTGAAGGTCTTTCATCAGTAATGTTGTTATAATTTAAGCAGTGAAAATTATTTTTAAATAAATGTGTACTTTTGATCTTGATATTAGTTATTTCTTGAAACGTTTTAATGTGTGTGCGTGTGCTGTCTGAGCAGCCAAAGCTAACTGCAAATTGATATAACATTAATCTAATATCGCAACTCTTTATCTTTTAAATTAAATTTATTTACGAAATTGTATATAAATCTACTTCGTTGATATTGAAAAATGCCAAATCACAATGTTGATGAAAACCAAACGAATAACGATCAAAAAAAGTATATTGAATAATATTTACAGTTTCTTTCTGAATAATTAAAATCTTTTATATTCTTTCAATTTGAATTTTCTAACTAATATTTAGAATCAAGATGATTATTTATTTAAAATTTAATTGCCTTTCTAAACTTTTGAAGTATTTTTATGTTTTGTTTGTCATAGTTAAAATAATAAAATGCTCAAAGCCATGTTGATTTATAAAAATCTTTCTACAACATCTATGTATAATATACTTATTCAGGTATATTATAGTAGTTCCTGAATATAATATCATGTATAATATATAATAATCTTGATATAATAATAATAATAATAATAATAATAATAATAATAAATTATAATATTAGATGTACAAATAAGTTTCCGCCGTTTTGAAAAGATGGCGCCACCGATAAGATAACATCGAAATTGTCAGCTGTAAAAAATCGTATAGTATATGTTAACATCTGGAAACAGAATAATCTTTTAATAGCTCTGACTTTTTGCTAGCATCATTCGTTAACTAACTTACAACTTAACACATTATTTCGAAAAAATAATATATTTCGAAAGTCTTTATACTCTATTCGTTTCAATAATGCTAAACAATAATGCAACTTAATCATAAACTAAAAACATGTATATATTTGAAAAAATAATTATAAAATTGAGAACAAAAATATCATTTATCATTAAATGTAATTGTATCAATTATATAACATTCAAATACTCAATTTACCGCACATAGTATAACGAATCAAAATAAAACATTTATAGACGAAGCAGTCGACAGACACTCTGAACTCCCGCACGCTAGACTACAAGAAAATGACGAATGGTGGTAGTATTGACTCGATGGACAAGTCACAGCTGAACTCGTCTCTCGAAGATAATCACTGCTACGACGTTTACGAGCCGCACAATTCCCGCTATTCACCGGGTACGAGTACTGGCGGACCCGGCCAAAAGTTCATCGGCGACAATCCTGCTTACGACCTCACTTATCGTAACGAGGGTTTCCGCAACCATTCGACGTTTTCATCGCGCAATAATAGCGCCTGGCAGTCGGAAGCTAACAGCGTCGCTGCCCCAGAGGTATGATTAATATAGAAGCTAAAACGTGTATGAGAAAGGAACAGACCCTCAATCGTCATTGTAATATCGAAAAATTCAAAAGAAAATATAATAGCAAAATTGAAAAAATATGATCCGTCAAGTGGCGCAGTAGCGAAACGAGGGCAAGTTTGACAATCATTGAGCCATAACGCGGCCGCTACACTACTTGCTTCGATGATTAGATTTCGAAATTGTTTTTTACTTATTTTAACTCAATTTAAAAATTGTTCTTACTTATTTTAACTCCGCATTAATTTCTATGTTATTCATGACTGTATTAGATACGGGTCAGCATTCAAGTACCTGGTACAACCATTCGGGCCCTTTGCACTATTTTGAATGTAGCAGCTACTAGCCATACCATAGACTTACATATGAGACCGCACGCTCTGGGAACAGAGTTGAAGCTGAAACCAGAGTGAGAAAGCAATACAGCGAATCGTGTTAGTTCTCTGTTATAAACGAGGAAGTGGGGGGGAGTAAATAGGGGAACAATAGCAGTAGAAATATAGGTTTCTTCTATACTCTATACCGTTACTATTGTTGGGCTGCCTCTTGACTCTTTCCCCGGAGCGAGGGAAAAAGCACGACTGCAGGCCTATTGCTGTCCTTCAATATGAACTTCAAAGCGTTCGTTTAAGCGCGCGGTCTATTTTATAAGTATATGAGCCGTACATGCTTTTGAGGGCAGGTCAGCGGGGTTAAATTGTTCAGGTAATTGAGTAGCTGCCGACAGTTATCTCATTACTTTTATTATGCTCCACGAATATGGATCAATCATAACGTTACCTTATCAGCCCAGGTGTCCTATAATAAACTCTTCGAATAAAAGAAAACAGGAAATGTTAAGCCCAAGGGGTCATAAATTTATTTACAAATTGAAAGAATTATATATAAGAATATATGCGAGTTTTAAAGACAACGTGTCTTCTTGCTTATTTCAAACAATTCCCAATACTTAAGTGGAAGTGTTAACACTATTATTGTGAATGTATTCTCACGCGCGCAAATCAAAATGACCAGAATCTATTGCAGTTTTTGCATCATAATTAAACGTATTTAGTTCACCTACACTATTTACACTAGATACACAATTATCCACGTATAAACTATTTAATAATTTCAATTAACTGAATTTTGTGAAACACATTACTTATAGATCCTAACATTTTTTGAACGTGAAATTTAATTAAAATAGCTAATAATAAATGGTTTGCAAATTATACCAAATACTACTTGACAATGTCTATATATAATTATTAAGTCGTCAAATATCTCCCTTCTGCTTTCTTGCTCTTCATTCAATGCTTTATAAAAAGTATTACAGTGGTCGAATTTACTTCAAATATGCGCCGTTTTGTTCGATAATCTGTTTCCATCTAGACGGCAACTTCATAATACCCCTCTCGTAGAAACCCCTCTCCTTATTTGCGAAGAACTCGGACAGCCACTTTTCACAAGTCTCTTTTGAGTCCAACTTTACACCACCAAGGGCGTTCGACATGGACAGGAACAGGTGGTAATCACTTGCCGCTATGTCCGGGCTATATGGTGGATGCGATAAAACCTCCTACCCGAACTCCCGTAGCTTCTGACGAGTCATCAACGAAGTGTGTGGTCTGGCGTTGTCCTGGTGGAACACTATACCCTTCCTTTTGGCCAATTGTGGATGCTTCTGGTCGATAGCCTGTTTCAAGCAGTCCAGTTGTTCACAGTAGATGGTAGAATTAAGCGTCCGGTCATATGGGAGTAACTCATAGTGGGTGATTCCTTTCCAATCCCACCAAACGCACAGCAAAACCTCCTGACCATTAATCTCGGCTTGGCCACTGTTTGGGACGGTTCAGCGACCTTGGACCACGACCGTTTTCTCTTGATATTGTAATTCGGCCCAGAAGTTTTTTTTGCGTCAAATCATGCGTCACCCAAGCATCATGCTTTTTTTGTATCCAGCCTTCTGCAGATGGTTTAAAATGGTTTGGTGACTAACTCTCATCTCCTGAGCGATGTCACGAGATGCCATATGGTGGTCTGACTTGTTAAATTCCATGATTTGATCAGTATTCGTCGTCACAGGTCTTCTGCCGGTTGGCTTATCCATGGTGTCGTTTTCACCGGCTCTGAATCGTCGAAACCATTCCTCTGCGGTTCGAAGTGATAGCGTGCTATCCCCAAAACACCATTAATCTCACGGAACGTTTTTCTAGCGGATTTGCCTTTGACGAAGGAAAACTTTAAAATTGCGCGAATTTCGGCGTTAGTGAATTCCATGTTTACACGTCTATAACTTTTGAGTTATACTTATTAATTAGCGTCGTATTGTACGTTATGTCAAGACCTTTCAAATGGTGTATAGTATTGCCAGATACAAGCTCTGTAGCGCTTTGTACATAGCCTCGAACTTCATAAGACAAAATGGCGGAAGGGAGATATTTAACAACCTAATATATTAACTAAAATAATGACAGTCAGATTGTCCTTGTTTATATCCACACCCGGAGAATCTGAAATAAAACTTATTACTAGAATAAATTATATTAAAAATTAAAAATTAAAATAAAATAATAAATAAAATAAAAATAATAAAAACAATATTCTATGTTAGTAAAGGGCAACCTGACTGCCCCCGCCACCTTAAATTTAGATTCACCTTTGGTGTCCGACGTTTCGAATCGCTACGGTTCATCCTCAGGATTTAAACTCAGTTAGTTCCTAAGGATGAACAGTTTCATTTTCGGGGATGAACTGTAGCGGTTCGAAATATCGGACATCTAAGGTAAATTTAAATTTAAGGTGGTGGAGGCAGTCAGGTTGTCCTTTGCTAACATAAAATATAGTTTATTTTTATTATTTATACAATTTTTCTTTTAGAATTTTTAATAGTATTTTCTATTTCAAATTCTTCGGGGGTGAATATAAACAAGGACAGTCTGACTGTCATTATTTTAGCTAATATATTATATTATAAAGACTGCAAGACCGATAAAAATATTTATTCATTTAATTCAGAACAATCGACATAAGTACAATTTTTAATCCTTATTCAAACATGAAAAAAGATTAAAATAATATTTCACAATCAATTAATGGATAAACTCTGTGACTAATTTTATAGAGCTGATGACTCTACGTTGCCACTATAGTTTATGGCCTATGCACATGAATGATCTATTTTTCGTGTTTTTTTTTTTTGTTTGGTCGTTACATCACTAGATCGTATTTATTAATTTCTATTTTCAATATGGAAACGATATTTCAAAACTTATATAAGCGTAAAAACATCTGCGTATTCTGTATTTAAAGAAAGGCTACCCATGCTTTATATTATAGAGGTCACCCTAGTATTCTTAGTCGAGACACTGTTTAAGCTTATATTAGATAAAGCATATCGGTAAAAGATTTTTTTAACGATGCTTAATGTAAAGAGATTGTTTTACATTCTATTTGTAAATGTGAATTTTTAATAAGAAAATAACATACGAGATAGATTAATGATTTCTTTATGTACTTTATAACTGAGATAATTTTAACTGTAGATTATAAAATGAATAAAATTAGATTGTCGGTATTACGTGTTTTATACTAAGCATAGGGCCAATATTAACCATTATAATAATATTATGGATATTATGGATTATAGGCGAAGCAACTACATATGATTTATGAAGGTCCAAGTTTGCTTTAATGTTTTAGAACTTACCACCTTTCCATACATTTAATATATTGTGTAATTAGAGGAGGTTTTCGAATTAAAATCATTAGTTTTGATGCTGGTTTCGAAGAAAGAATAACATTTTATAATTAAGTCATTGAAGTGAGAAAGTATTATATGATGAAAATAAGATAGCGTTAATAACTCATAAAAATTCAGAGGTTCATTTTTAAACGTAATCAGAGTTATCTCACTCAATCTGTACCAAGTCTGTCAACCATCCGATAGATCCTTCTTATTAGTACGAAATTTCGATTAATCAATGTTAAATTATCAACAAATTAAAATTAGAAATAAGTGGACTAAAATATGCGTATTACATTTGTTATTATTTTCTGAATATCGAAGAGGTTACTTCTTACATAAGACAACCATTTGAGTTCAAGAAAGTTGACAGAACATTTGAATAAAAACACAGTCAATTGAATGGACATTTTACCAAAGTCCTTTTTATTGAATAAAGTTCGACCGATATTTAGATAATTATATAATAGATTATTTTTTATTTATTATTATTTGACCAAAACAATTTGGCCAAATAATTTTTAATCAACTATTCAGTTGGTAAAAATGTGTGATTTGTCAATTGGCTTCGGTAAAGCACCTTTTCAGCCAAATGGTTTTCGTTGATTGTGCCCGTGAACAAATTAATGAAATATATGGCGTATGGATTAAAACATCCTATTATTTACTGATTATAAAATAATATAATAAATAAAAATGGAATTTTTTGTTCATAGATAAATCCATACTTTAATTACTTAATTATTTAACTAAAGTTAGAGCAAATTTTATAATACTCGGATTGTTCGTGTATAATTATACCTTTGCGTTTATTGATCTAGTTTACATGCGAAAGAATCAAATGACAAAGGTTTTCTTTATGACTTAAATATTCGTAATTATTCCTCTAATATTATGAAATATAAACGTAACGTCTATATTTTACTTATACAGGATGTAGCGATACCTATCAACGAACACGTCGACGTGTCCTCGAACTACTTGAACAACGGTTCCACTCTACCAATGAGCTCGAGCCGTGGTACCAGCGACTCCATCAGCGAACTCAAGCGCGACCTGCGCACCAATTCTTCGATCGACTACGACACCGTACCGATGAGCGGGCATTACAACATGGTAGCCAACCCGCTGACGCTAGACTCCGAGCCGGTGCCTGAGTACTTTAATGGAAACAGCGCCACGTTGCCTCTTCCACACCATCATCAGCAGCAGTACCAGAACTACCACAGCAATTACTACGATGATCGGCCAAGGAGCGAAGCACTCTTAGAGACGAACCTTGAGGAGGATCTCCCACTCAGGTCTAAGAGCGAGGCCCTCCTCGAAACGAACTTGGACACATTCGCGCCGAACGAGCCAACGGAGCTTACCCAACTCTCGGCCACCGGCAGGAGCAAGAGTCAGCCCTTGGAGACGGCCATGTGATTTCGTTTAATTTTATCTTCCCCCGTCCCCTCACCAAACGAGCACAGTGTGTCATTTCCTATATATATATATATATATATATATATATATATATATATATATATATATATATATATATATATATATATGAGTTTGCACGCAAAGGTAATTATAGTCCGTATTTCGTTTTTTTGTCCAATATGGCTCTTAAGTTAATAGGAAATAAGAATATTTTTAAGTACATAATCATGGATTATGATTACGAAGTGTTTGGAACTTTGATTAAACTCTGATTACATATTTTATTTCCCAATGTTCTAAATGAAATATATGTACATGCTGATTGCGTCATTCGATATAGGATTTATATATACGATGATTATTGCATAAATCTTAGAATCTCCAAGAAAGGCTAGCGGTTTAAGTATACATGCACACATACATGCAGAAAGGTTGTTGAAGAAATCTTAGAGTCTCTATAAATAAGTCCTTTTTAAAAGAATCTATTAACGGAATGTAACGTCAAAGGCTAATCAATGTCCCTCGGTGCATCTGCTGTTTTGATCTTTGAAAACTCGTTTATAATTATAAAGGTGTCTTAGGAATAATGGACATCTCTAATCTAGCTTAGAAAAGATTCTAGCTCGAACAAATTATTTTTATCGTGATTGATTTTAAGAAAAGAGAAACTATTAGTTCGGCTTTGTTTTTTTCTTGAAAAGCAAAAATAGTTATCAAACTTCATAGCGTGCAAACTCTGTGTGTGTGTGTGTGTGTGTGCGCGCGCATTTTTCTTTTTTCAAACCATTATACTTTTGTTTAATAAAATAATTTTCACTCTTTCAACTAGAACTAAAATCGAAATTATTTTTGAGTTATCGCGTGAGTAATTATATGCGATAGTTTCTTTTTTAAGTTTACAAAACTTAATATATTTATTAATTAAAATTGTTTTCCGTTAAGTTTATAATGTAATTTCAATGTCGCATCATCAAAATAATCATCGATGTCAACGTTTGTACATGCAGTTCACGTCGCCCAATTATTTTATTAACATACTATGTTATCTATGAGTTTATATATATATATATATATATATATATATATATATATATATATATATATACAGTTTAGTAATTTAATTTAATACTTTAAATCTTGATAAGTAAAGAGAATATAAATAGAAAAAGATATACACTACACATATCTACACAGAATATTATTATATTTGAAAAAAATATATTGCTATAGATAAAAAAATTGATTCCCAGTAACAGGTACGTCCGTCCATATTTTGTAATTGCGACCAATGATTCTTTTAAGGCGTATACGTTGAGTCGTTATATTTATTCTTGTAATTATTTGCGTATACTTTTTATACCAACTTGAACATGAGTGTTTAAATATAGAGCGTTCATATATTTGTTCTAAATTAAAAGTACTTTCATGTGTTTATTATTGAAATCGATTGACAGCATTTCAGATTTCAACAAATACGTTTTGGTTAAACAGATTATGTAAAAAAACGTGTTTAAGTAAATTCTGAAATACAGTACGATAACTTGTAAATAAATGATATGTACAAAAATTATGATAATATATTGACAGAAAATTGTTTGATGATTCTGAAAAACATGAATCTTATGATACTACACATATATTGAATGTATGATTAAAATATTCTCTTCAATTTATACATAAATTTTTCTCTCGAAAGAATAGTATTCGACGTCTCTAAATATTTGAGCTTCATTGTTTTAATGATGAATTTATTTCTGAATCAAAGCTGATACTTATTTGGTACCGAAGTCTATTGAGTGCATATATGTAATTTTATGTACATTAAGGATTACTGGGGAAAACTTCTAGCAATTCAAATTGTTTAAAAAGTTTGTATTATATATATAATTTTTTATGTACTTTTTGTGAACTTCTTCCTAAAGTAAATTTGTTTATTACTACGAGAGACTTGTATGTATATTTGGATTAATTTAATAAAATTAAATTCATTGATGTGAGGAGACATTTAGTAACACTTTTTAGAAAATAAAGATAATCTCATAGTATTGGGAACTCACCGCTTCGGATAACCTACATCATTTAATGAATAATTATAATTTTTCTTGATTACAACAAAGCTTATTTAAAATTATAATTTTTAATTATATAGATAAAATGACATATTTTATAAAATTAAACGTGTAAGGTCAAGGATAACACTGTTCTCTTGAACCTATAGATATTTCAATTATTCAAGTCTTTATTTTAATGTTAACTCTATAGCTTAATATAGGAAGCATGGATGACTTTGTAATTCTTAAAGTATGGTTCTCAATCTAAATAAGTCTGAATTTGATACAACATATATATATATATATATATATATATATATATATATATATATATATATATATATATATATAACAGTATAGTTTGCGATATTGTTAACAATTTAAGATATTGTTGAAGATAGAATCGTTCTACGTATCGTTAGACTTTTTCAAACTAATACGAACACGATGCTGACGTATCGGTAGATGTAAATGTCCAAATTATTGATTATCATTTTATCTCTATGTATTTTTTACCACCAGTAATAACGAATTTTCTGAGTTACATGAATATATTGTGTAGAATAAAATATAAATATATGTATTTTAAGTATTTTATGATTAGTAATTGAGATATTTTTTGTAAAAAATTGTAAATTTTGACTATGTACTTTGTCACGTACATATGTAGTATGTATATCTCCCAGATTAACCAACTTAAAGAGCTAATAAACTATTAAAAAACAAGCGTACAGTTTATGCGGTGTTACTATTTCATTTACACATGCTTTTTACATTTTATAAAATATTAATAAATAATAAAATTAATCAAATCAACTTATATACTTTGAATTTGTTATTCGACATATAATCATATAAAATAATTGTTATTTTATTTTGCAGTATTTATTTCATTCAATAATGACAATGACAGCTCTTATTTTCCTTGATTTTCTATAATTTAAAAATGGGTTATAACGAATACTATTAAGAATATTTATATTTGATAGATTGAAATCACTTATACAGAAGTTGTTAGATTATTTTAGCCTTCTATGAATAATAAAGCAAAAAATACTTGAAACTAAATATTGGACAGTATCAAAAGGATGTAAACATATGTGTTCACTGGGTCTTATTACGATCTGCCTCTTTGCTGTCCTGCGCGACAAGTGATTTATGAGTTTATTGTTTAGATGACTGAAGTTTCTTTTTATAGGTCTTAAGCTTCTCACAAGGGCTTGCAGAGTTTTCAATTTCGAGTACTGCAGTTAGTCTTGCGTCGTCCTTTCGTTTGAACAGACGTCTTTTCTTTCCTCGTTTGAAATAAAGTTCATGTTAAAAGATTATTTCGTGTAACATTCAACCTACTATTATTCCTTCTATTATTCCATACTATTATTTAACATTCCACCTACTATTATTCCACCTTCCGGATGTGTTCGTACGTACGATACCAACCGCGATTTTAATAAAGGTACACTGCCTTCACTATCTACGTTTATTTTTGTCAACTCTTCTCTCAACTCATCTTTAGTGAGACGGTATATCCATGATACGCGCGGAGTAGACATTTTTCTTAAACAAAAATTTTAATTTATAAAAGAAATTTAATTTTTGGCCTTGCACTTTGAATTTATACGTTGTAGCTCAAGTCATTCACCGGATTTTTTATCAAGTCCCTGTTCGGGCGCCATGTAACGTTCCTTCACCTTCCGCCTTATTTTTCTTTTATCAATTTTTATTTTTATTATTATTGGAATTTTGTGATGTTTTTAGGGTACGTGATTCGGAGGCAGGAACCTATCAGGACAAGTTTTCGGGTGAATGATTTGAGACTCGTTTTTTATGTTTTAAAAGAAATAACAAAGTATATTCGTGTATAAATTATACAACAATAAAAAAATAATAATAATACATTTGATTTTATTGGGATCTCGATGTAGATACCCTGCAACAAAAAAATAACGATTCACAAATTAATTACTCGCGCTGGCATTTTATTTTATATTCTGTTTATTAATTAATTGGCTTATCTTAATTTCTACGAATTCAGACGGCCCTGACCCAGTGATTTCTCGCTTTATTTACTATATTTACTTAAACGGTTTATCTAAGCGGCCCGTCTATTTACACGGAGTTTCTTCCGCAATATCGGAATAAATCTTTATTCTCTCTTTTATATCACGCTAAGGTGCGCCTTAGCTGGTGATATATAAGAGTTCGGTGTTTTACTCAGGAATAAGCATTAATTTTTCCTTAGTAAGACTCCGTTTTCCTTTTGATTTATTTTACAGCATTTAATTCTTATATTTATCATATTAGTCGATCAACGTTACGATAACTTGCAGGTTTTCGGTCGCCGGTCGGTCTGACATAAACCCAAGGTGCGCCTCGTGATTAATAGCCATCTGGTAGTTTAATTCGACGAAAAGGAGCGCCTTTTCCCCGAATTAAATTAGGTCGATTTTAATTTTGTCTCCCGGTGGCTTTCTGGATTATTTCCTATGTGAAAAAAAATTACTTTTGCAGAAGTCCGGAGCGCCCGTTCTTCTGAGTCGGTAATTGTTTAACTCTTTTCTTACGAGTAAAGGGGTTTTTCCTCGTTAAAGAGTTTTTTTTTATGATGCCTGCACCACACAGAAAATAAGTCTGATCATATACATTTTTTTGACCCAAAATTGCAACTTGATATACAATGGTACCTGGCTTTGCCTTCAAACCAGCAACAATGCTCTCCTTGTTCAATGCTATAACAATGAGAATAAAAAATATAATGTATGGTTCAATTATTTTTATATTTTAAACTACATTATTCAGTATATCTCAAATATTCAGGCTCATTATTTGTATAACAAATATCATAAACATAATAATTGCAATATATACATAATGAAATAGAAATCTACTTAAATTTTTCATTGTTTTTAAAAAATCACATAGTATTTAATATTAAAAAGTAATGTAACAAAAATTATAATTCTGCACAGAAATAGAATTTTGACATATTTCTTCAAACAAGTCTGCAAACCATTCTTGGGCCACTTCTTCTCATAACCCAAGGTTTTAGGTACTTGCTGCTAATTGCTGCTTGTTGTAAAAATGTTTTACTGTTACAATTTTATTATAAACATACTAGCATCCCCCGTCTCGGCTTCGCCCGAGATAATAATTTAACCGATTTCATAAACAATCAATGACATCTAAGTAAAAAGTACTCATATATACAAATCTATATTTCTATAAATAATTGGCCGTAATTTACCTATCGTCGCTTCTGTATAAAAAGCTCCTTGAATGTAGCGTCCACTTCAAAAAGTTAATATTTTGCCGACCATTTTATACAATATATATATATATATATATATATATATATATATATATATATATATATATGTGTGCATAATAAATATCGCTTCGATGGAGAAAATTGTACTTTCGAGTTCGAGCGGTAGAAAAAGATCTCCAAGTGTCTCGAGACGACGTTTATAGACAGCATCATGTTCGGACTATAGGAAATGTCTCGGGACGATTGCTATAGAGAGTTTTGTGTTGGGGAGCTAGATTACAATATCTAGTTATCCCGGGACGACTCTTACTGGGACTGTGCGTGTTCGAATAATAGAATACTAATCTCTTCAAAGAAGTTGTAATGAGATACCTGGATATCGTTTCCCACTAACTATACATGATACTTCCCATAGAAGCCGTTCCAAATCATCTGGAAATCGCATTCTATCATCCGAACACGAAACTCCCCGTAGAAGTTGACCCGATATACCTGAACTTCGTTTCCTATTAAGTAAACACGATACTCCCCGTAGAACTCGTCTCGTCATACCTGGTCGTCATCTTCTACCGTCCGAATACGAAATTCCCCGCAGAAGTCGTTCTAAAACACTTCGAAATCGCATTCTAGCATCCGAACATGAAACTCCCCGTGAAGTCGTTCGGAAAGAATAACGTCTCAGCATGAATCTTCCCATAGAAGTCGATTTCCTCATATCAGGACGTCGTTTTGTATCAACTAAATATAATATTTCCCGTAGAAATCGCCCAGAGACACCTGGACATCGCATTCTATTATCCAAATACACAATTGCATATATAAATCGTCTTGAGGCAACGGGATATCGTAATCAACCGCCCGTACATGCCAATACAATATTTCTCAGTAGAAACTGTATTTCAAATGTGTATATAGAGACGGAGAGAGAGAGAGAGAGAGAGAGAGAGAGAGAGAGAGAGAGAGAGAGAGAGAGAGAGAGATTTTCTCATGTAAGAGAAAATAAAATTTACAAAAATCAAAAGATATCCATAAGGTGTGAGTTAGTGTCAGATTAACCTGAAGAACAAAAAAGGTAATACCGACTAACGCCAGACCTTCTTTAGAATCCCAAAGTTGAATATGAACATTCGTTTGAGCTGATCTGATATTAATACTTTAAGCGGACTACTTTGAGTTGATGCTCGTGATTTAAGACGCCACCTATTGGCCGCTGGTGAAAGTGATTGTTAAAACCATTAACTTAATTTATTGATGAAAGTAAAATAATTTTCAATAAAAAACATAGAATCTATATGTCAAACTTCAGAACAATCGGTTCAGTAGTTTTTTCGGTTATCGTGTACAAACAAAAACACGCTTTGTCTTTATAAATTAGTGTATGATATGATAAGAAATATGATTTGATATTATATGAAATGATATGATATGATATGATATGATATATTTAAGTATAACAATTTAATCAATATGATTGTAAGAAAATCTACGTTCGGTTTCAAAAATTAACTTCACCTAGTTGTACAGTTTGCCAAATCCATGAGATTTGAAAAATCTTGAAATGGCAATCTTGAAATCCATTTTTGAATGGTAGAAAAAGTTATTGGAGTCATCAGTTTAATAAAATTGAAAACAACATTTAAAAAAGTAATGTCATTTTTTGACACGTAGCACACTTTTTAAATAAAATTTTCAATTGCACCCTGTACTGCCAAATCCCATCGGATAATTTTAAAAAACCAAAGAAATAATTTTGTTTTAGATCCGAAAAAAAGAACTACAATATTGATCAAACTAATGTAGTAGAAAATTTAATTTATACAAAGGATAGTATAAATGCATATAGAAGTAGTAGAATCGCTGCTGGAATTAATGGCCAAAATAAATATATCAATTTTTATAATTATAAATTAACATTAAAATTTGAATTTGAAATTTCGAAATTTTGTCATGATTTAAATAGGTTAAATAAATAATAGTTTTATGGAGGTTGGACTTGTTGACGTATCAAAGAGGGGCCCCAATAGAAATTAAGAGTGCTCCATACCTCTAACGGAAGTTAAAATCGATTGAAGCGCCTCATTTTTAATATACTGCGGAATTTTACGGAACTCGAAGTGTACAAAAAATCCTGTTCTGTTTTATCGATTGTTCCAGTATTAATCAGGGCCGTAGTAGACCAAGTTAAATATGTAAATTATAAAGGATCTATACAAAATTTATATTTTATAATATTCTTATGAAATAAGTAGCGAAGTAGATGATCATTTGTCACAAGAAGTTTATAATATATATATATATATATATATATATATATATATATATATATATATATATAAATTTACACACGTACGCACAGAGAGAGAGAGAGAGAGAGAGAGAGAGAGAGAGAGAGAGAAAGAGAGAGAGAGAGAGAAAGTGGGAGATATGGATATGTATTGATATTATTATGTATTAATTTTAATTTATATTGGACTGTAAGACTGATGGAAATATTTATTAATTTATACATATATATATATATATATATATATATATATATATATATATATATATATATAGTATATTTAAGTATAGAAGAAAGCGGAGCGGGATACTAGGAGACGAGCAGCAATAAAGAAGCATCAGCTTGACATCCAGCGTTTGATTGAAATACGTATATATGCATGCGTATCTAAACACACAAACATATATAATCTCCATACTCCTAATTTCTAACCAAATTATTTACTCAAAAATGTCAAGGGCCGTGGTGGTCGCAAACGATTCATATATATATATATATATATATATATATATATATATATATATATATATATATATATTAGTAACTTCATATTGAGTTTATATCAAAACTTGTTTACCAATGATTTACACAATTTTATACGAAACTTTGGTTTATAGAATGTTACAAAAAAAATGATAAAAAATAATGATATTAATTATTTCATTAATGAATAGAATGGGATCTCTTAATTACGAATATTAAAATAAGTATAAAGATAACAGCGAATAATATTTCCAAATTAATTTTTTTTGCGAAAATTTAGATATACAATATTGTCTGTTTAAGGTAAACAATTGTAAAATTTATTATTATACTTAATTTTTAAGATGACAAAATCCAATACACAATAGACTTTATTATTTTATAATTCTTTCAAGCTATGAGTTTATGTATTGTATTAAATTATTTTTTATTAAACAAATAACATAATAACTTATTATTCTATAAATATTAATTTTATTCAAAATTATTAGATGTCTACGAGGTGATGTATAACGCTAATTTTCGATTCTGTTCTGAAAGTTTTGAAAGTATTATTTCAGCTTTTGTTGGTCTTACTTTGATTTGTTTCTAATTTTTCAATATTCCTGTGAAATTCTACTTTTAATCTATTCTTGCGCAATAAATTAGTCATTATAACTCCTTTTTTTTCTGCACTTAAATTGGGAATTATTTTTTAGTACCAGGAATGTAGTCTAAGGCATTTTTTTTCATCATTTTATAGAAAACCAAGTTGACATTCTTTACACGTATAATTATTAGATATAAAGAAATTCAATATTTTCATTTTATTGGCTTTATGTATAAAATATTAGTTTTGTTATTCCAATGCTATAATATGTAAGTAGTAAATAAAAATATTAAATTTTGATAGTTTTGCGTAGTATCTAAATAAATTTGAATTTGTCAGGATTGCCGTGCACTTTTTTATTCACAATTACATTTTTATTGTATTATTTTTTTTTACAATTTTATTTTATAAATCTGTATTTATAATCTAAAATTTTTATAATCTAAAATTCGAATGGTAATCTATAATTTGTGTCGAACAGAACCGTACTTGATTCTATCGGGTAAAGAATATAAAAATACTAATTATACGGAACATAATGGCACTTTAGAATATTCTTAATATAAAATTATGCAATTTAAAAAAATAATTAAATCATTATTTGATATTTATCTAAAACAGATTATTTTGTTTATTGTATTAAATTATTTTTAAATTACTTATTCTAAATAAGCGTATTTTGGAAAATAATAAATTAATAAAAATTATATAATATTTGAAAACAGATTTCAATTGTTTTTATCGATTTATATTACAAAATTTAAAAAACAAATTCGAATAAAGATTGTGTCATTTGTCTGATGCAGTGTTCCAAATATATATATATATATATATATATATATATATATATATATATGTCTTATATAAAATCCCTTCTGAATTTTGCAAAATAATATGATATAATGTTACCTGAAATTGAATCGATCCTTTTAGCGGGGATACCTGTAGATTACCTAAATTAGTCGGATGTTTTTGCTCATTGGAGCATAATTTGTTTATATTTTATATTTTAATATTTTTCATATTTAATATTTTCTGGGCAGAGTTTTATGTGTTAAATTTAGTTAAATTTTTCTGTTATTTCTTTTTTGCCGTTTAATTAAATTTATTAACCATTTTTTTAAAAATAGGTTTTTAACATTTTTTTTATTTATTTATGCTTAATTATTTTTATTTTTTTAATTATAGGTTAAATAAGATCTTTGTATTAATATTTTAAGAGTCGTAGTTGATTTTTCATTATCATTTTTTCTTACTTAGTTTTTATAATAAATATTGCAATTAAAATTTCAACCTGTAACAGTAAGAATGACCCAAAATTCAATTACAACACGAAAATGATACAATAACTATAAAGAATAAAAATACTGCGTTTAAAAACCAATTTGTATATTTCATTTATTTAAAATTAAATATGACATAAAGCATTTTATAAAAAGATACATTCACTAGCAAGTTTAGGTTCTACGTGGCTTGGTGATAAAATCACCAAGATTTTAGATTTAGAAATTTGGTCTAATAAATAATAAAAATTTATTCAATTTTTAACTACTTAAAAAATAAAATTACATACTAAGTATACATTTATAATAAAATTTTTATGAAAAGAAATATTAAAAACTTTCAAAAATAAATAAATATTATGGTAAAATTTAACTTGGTTCGAAAAAATTTGTCTTTATTGTTTGTATTTGTGTTTTTTTTCTCTATCCATATATTATTACAATATATTTCTATCGCATGTAGTTCCATTCTTTTTCGTATTAACATATTTGCTGCGTTGTTATATTTTATTTTTTACGCTGTATTAGAACTGCTTCTTCGGCTGCTTTGCTGGCAATACGATTTTCAGTGTTATTTAATGAGCAGATGTCCTTAAGACTTCTATTTTGATTTCTTTTCTTGATTTCTTGAATTTTATCAGTTTATAATTCATTTCATTAACTAATTCATTATTGGCGCTGAGATTGTGCAGTGTGATGTCTCTATCCTGTAAAAATAAGCTATAACGCGCGAAAAATGTGCCGTTTGAAATTTAATATTTTAGAATATTAATTAAAATTATTATATTATAGAAATGAAAGAAGAACAATATTAATTTATAAGTTAGCTTTATTCGATAAGTATAAACTGCGCGGCTGCCGAAAGCGAAGTGTTTATATCCGCAAAAACATCTCCATGCACACCCCCGCACACATCGCAACTCCCCACCCCAAGTATAGCGAGCGCCAATCCGCGCATCGACGGTCCTTCTCCCTTGCTGGTTGTGCACGCTGCAGCTGCTCCCATGCAGCGTCGCTTAATTGCGGGAATTCCTCGGCGGTCATAAATGTGCATCGTCTCGCTTCAGCTATGCGCGTGTATTTGTTGGCCATCGAACTCAATCATAAAATGTAGTTCAAATATAATATTTATTTGAACGGAATGCCCATACATATCGATTCTATATGAATAATGTATATTTTTAATGTCCGTGTCCTTTGCGCTATCAAGTGATTCAATATTATTTGTATTCATAAACTATTATAAAATACATATTTGCTATAGGTATAAAATACTTATTTTTGATCGTTTAAGCTATTTTTTTATTACATAATTATATTTCGCGGTTATAAAAGGAGTGTAAAAGGACATGACAAAATACGGTTTCGTGACACGTCGAATGTAGTCGTATTACGTCACACCTTCCCCCCTATACAAAAAGATGTTTCCCGACAGGGGAACGTCTTTTCTTGTGTTTTACAAAATCTGTGGTTACAGTTCGCAAGACTCCCGTATTTTATCATTACATATATATATATATATTCGAAGTTTCCAGTAATTCTATGTATCATGCTATTCATCACGTGCAAGTGCAATTATAACAAGGTTATTTTATATAAATGATTTTATTATATATATTGTTCTTTTTATTCGTGATCTAATCGAAAGTTCATACGTTTTAATTTATTTTTATGTACCACTTTAAAACTATTTTTAACTTTTATTTTAACATTCGTATCACCGATGATTTCAATAATTTCATAAGGACCTGTATAATGTTTGTCAAACTTAGAGGTACGTGGTTCTTTTATCAAATACACATAATCACCTACTTGAAATTCTCTTATATTTAGTGCCTTGTCATAATATTTTTTGTATAGATGTTTAGCTTTATTTACATTTTCAGCTACCTTTGCCTGTGTATAACTTAGCTTATTAAAAAGATTATCTACGATTTCAATAAAAGTCAATGGCACGTTTTGGTCTGCAAATTCGGATGGCATTCGAGCTTTTCTACCAAAAAAGGCCTCATGAGGAGTATAACCATGGGCTTCATGAACGTGATTATTAAAGGAGAACATACCGAATCTAATCCATTGATCCCAGTTATTATTTGTACAATAGTGTCGAAGATATTCTATGAATGTATGATGTGATCTCTCAAGTGCACCTAATGATTGAGGATGAAATGCCGATGATTTTATACGTTTGATTTTAAATATGTTACAGATGGTGTTCATAATTTTGCTGCAGAAGTTACTACCCTGGTCCGTTTGAATTACTTTGGGACAACCATGACGAGAAATGAATTCTTCAGCTAAAGCAGAAGCTACTGATATAGAGTCAATATTTTTGAGAGGAATGGCATCTGCATATTTTGTTAGACAACACTGTAAGGTAAGCAGATATTTATTGCCAGAAGAAGTGATAGGAAGAGGTCCTACAATGTCCATCTGAACCTTATCGAGTGCTGCTTTTGGTGTATCAGTGATTTGCATAGGTAATTTGGTTTTTATTCTAGTTAATTTACCCTCCTGACAGCTCTTGCAAGAGAGAATATAATGGCGTATATCATTTTTCATGTTGTGCCAGTAAAAATGGTTTCGGATAGATTTATATGTTTTTGTTATGCCATAATGGCCACCAACAGCAGAATCATGATATTCTTTAATTATATTCTCCCTTTCCGGCTCATCTGGAAAGCAAACATCGCCTGCACAAATTACAAATGTAATTTTTGTATCTTGAAAGATCTCTAATAATGTATTTTCTACTATTTCCCACGGTATATTATCTATGCCATTATCTACTTTTGAAATTCTAACTGTTCTTATATTAGTTTCAACAATGGAAGTTTTGAGGCCTTGGAAACAAATTCTGAGGTTTTCTATTTCTGCAGCTTGATCGTATTTTTGTTTGACAACAAGGTTGAATATATACGAATTATCTGTCTGGAATGTGATCACCTGTCCAACAGAGGGGTTTAGAATGAGTAAATTTTCTGAGTTTAAAAGACCATTATCAAGGAACTCTTTGCTGGTTGCTGTATACAAATTACAATCCACTGAAATGAAATGAACAGTATGGTCGCTTTTCATAAGCAGAAAGTCATTTGTATGTGTTATTGCAGTTTCTGTCACATAGAGAACTGTTCGGTTTCTTTTTTCCATACTACTATTTACATGGTTATCGTCATAACCTGTAGTTCCTGGCATTTTATCCTTTTCACAAACAGACTCTCGGGCTTCACATATGTTTCTCAAAGAAAACTGTTCAGCGCTGTCAACATCTGTTTGTTCCACTTCCAGCACAGACTCTCGAGCATTGCATACCGTTCGGGTTCTATTATGCTTTGAACTGTCATCATCTGGCTGTACAACTACACGTTGTATATTCTCTGATATGCCTTTTTTTTGTACCGATTTCTACAGTTTTCTCTTGTCTGCACGAATCCGCTGTGTTATTCAACACTTGCGTATCGTTTCTGTCTTCGTCGTTAGTCGTAGTGTTCTCAGTTATTATTTGCTCGTTGTTATACGATAAAAATATTTTTGCAATATTTTCATTCAGAATCCATTCTGTATCTCCTGCTGAACCAGAAACCGATGAGAAGTCAGCGCAGACTTCCATCTTTTGCAGATCCGTCAGGGCAATACATACATTTGATTCATATTCAACTGGGTTTCGAGATAAAGCGTCAGCATTAGAGTTAACTCGACCAGCCTTATAAACTACCTTGAATGTATACTCTCTGAGGCGTAATTGCCAACGGGCTAGTTTTGAAGAAGGATTTTTAAGGTTCTTAAGCCAGATTAATGGTCGATGATCTGTGACCAGAGTGAACATTCTGCCATAAATATATGGCCTAAATTGTTCGACCCCAAAAATCATGGCTAACAGCTCCTTTTCCGTTGTAGAGTAGTTTTTTTCTGCCTGTCCAAGTAATCTTGACGCGTATGCTATGGGAAGATCGTCTCCTATTTCGCCCTGACTCAGTACTGCCCCTAATGCATAGTCAGATGCATCGGTTGTAACTACAAATTCTTTACTAAAATCCGGATATTGTAATAAAGGTGGATTAATTAAAATATTTTTTAATCTTTCGAATGCATCCTGTGTGCTTTCATCCCATTTGAAGCATGTGTTTTCTCTTAATAATAAATATAAGGGTCTACCTATTTTAGCAAGATTTTTTATAAACTTCCTATAATAACCTACGAGGCCTAGAAACTGTTTAACATTTTTCTTGTTTTTAGGAATGGGAAAACACTTGACAGCATCGACCTTTTTTGGATCTGGTTCCACTCCATTAGCTGATACCCTGTGCCCTAAATAAACTATGTCTTTACATAAAAATGAACACTTCTCTGGTTTTAAGGTTAGATTTGCATTTTTTAATATTTTCAAAAATTTTTCAAGATTTTGGATATGTTTCTTTAAGCTATCAGAAAAAATAATTGCATCATCCATGAATATTAACATTTCTGTATTTAATAATCCAGAACAAATTTTATTTATCATTCTTTGAAAAATTGCAGGGCTAGTGCGAAGACCCATTGGAGTACGATTGAACTCCCAGTGGCCAAAAGGTGTCGAAAATGCTGTCAATTGTTTTGACGCAGACTCTAAAGGAATCTGATGAAAACCTGAGGCTAAATCTAAAGTAGAAAAGTATTTGGCACCACCTAACTGATCCAGAATTTCCGTTATATTAGGAAGAGGATAAGAAACATTTACAATTTTTTCGTTAAGTGCTCGATAATCAATAACTAAACGCCAACTACTCTTTCCAGAATCATCTGCTTTTTTTGGCACTAGAAAACAGGGTGCATTCCAAGGTGAGATCGATGGTTGTATTATGTTTTCTTCTAACATTTTTTTTGTTTGTTTTTCTAGTTCGGTTTTATGAATTTGCGGATGCCTAAACTGTCTTTTGTTAATTGGTGTATAATCAGTTAATTCAATTCTATGAGAAGCTATATTTGTTGCCTGTAATTTGTCTCCCGGTATATAAAATTGAAAAGGGTATTTAGAGATTAATTGGATAATCTTATCTTTTTCTTCTACGTTTAAATGGTCTACTTTAATGATCTTTAAAAGCGTGGCTATACGTTTAGATAATAATTTTTTATCTGTTTGTGTTTCAGATATATCGTTACTATTAAAATTTGATAAATTTGGAATTGGTTCCAATTTTGGTATGGGGAACGTGGCTCTAATGTCTTCTGTTGATGAGTTTACAGCGAAGACCTGAACAATACCATTTTTTGGTGTTACTAATGCTTCTCCTAAATAAACGTCAGAACCTATATTTATGCGGGGTAGAATACCTTCTATAACACTAGCATTTAAAACTGGTAGTTCGATTAATTTCCGAGTTCTACCAGGGAGATCAATGGTTATACTTTTTTCGAATTTTAGAAAACCTGTTTGAGTTTTCAATTTCCCAATACCGTATTTTTTAAAGGTTATTTCTACCTGCTCGTTCTTGAGAAATTCAATTCCCAAAATGCCATCGACTTCTAATGGAAAGTCGTCCGGTACTATTTGAAATGTTATATTATATTCACTAAGCTCCAAAGTTATCTCCCCAAGTGTTCCAACCGTACCCTTACCTATTCCTAATAAATTATAAATTATTTTTCTGTTAATGTGTTTAGATTCACTAACGTACTTGTTTTTTATTAAGTTTAGATTACAACCGGTGTCTATCAAAAAGAACATTTCTAGATTATTTCTAAATCTAGCTTCTAATTTTACGGTGGGTGTATTTACGTTGTTTAATCCTTTCGTTCCGTAGTAAATACGTACGCTGCAGGACGCTTTTGTTTTTGGAAGCTCGACTTCGCCCCGGTTAGACGAGCTTCGTTCTCGTTTAAATTTGGCTGTCCTTGTGACTTAATATTACTTTGTTTAGTAACACGGTTATTTCTATTTTCAAATTTGTAAGGATGTCTTCTATTACTTTGTGTCTTATTTAGGTATCTGCAATTTAATTTTATGTGTCCCGGTTTACCACAATGAAAGCATGTCCTGTTTTCAGATTTTTGTATATTTTGATCATTGAATTTTTTAAATTTATTTATTCGATTATTGTTTTTTTGTTCACGTTCTATATCTCGTACATGTGCGACACGGGTTTCTGTGTTTTCTAAGGTTTTGATCTCGCAATTTTTATTGTGAATCCCGGTTCTATAGTTTATAAATTTCTCAGCCTCTAGGGCTAAATGTATCGCGTTTTCTAACGAGGTCGGCTTCTCCTTTTCTACGCGGTCTGCTATTCGATAGTCTAACAGTCCCGTAATAAAACAATTGATTGCATTATCGTATGCACCTGCTGTAACACCGAGCGATTTGTCTTCCGCGTACGTTTTTTTTATAGACGCGATAAGTCTAATGACAAGCATGCTGACCCTGGTACCGTAGTCGCGTACCGATTCTTTTTCTTTCTGTGTAATACAAGCTAGTTCCGCATTTAGTTGGTTGTAGTTTTCTCGCGGCCCGAATGATTTCCTTAAATCTTCTAAAAAATCTGATAAATTTGTATGGTCGCTTTTACTTAAAAGGTAAGTGTTTACCTCCCCTTTACACTTGGCTCGAATTAAATTTAGAAGAAAAAATCTCGAGTTTGGAGCAACCGCACTGTTTGCTCTTTCACAAGCACGCACAAAGGTTTCTATACAATCGTTTGTACCTTTGAATTCCGGGATAATTAAATTTGCCGTACGTAAGTCAACAAAGTTATCATTTTCTATCTGTTTTACATTAGTAACCTCATTTTGTTTCGATGGTATTTCTGTAATTTCATGTATTTGATTTGCGATAATGTTTTCGTTAATGCCATCGTTATGTGGCATATTTAAATTGTTAGTAGGATTATTTTTTTTTGTTTTTCGTACGGTATTAGTAGCATTTTTAATTATTTTATTTCTACGCGTTGGAGGCATTTTGTTATGTGTTAATTTATTTAATAAATAAAATTTGTGTTATTGTGTTTCTATAATTTTTGTTTTATTTTAAAATGTACGTATAATTTATATGATTTAGTTTAATAAGGAAATAAAGTTATAAATGAAATAAGGTTATAAGTGAAATAAGGTTATATATAATTTCTATGTATTTATTATTTAATTATTTAATTCAATTTTTAATTATTTTTACTTGTTTGGTTATTTAATTTTAAGTTTTAATTCCTTAATAATACTAATTTATATATAATACGTAATGGCAGGTAATAGTAATAATGGTATTTATTTATACTTTATATCTATTTATTATTTATTTATTAACTGCTTAAAATTTATCTGTCTATATTAATTTATGTTTTATTATATATATATATTTGTTTTAGTGGCTACTTTATTTAATTATTTATTTATATTTTCTTATTTAGGTAGAATTATGTATAAAAATTTTTGACGGTTTTTATAAGTAAACGTACAGAAGAAACATCCCATAGAGGCAAAGGAACTCAGCAATCACAATTCATACACGCAATAAAAGCAGCAATAGAAAGATATACGAATGAATCAATTACATGCGAATATATAATAAAATATAATAGAAGAAGATATAATTAAAAGTGTAATATATTTATAAAAATGGTTGATTATAATTATAAAGGTATAAACAAATGGATTTCAATATATATATCTTATTTATTTATTAAATATATTAATAAGTCTACCCATACATTTATAACATACACCACTTATATTTATTATAATTGTACAACCCTATATGTACGCTGTAATATTAATATAAATCTGTATATACACAGGTAGGCTTACAGAAATACATATGCTCACGCACACAACATATGTATAATAAAATTTTTCTTTAACTTGATTTTAATTTTTGCACAGAATCACTTGATTTACAAAATTAAGGTTTACGGACTTACTTTTTTTCTTGCTGTTGCCTGTGATTATTCTACTATACTTGGCACGTAATAGAAATCACTTCCTCCTGGTATTCACCCTTGTACTTGGGGAAAACGTGCCAAAAACCCAAGTCAGGGGGTTGACAATAGCATTCACAATAAACGCTTAAATTACACACACATATTTATACACAATAAACTAACACTACACAAGAGCTCTGCATACACATACAAAATAAACACAATATTAATATACACAAAAGCTCTATAAACACATACACAATAAACACAACATCGATTTTTCTTTTTTTTTTCTTTTTTAAAAAAAAAACACACTTCACTAGTAATTCACTAATTCAAATATACACACACACACACACACACACACACACACACATATATATATATATATATAGCACTGTAGCACTGTAGCACCACTGTAGCACTTCTCGCCCGGCTAGACGTCGTCTACTTGAAACTGGAGTTTGTAGACTCTTGAATAACTGGAGGCTTGTTTTGTTGTTTTTTTTTTTTTATATTAAAAAAAATTTTGTTTTCCGCTGCCACCACTGTGATGTCTCTATCCTGTAAAAATAAGCTATAACGCGCGAAAAATGTGCCGTTTGAAATTTAATATTTTAGAATATTAATTAAAATTATTATATTATAGAAATGAAAGAAGAACAATATTAATTTATAAGTTAGCTTTATTCGATAAGTATAAACTGCGCGGCTGCCGAAAGCGAAGTGTTTATATCCGCAAAAACATCTCCATGCACACCCCCGCACACATCGCAACTCCCCACCCCAAGTATAGCGAGCGCCAATCCGCGCATCGACGGTCCTTCTCCCTTGCTGGTTGTGCACGCTGCAGCTGCTCCCATGCAGCGTCGCTTAATTGCGGGAATTCCTCGGCGGTCATAAATGTGCATCGTCTCGCTTCAGCTATGCGCGTGTATTTGTTGGCCATCGAACTCAATCATAAAATGTAGTTCAAATATAATATTTATTTGAACGGAATGCCCATACATATCGATTCTATATGAATAATGTATATTTTTAATGTCCGTGTCCTTTGCGCTATCAAGTGATTCAATATTATTTGTATTCATAAACTATTATAAAATACATATTTGCTATAGGTATAAAATACTTATTTTTGATCGTTTAAGCTATTTTTTTATTACATAATTATATTTCGCGGTTATAAAAGGAGTGTAAAAGGACATGACAAAATACGGTTTCGTGACACGTCGAATGTAGTCGTATTACGTCACAGCAGTGAATTTAGTACACATTTTGAATCCGTACATATATAAAGATGGAGCTGTGTCGAGTGGATTGAGCATATCCGATACCAAGAAGTATTTAGCATATCTGAAGCAAATGCTTCAGCTGAAAAGGTAGAGAATTCGACTGTAAATTGATAAAAAATTTTATCGGTTTTACAGTTTTGCTACAATAATATAATATACTAATATAATGAGTATCGTAAAGTCCTAATTTATAATCACCACCGTACAATCTGAAATAGAAATTACTACTAAAAATTTAGTCTACTAAAGAGTTTAGTCCTTGAAGATGAGCCGGAACTGTTCGAAACGTCGGAGATGAAAAGTAAATTTAAATTTAAGCTGGTAGGGAAAATCAGATTCTCCTTTATTAACATAGAATATAGATTATTTTATTTGTATTATTTTTAATTTTTAATCTTTATTTAATTGATTTTTTATTTTATTTGTTATTAGTAATTTGTATTTTAAATTTTGTGGGGGTTATTATAAACTAGGAGAGTCTGACTGTCATTATATTAGTATAATATTTTATTGTATAAAGACTGTAAAACCGATAAAAATATTTATGAATCCACATTAAAATATATATATATATATATATATATATATATATATATATATATACCCTTAGGTATACATATCTCAGGGTTGAGATATTTTTTAATTAACTTGTAATAATTTATAATTACTTTTTAATTTTTATCGATATATATATATATATATATATATATATATATATATATATATATATTTAATAAGGTATTATTTTCAATTTTCAATGAAATGAAAATTTAATTAATCATTATTTTTAATTAATACAATAGCTTGTGTTGATGAATTACTTTGTCATACTAAAACTGTAATGATCAGATAAAGGAATCATTTATTTGAGTATATGGTCAATAATTGTATTACGGGCATCACGGTCCACGTTCGCGCAAATCGTATCATTGCGCTGGCAGCTGGTGTATTCTATCAGTTCGTTCAACACTGTTTCCAAAATCGTGTAAAAAGTAGTGGCAACAGTGCATTGTATACGATTTGATAGACAGCATGCGAGTGTTTACGATTTTCTAAACGAATGAACCACAAATCCGAATAGAGTCGACCCAACCTCTCGACAAATGTCGTACAGCTGATCCGATAATATATATATATATATATATATATATATATATATATATATATATATATATATATATATATAATTCAGGTATCAACATAACGATTACCTGATGGATGGAGATGGGTCTTGATACAATTCTTGGTCATGTATTCTAATGGATTATTCTTTTCTCTCCTGAAATGTTAATTATCTCCATATTTAACTTTTTATGAATTAAAAATAATAGCTAATTAAAATTTTATTTCAATAATAATTGTAATTTAATGATTACTTAAATAAACATGTAAACAATAATTCAATAGAAATTATTAATTATTAATGGCAAATTAATATATATATAATTTATATCAGTATATATTTCATTAAAAAAATAGAGACAAACGGTTATATACAGACGAGACTTGACGGGCACCCAAAATTCAAATAAGTTCACTTATTTTAAATTTCAATGTGCAAGTGTTAGACAAAAACCTATAATTTAAGGTGCTATTTTTGAAGAAAAAAATTATTAAATAAATTCATCAAAAATGTAAAGCTTCCCAAAAGACAATTTGCTTCATCTCCCCTTCCCCAGAGTGGGACACGAGGGTATGAAGTATTTATATTTATATAATAAGATTCTTATATGTAAAGAAAATAAAAATAAGGTAATAGTACAAACATATAAATTTATTACGTATTAATAATTAAACAAATCGTATAATACGTATGGCCCTCTTTATTTTTAATTTTAAAGGGTCATTTAAAGTATAAATAATTATAAAAATAATGATAAATTAGAGTTTTGAAGGGGGCGGTTTGATTGTTCGTAAGTGATAATATTAATATTATAGATATAATCTGATGTTAATGCAACAAAGATAACTATTATTTTAGTTGCAAGGTATCCAATATGCAAAATAGTGAAAAATTAGAGTGGAAAGAATATATAATTTTTACTTTAAATGAAAAATATAAAATCACCATCTTCTGGGAAAGTAAGCAGAACAGTATGATTGTATATTTAATAGGATGGGTTTGTACATAGAGAGCAAGTACAGCTTCTAAATATAATGGCATATTATATTCTACATTATAATTATTTAAAAACAATATATATATAAATATATATGTTTTTACAAAAAATATTTCTATATTATATATCGTAATATTTTTGGCGGGAATATATGTATAATTTTTGTATTTTGACATATTGACTTTATTTAATCTGACATATTTATTCCAAAAAATTACAATGTATGAAATACTAAAGAAAACTTTAGCCGTACAAGAATATATTTTAAAATAAAATTTTTATAATTACCTATTGAATAGATAGTAATGAAACTATTGAAAAGATACTTATTGAAAAAGATAGTAATTTCTAATATATAAGTGCTATTGTCAAATAGTGTTACTTCATTAAAAATTATTTTAATATTTGAATCTGTAACAGTTTTCTTACAAAAAGTTTCTATAAAAGCTGTTTATTATATAAATTGTATAAATTATACAAAGTGCCAATCACTGTATAATGATGTGTAATATAAGAATAAATTTAAAAATTGCTTTATATAGATAACTATATATTTAAATATTTATAATATAATATATTAATTTAGGAGTTGTACTTACTTCTTACACAAAATTCAGTACTATAAATACACAATCATACTCTTCTACATTCCAAAATAATGATGGTTTTATGATATTTTACATTTGAATTAAAAATTATATATTCTTTTCACGTTACTTTTTCTTATCCGTTTTATATAATAGGAGTGCATATCGAAGTAATAACTCAAATGCATCAATTACACGTTGTGAATACTCAAGACTCTTATTTCCTCCTAAAATTATGAGTTTTAATCGTAGCTAAAAGACTATCCTGCAAAAAAAATAAAAATGTTTGAAATTTTGGGAATTAAAGAGCTTTAGTTGTCATAAAAAACGATTATAAAAAATTTTTAGGATGTATATAAATATTAAATCTGCGTAGGCAATAATAACATTTTTGCCTACATAAATATTATATATACTTTAGGTTAGGAAAAGAACAATTACTTTCCTATTATATTTTTATATATATTTATTGGCTCAAGCTCGTACATCTTGCACCTCCCTGTAATTTCAAATTTCCGTATTACGTTACTATGTTTGCAATGTATTTGCATGCATGCATATATGCATGTGTGTATTTATGTGCATATATATATATATATATATATATATATATATATATATATATATATATTTTTCTGCACCAGGCTTCATAATTCTTTATTTGATTTGTACGGCATTGAATATTTTCTTCAGCGCCACCTATTCAAAAAATCAGAAATTAAAGTTCTCACTTTTTTATCTACAGAATTGACAACTTGCATTATAACCATAATAAAATCTTATTTTTCGTTTTACTCCCTCAATTCTATGAATAGAAAGATGAAACAAAGTTCATTCGATTCATTATTCAATTCTACATCCGGGGCTATCCAAGTTTAATCTGTACTATACGTTTAAAATTTATAATATTTGTTGTTATTTAATGTTACTGCAAAGCGGCGATGTCTATAGTGCAGACGACAGTTAGATAAACATTTTCTTATTTTTTTAAAGTAACTTTGAAACATATTATGAAAGCAGTAAGGGATACCCCGAATTGTAGAATTTTTCAAAGATTCGTATAAAATTTGTTTCAACATTGTAAAACGTAAAATGAGGACGCAAAACGAAATCTACGACTTACACATTTTCATTTCCGTTTTAATAGTTCATCGTGGCGCTGGGATCGCGGTATGGAGCACTCTTAATAATTCACAAATGTATATTAGTAAAAAGACAAAACACAATTTATATTGGATACTACTTCTAACAATTTATATTGAAATTGACATTTTTGGTTATATGAAATGGTATATATAGATATATGTTAATTTAAATAATTTTAATTATTTTTTCAAATTAATTTTTTTTAATAAAATTCGATAAGACCTTAGCTCTACATATATACTGAAAACCCCTTATAACATTAAAATTATTTGATTTATATTTGACAATTCAATAAGCAAGGGAAAAATCTGAAAATTGTAGACTTTAAACCCTTTTCAAAAATTATTTGGTTATTTTGAGGCTTTTATTTGAACATTCTGTCTAATTCATGTTTCAAAATAATTATACAATTTTCTTCTTGCATAGAAAAAAATAGAATATTCAAAAAAATATCAAATTATTCTCATAATTTGTTTTCACAAATTATTTTTAGTATGATTTGGCATACAACCATCTTATAAAAGAAGATAGATAGAGAGAGAGAGAGAGAGAGAGAGAGAGAGAGAGAGAGAGAGAGAGAGAGAGAGTGAGAGAGAGAGTGAGAGAGTGAGAGGGAGCATTTTTCAAGTGAGAAAAATTCAAAAATGTACAAAAGTCAAAAGATATCCATAAGGTATAAGAATAATATCAGATAAGACTGAAGAACAATAAGGGTAATAGCGACTAACGTCACACTTTTAGGATACGAATCCCAAAGTTGGGTATGAACATTCACTTGAGCTAGCCTGGTATTAATACTTTAAGCCGACTAGATTGAGTTGATGTTCGTGATTCAAGACGCCACCTAGTGGCCGCTGTTGAAAGATTGTTAAAACAATCATCTTAATTTATTGATGGAAGTAAAATCATTTTTAATAAAAAACATAGCCTATGTTCTTCCCAAGATAATATAGAATCTATATGTCAAATTTCAGAACAATCGGTTCAGTAGTTTTTTCGGTTATTGCGTACAAACAAAAACACGCTTTGTCTTTATAAATTAGTATGATATGATATGATATGATATGATATGATATGATATGATATGATATTTTTTGTTAACGTTTTATCGTATTATTTTCTATCAATGTTCAATGTTTTCTTATATATTCTTCAGCTACTATTCGTAAGAGTGCTCCTCACGGCGTTCGCAGCGCCACGATGAACTACTAAAACGGAAACAAATTTACTTTTTCAGTTTTTGTCGTCATTTCGCATTATTTAGAGAGAAAAAACATTTTAAAAAATTCTTCAGATTATTTTACAAGTGGGAAAACAGAGATATGAATTAATTTATTTTTCTAAATTAGAAAAAAACAGTTCAAAAAGTTTTGTCTTACGCATCGTCTGCTGCACGCAGTCTAGTGTGTTTCAGATCTTACAAAGAATCATTTATTGTGAATTCTATGTACTTGTTGAGCACCTAATTCGAGTTTTCCCACTTGTAGAATAAAATAATAAACCAAATAAAATTGGTTTTATCACTCTACATGCCACATATTTTGAGAAAACAGAAAAAGTAAATTGCTTTCACAATGTAACGATAAATCCAATAAATAACTATAGTTATTGGCAAAACAGACAGAAATATAGTTGCTGCGTTTTGAAAGAGATGGAGCAGCAAACTACGCTCAATATCGTACGAATTCAATCAAGTAAAGGGGGCCCTGTGCTTTAAATTTTTACTATTATTTTAACTATTTTATGTATATACAGGATTAAAAACTATTATGAATAAATATATGTATGTATACTCATTTACTTTATATATTTTAGTATAAGTTTTAGAAAACAAGCTATATTATTCTACATTTTCAGACGATCGTATATGCAAACTACATCTATTAGCGTTCGATGTTTTGGACGAAAGTGCGTTCATTATTTTGGTTTCTTATTACAGGATCGAATTTTTATTACCTTGCCCTGTTGCGAGTAGTTGCCCGTAAAATGTAGCTGAAAAATCAAGCATACATTACCAGTACGGGCATACGGCATTTTCGTCATTTTTAGTAAATTTTCTGATAATAAATATTAATGTTTATAGTTTTAACTGTTTTAACTGATACATATTACTAATACACACACACACACACACACACACACACACACACACACACACACACACACACACACACACACACACACAATTAATTGTCTTGTGTCATTGTCACATGTCATTAATTGTCTCCTTCGAACGAATATCTATTTAGAATATATGATTTCAATAGAAATAACGATTCTAGGCTCAATATTAAAACAAATCTTCAGAATAAACCACTGCAGTATGAATTGTCAAAATTCATTCAACATATTGTATGCTTTCAAACTATCAAAATAAGTCCCTCCTGTAGCTATACTCAAATTCTGTCAGTTTTGAGTGGTGCACTTTTCAGTTTTCTGTGGTGTACTTCTTTTCGATAATATTTTCCGTTAGTAGCCACTTTTATTCAAATTTTATCTAATATATAATTCATTTTTTTAAAAAAATTGTTCATTTATTAATTTATTTTATTGAAAAAATTTAACTAATGTCGTAATATACCTATAGCATTAATTATACCTATACAATTATTTATATTCCGATATACCATCTTATAATATTCCTTTATTAGCAGGAAAAATTTATAATTATTTCAAAATTTATTGTGTTGTTATCATAACTTTTTGATATGCAGTTATCTTTTCTGTTATTTATAAATAATAACGTTATTGAAATGAATGTAATTAAAATAGCTAGTGCTTTCTACTGTCTAATATATTATATTATATTACAATCTGAGCGAGGTTTCGTCATTTAGTCTGAACTACCTTGTTGGATAGTAATAAATTTCTCTGATAAAGAATTTCATTACATACATGTAAATTTAGTTAGCCAATTTTTATATTAAAATGACTTCCAAAAACTTTTTAATAATAAATATATTTTGAATAAATCAATAAAGTAAAGTATTCTAAGTAAAGCTAATTCCAAGAAGAATAAAAATAATATAATTTTATTACCCTTTATACTAATTGTATAAGATAATTTAAAAAAATATTGAACATTAGTCTTTTTAATAAATTCAACAAATTTATTAAATTAGATTCAAATAATAACGCTTTTAGTTATTTATCTAATGTTAAATATAAATTATTTCATAAAAAATGTAATTACTCCGTACATCAGTTAAACATCTCCGAAATTTAAATATCGCTGAGAAATAGTGATTACAAATATAAACGGAACAAATCTACTCAGTATGATAATAATTATAATAATAATGAAAATAATAGAAGCAAAAAGACACACACACACACACACACACACACACACACACACACACACACACACACACACACACACACACACACACACACACACACACACACATACAGACTGCCATTAGGCGAGTTTCATGTGTCTTAGCATGGTAATAAATTTAAATGCATCTTCTCACGAATTTTATAAAGATTTCATATAAATTCCTAATATATTAGCCTAAAAATATTCTATAGTTAAATTAAATATCAGTCCATTGATATAGTCAGATGTCCTACTAATTGTGACAAAGGGAAACATAATAACATATATTCATAGCATATTCAGCAATTTACAATTTATAAATCTTACATGTCTTTTCTACAAACTTACTATTTTACTGAATTTAGAAAAATATTTTATATAAAGACAAAAAAACATACAAAAAATCTATATAATTATATTGTTAATCTTTTCATAGATCAGTGAATCATCTGCGTGAATATCAAGTATAAATATTCATATACCACAATAATATTTACACAAAATATTGTTGTAAAATCTTCCGAAACAGAGTAGCACAAAATAAATTATACAACGCAATAACTTCTTAAAACAATGTATCATTGAAACAAATGGCTAAGTGCATTTTATGTGCATCCTTAGGAGTAATATCATAGTATACTTTACACAAATATATGTAAAACTCTAAAAAATAATAATAAATATATATTTTTAATTGAAATATAGCTTAATAAAATAAGTAGATCATTTACAAATAGCCGATTTTATTTCCACATCATTTTGTTCACGCGTGGGCTCATAAAGACATTTTTGACAGTATATGACTAAATCACTGGGAAGCAACTTATTGTCAAAGATATGTTAAATGTGCATTTGAAATTAATTAAAACAATGTATATTGTAAATATGTGAAAAAAATAACTGGCTTATATCTATGTAAGTTAAGGACTCTGTAACTACAGAATCAATCAATAAAATATTAATAAATTTGTAAAAAATATTGGATAATATACAGATAAGATAATGTTAATGAAAATATTGTAAAATCCATCGATTCTGTTATTCGTGAAATATAATAACAAAAATGCTCAAGAAATTGTAAAAAGCATGGTGTTTAGTACAATGCAATAATATTTATAATTAAAGTTATAGATCTCATTGACATAAATTTTTTATGTTCTATACATATTTGTTGAAAATCCCATATGAGCGTTCCGAGCTTGTAATAAAAAAGGTCGCAGTCGATCCGTGAAGAATAGGTATACTTCCATGCTGAGATATTGCAGTGTAAATCGAGGTACAATCACTTTTTAAGTTTATATTTTGTAAAAAAGCGACTTTTATCGGAAACACAAATACAATATTAAAAATATATTTTTCTGAGATAGACAAATTTTCTTTAAAATACTTTTTGCAAAGCTCAACATTGTTTCATATAGAAGATATCTGATATTATTAATTTGTTTAAAACGACTCTTTAATTTATAATACTTAAATATTCATATTATGTTACAGTGCATTTGGCGTCGAAGCATTTATGCTTTGAAAATTACATATGCTCGCATCGGACTCAAATAATAGATATAAACATTTTATAAAAAATTATTTGAATGAAAAATACATCTCCTGACCCGACGAGAAAACACTACGCGACATATCCATGGTGTTACAATTTTCCAAATGTGTGCCATTTATTAGCAGCCATAACAATGTAGCTGTTATTAACTTTGGTATCAAAATATTTTGATATGGTAGAACACTTGCTAGAATTACGATGAATGAAAAATGGTTCAAACCGTAGCAAATGGGCAACTAAAATGGATAAAAATATAAACATTTTTTTTTGCTAGGAAATGGTAAGAAAGTACGATTATTTTTCATTGTAAATATAAACCTAATGTCTAAAATATAGTTAGTAATTACATTTAATATCTGTACTTCAGAACCTTCTAATGGATTTTTATTGGAAGCTATAATAATAATAATAATAATAATAATAATAATAATAATAATAATAATAATAATAATAATAATAATAATAATAATAATAATAATAATAATAATAATAATAATAATAATAATAATAATGTAAATAACGATGTTAATGTAAACCAGTACATTATCACAGTAAAAAAAAAAATTTTTCTTATCTATCACTTAGTATCGGGCAATACAATTTCCATAAAAAATGCGCAATAAATAAAGTATGTGTAATAGTAAAAGTAGAAAAATTTTACAAACATTAGTAAAATCTACAATATTTATTTCATACGTTCTGTTGAAAAGAAAAGATACGATCCTTCATGTTTCGTGATTAAATTCTACGTGCAACAAGTTTTCTGTGAGGCATTTCTAATGAACGACTGAGTATATATCTGTATTATTATTTAAAATTTTTTTTTTTTAAATTTTAAATTTAATCTCATTAAATTGAGTAAATAATTTTTTATCGGAATTATTTTTCTTTTGTAAAATTTTAATTTAATACTACTGCCATATCATCTTGATTCAATATTCTACGATTTAATTTAATTGAATTTAAAATTAATATTAATTTAATAATATTTATTAATGGAATGCATTATGTTTTCAATAATTGTAATAAATAAAATATCCTCTAAAATATCACAACTTGATATTTATATCAGGTATGTGAATAAGTCTTTCCCGTTTTTTTTTCAAATTTTGAGCCTTTATTGTGAAAAAATGGTTACAAATGAATTATTGAAAGAATTGGCCATCGCTAGCTACAACTTTTTCCCATCTTTCTGGCAACATACGAATCCCGTTGCGAAAAAATTCGACCGGTTTGGCCTCTATCCAGTCATCCACCCATTTTTTGGCTTCCTCGTAGGAATGGAAGTGCTGGTCAGCCAGGCCATGCGTCATCGATCTGAAGAGATGGTAATCAGACGGAGCAACGTCTGGACTATACGGCGGGTGGGGTAGGACTTCCCATTTGAGCGTTTCTAAGTATGTTTTCACCGGCGGTGCAACATGTGGGCGAGCATTGTCATGTTGCAAAATAAAAAAAAATTAAATTATTATAAAAAATTAAATTTTAATCAAACTTCCCGTGGTCCTCACCTGCGCGCAATAGAATTTATTAAAAAATATTTATCTCAAGAAAGAAGAATTAGATATTATATCGCGAATATCTAAAAATTACATAAAAATATATAATGAGATTGGACGTTCTCTGCTTTTCTTTAGCTCTCTCCAGTTCTCTTCGACTCTCGTTCTTATCGCCCACACAATCTTATAGATGAACTTTGATGTATTGTTTACTTGGCGTTGTATTACAGAAGGGAAGCAAGAGAGCTCGGCGAGAGTCGAAAGAGAACTTTTTGAGAAATTGACCCTCAATCGGAGTAGCCCCTCATATAATCACCATTGTCAGCAATTGATCTATGTTTATGATTTGAATAGATGTAGAAAAAGTAGATAATTATAAACAAAAAATTGTTTCTAATAGGTACTAAATTGAATCCACTTTCATTAGGGGAGATAAACAATCAGTCATTGATGTAACATTCGCCAGTGATGACCTGATTCAGCGGATCCTTAATTGGAGAGTAAGCGACCTTTACACCCACAGTGATGACAGGGCGATCTTGTACGAGATTGCAGAGGAGAAAGTAAAGAACAAGTGTAATTAGTGGATGCCCACACGGAAATGGAACAGCAGATCGCTAGACTGTGAAGTGTTCGCCACTATAATATTAGAAGAGCGTTTAGAATATGGTGCACCAGCCCATCTGGCAAATGCACTCATGAAGCATATCTCTGAAGCATGCGATGCATCGATGACTAGGACTAAGAGCGGATTTAAACATCATCAATCTGTCTACTGTGGAAAAAATGAAATTGCAGAATTGCGCAAACAATGTCATCGCGCACGTATACTTGCCCAAAGAGCCCGCACCCGTCGTGATACGTTTAATAGTTTATTTAAAGAAGCACAAAGAGCGCTTGTCAAGGCCATTAAGGCAATCAAGCGTCGATGCTGGCTTGTACTGTGTGCAGAGGCCAACAATGACTTATGGGGACGACCATACAAAACAGTCATGGCACGATTGAGTAGGGCACCAATACAACCCACTATCACGGTAGTGATTGATAAGATTGTTTCCGCTCTCTTTCTCAATGACACCCATGGAACTGTACTGCGCACGTAACACTCGGACGATATACCTCCTATAACAGAAATGGTGCTACATAATGCTTACGCTAAGATTAGAGACAATGCTGCCCTGGCCCTGATGGTATTCCTAATGCTGCAGTTAAGTTGGCGATACAGAAGAATCCATCTATATTTCTAAAAGTATATAATGCTTGTCTTCTTGAGGGTATTTTTTCTGATTGCTGGAAAACTCAAAGGTTAGTCCTAATACCTAAAGGCAATAAGCCACTTGATGATCCGTCATCATACAGGCCATTGTGTACGCTCGATACGATAAGTAAAATATTTGAAAAACTAATATGTAGCCGACTGGAAGCATTCACTGAAGGATTGCACGGCTTATCCTCACGCCAATTTGGATTTCTGAAATCAAAATCAACAGTCGATGCTATTAAACTGGTAGTGTGTACCGCAAGAAATGCAATCAGCAGTAAGAGATGGAAAGGTGGCACTAAACAGTATTGTGCCATTGTCGCTCTAGATGTCAAGAATGCCTTTAATTCAGCGCGCTGGTCTTCTATTATGAGTTCTCTTAAAGAGTTCGGAGTACCTGGTTATTTACAGAATGTCGTGGCCAGCTATTTTGAGAATAGGATAATATTATACCGAACGGACGAAGGCATTGTATCGCATAAGGTTACTGCGGGAGTCCCCCAGGGCTCGGTTATGGGACCTATATTGTAGAATATTATGTATGATAGCGTGTTGAGAATTCCACAACCGCCTGGTTCAATAACAGTAGGGTACGCCAACGATATCGCTCTAGTAGTGGCGGCTAAGACCCTTGAAGAACTCACTGAAAACGCCAATGAGGCAATCAGCAACATCAATAGATGGGTTAGGTCGGCTGGCCTACAATTAGCGGAGCACAAGACAGAAGTAGTTCTTGTCAGCAGTCGTAAGAAGGTAGATAGTATTACTCTTAAAGTTGGTAGCTACCACGTTAGTTCTGCGCCATCTTTACGATACATGGGTGTACAGCTTGATGCCAGGTTAAACTTCAAAGAGCATCTAAAGATATCTGGCAAAAAAGCGCAACGAGTTTCAGTTGCCTTGTGTCGGCTCATGCCTAACATTGGTGGCCCACGTCCACCCCAGAGGAAACTATTAGCTTATGTTGTTAATTCTGTCAGCATGTATGCAGCACCAATCTGGCATCATGCATGCGGAATTAAATCGTATTGTGAGTTGGCCATTGCGACCTACCGTACTGACATACCTGGACATTGTTGCCCACCAACTATACACGACACTCCCCGTGGAAGTCGTTCCAAATCATTTGGAAAACGCATTCTATCATCCGAACACGAAACTCCCTGTAGAAATTGTCCCGACATACCTAAAAATCGTTTCTTACCAACTAAACATGATAGTCCCAGTAGAAGTCGTCCCGAGAAAGTTAGCATCGCGTCCTAGGGACTAAACACAATACTCCCTGTAAAAGTCGTTTGGAAAAACCTAGATATCGTATTTTACCATCCCAACACGAATCTTCGCATAGAAGCTGATTTCCTCATATCTGGATCTCGTTTTCTATCAACTAAATACAATATTCCCCGTAGAAATCGCCTAGATATACCTGGACATTGCATTCTATCATCCGAACACACGACTGCCTATAGACATCGGCTTGAGGCAACGGAATATCGTAATCAACCAGCCGTACACGCCACTACAATATTTCTCACTAGAAACCGTATTTAAAATGTGTATATATAATGTGTACAATATAATATACATAATATATATGTATATATTATACACATACATATATATAGATATTTCGTATATTTTCGTTTTTTCAATGAAATACGGTGAATATTTTAGTAGTGGTGCCAACTAAATTCGATCAAAATGTTTGTATGCGAATAGCATATTTTTTAAGCCGACGATGGATATTGCCTTTTTATATTTTATTATATTTTTTTTATATATTTTTATATTTTTATACTTTTATATATTTTATAAATTAATATACATAGTTTCGCGGTTGTTGATATCCATCAGGTATGAGAGTAGTGTCAGATTACCCTGAAGATCTAAAAAGGTAATACCTACTAACGTCACACCTTCTTTAGGATACGAATCTCAAAGTTGGATTTGAACATTCACTTGAGCTGGCTTGGTATTAATACTTTAAGCCGACTATATTGAGTTGATGTTCGTGATTCAAGACGCCACCTAGTGGCCGCTGGTGAGACTGATTGTGCCAACCATTAACTTAATTTATTGATGAAAGTAAAATGATTTTCAATAAAAAACATAGCCTATGCACTTCTCAAGACAATATAGAATTTATATGTTTTTTCGGTTATTGCGTACAAACAAAAACACGCTTTGCCTTTATAAATTAGTATATGAAGTATGATATGATATGATATGATATGATATGTTATGATATGATATGATATGATATGATATGATATGATATGATATGATATGATATATATATATATATATATATATATATATATATATGTATATATTGTAACGAGCACCGATACATAAATTGGTGGTGTTCGTTCTTGAAGTAGAGAGAGACAGAAGACACGTTATAGTCTCTCTCTAACTTCAGCAAATATGATGAAGTGGGGGAAAAATTGAAGAAAGTATCGTTCGAATTGTAAAGAGAGATAGAAAGATCTTTGTTCGGTTTTGCGCTCTTGCCTAATTTTATTGTTGTTTTTATTTGCTCTTTCCCATAAAAGAATATTAATTGTCGCTTGAGAATTGAGATTGTGATTGTTGGCTGGCTCTGGTGATTGCATCGTGATCACCTCATTTTTTCCCCGGTTTATAGAGAACTAGCGGTGAAACTTGTTTTTGCTAGACAGCAACCGAAGATAAACGGACCTACCCGTAACATGTTTGGTTTTATTTAAAAGTAAGTTATCATTTATTTTTTTGTTTGATCAAACGCGGAAAGCAATCGTATCAACCGGCTAGTTGTTATATGAACAACTAGCTACGGTAACAGAGTTCGATGTTAATTGCGTTTGGAAGTTAGTTTCATATTTTATAACGGTTTTACTTCGAATTGCTTTGCTTGTATATGTGAGCGTTTGTTCGAGCGGGAGCCACACATACATAGCTTGCGTGCATTGGTGCTACTGCGTACGTTGTTAATGCACACAACCAGACTGAACAAAGAGTTATATATATCGGTTATATAAATATATATATATATATATATATATATATATATATATCTATATATATATATATCACGGCGTTTTCACGTCGATCACTTATCTTGAGGCAATGCAGATACGTGCAGATACTCCGCGTCTACCTGTAGCGGAATGGGAAAGTCGGTAGGGGATAGGAAAACACGAAAAACAATCTATGAGGATCACCACGCGTTATTTATTTATTTATGTACACACATACATTCTCACATACGCGTTACACTAATACTTCGCATGCACACGCACTCGTCTCACACACACACTCTCACACATATTTCACTGCGCAGATTCCGCGACACTTCCGGCTGTTACGATTATAAGCAAGCACTATACACGGGGGACGGGGACACGCGATAGGGACATATACGAACCAACACACATTAGAACTTTAAGTTAAACACGGCGTGGGTGCGGCGGCGGCGGACGCGCAAACCTACTTCCTAGCCCACTCAGCGGTCAAGTACTTGTCTTCGTCGGGTACTACAGGGCGATCTTGATCTTCCTCCGGAACGGGCTGCTGGACGTGGTGGCCGTCGCGCTCTCTCTATCTCTCTCTCTCTCGTTTGACACCATTCAGGCAGGCAGTGGCGGTGGCGGTGCGAGGCCCGCTCTCTCGCGCTGCTCGGCTCCCGTCGGGCAGGCCGTTGGGGATGCTGCTGCTGCTACTGCTGGGCCGTCGGCTAGTCGGTGGTAGGAGGAGTGAGCAGATTGCTCACTGACGTCCGGCTGTGCGCGACTCCGGTTGTGCAGGCGGCCGCGGCGAGGGCGGTGTTGTTGGTGCGATGGATGTCGGGGAGCCGAACGTTCACCCGATGCAGATGCTGGCTACGACGCGAGCCGTCGTAGCGGAGAACAAATGTTCGTCAGATCCTCCCTGCCTTCAAAGCCGTCTCCAGTAATATATAGATATTCACTCATAAGCCACTCACCATGCGGGGCTGGAAATCCTCGTTTGCTTAGGAGGACGGAAAACGTAATATATTGATAACGACAACGCGTCAGTCTCGTAGCATGGCTCGGCAGAGAAGAAGGCTTCGCTTTTCTCTCCTTCGCGCGTCGCGTTGCGCGGCGCTTCGCGCGCGCCCTTTTGGCAGCGCGACTGCACTAATCGTGCTTACGCGCGCACGCGGTTTTGAAACGCTGGGACCGTCGATCGGGACGGTTACAAATTCCCCCTCCCAAAACCGACGTTGGCGCGCGGGGATAAATAAAAAGTAGGTCTGGTAACGTTGAGAGGAGACGGACGATACACGATAGGGAAGAAAAAAAAGTGATACATATTTATGACATATTACATAGGGACTTGGTCGCTCGTGGAAGTGTGGCGCTTTCGATACTATAATACTAATGGACAAAATGACAAAAGTTATTCGCGTTTTTTAAGCATCGTTTGCTTCTCTTTTACGTGAATCCCGTAGCTTGATTCTATATACGTCGCGATTACAACGTTTCCGTTGAGTGGTATTGTTCGTCACTCTATCTGCTTTCCATGGGGATGGTCGGGACGTGTTTTAGTTTTCGCGGAAGGGGTAGATTCAAGGGGATTTCGGTAGGGGGAAAGTTTTTCGGCCAAACCGCTTCTTCGGGGCCATTTGTGGTGATTCGCTACATCAGCCTACTTGTTCATGTAGAATGGCAGCACTATCATTATTCGCTGCTGGCCATTACCGAAGGTTCCAGCGGCCTGTTGTATGACTTGTGCCATCATATTTGGGTCCGCTGGCTGCTCGCTTCTCTGCTGCGCCGTAACTCCCGTATCTGTCTTTTCAGATGCCTGTCGTATCGTCTTCGTCTCAGTATCCGCAGGAACTTCCCACTCCCAAGACGATACGACAGGCGTATTACGTCTTGGGCAATATGCGCACGATAGTACGTCGTGTGCATCTCTGTCGCACCGGTAGCAGAAGCGTCTGCTGCGCGGCTGTGGGCAGTCTGAGCATGATTTTGCTGGGGTTGACTCCCTCTTACCTGGGGCAGCGCCATTTCCGTTCGATGACATACGAACAGGATCCTTCTGGCCATTCGTGGATTGCGTAGCTGGTAAGCATTTCTTGCTACCCAATCCTGGCTGTGGCGTTGTCGGTAGTGAGGGTTGGGGTTTTGCGGGAGGTGTGAAGTTCGGTGGTGGCGTTACTGCCAAGTCCATTAGGGACGGAATGGGTTTGGCTCCCATTGGCTTGCTATATGACTCATGCAGACTCGCTCCTGGCGTGGTTTCCGCATCTAATTTAAATGGGTTGTATCTAGAGCGGTATTCTTTTGACGTACAGGCGGGGGTATCTAGTGGACGTGAGAGGGGCTGGGGAGGGTCATTGTCAACGCAGGCCTTGTCGTCACCGGAGGTCTTGTACTTCGATGGTACAGTTATTCCCTCTTTGTTATCGGGGCGGTAGGGGACTGGGATTGTTGGGGGCGTCTAGAGAGAGCGTCTGGTACATGATGTAAGGCTCCTTTTTCGTGTATAATGTCCATGTTGTATGCTTGAAGTGCTGTCGCCCATCTTGCTAGGCGGCCCGTCGGGTTCTTGAGGGTGTGTAGCCACTTGAGACTACTATGGTCTGTTATAACCGTAAATCTTTCACCTAGCAAATATCCTCTGAATTCCTCCATTGCCCACAAGACAGCTAAGCACTCTTTTTCCGTTACCGTGTAATTCGACTCTGCTTGATTTAGAGTTCGACTCGCATATGCTATGGGGCTTCGCCGCTGCTCTCTTGGCTGAGCACGGCCCCCAGTGCGTAGCTGCTTGCGTCTGTTTGGAGTATGCACGCTTGTTGGGCCGGACCCCAATGCCATTTAACATTTTAATTCAACAGTTTGATGAGTGGTAATTTTATCTCAGCTAGCGCTTTGATAAAGCGGGCATACCACCCGACCATTCCTAGGAAAACCCGCAGCTGTTTTAAGTTGGTAGGCCTCGGATATTCGATGACCGGGCGAACTTTATCCGGATCAGTGCGTAGGTCGTTCTCGTCTACTATGTAGCCTAGATATTTAACCTCCGGGCAGCAGAACTCGGATTTGTCGTTATCAATTTGTAATCCGACCTCGTTGAGGCGGGTGAGCACCGCGATTACTTTCCGAGTGTGCTGCTCGAACGTCTTAGTGGCGACTATTATATCGTCTATGTAGACGAAAACGGTCGGCTGCCATTCCATCCCGAAAATAAGATCGATACCTCTTAGGTTGTCTAATAAGACATCCATATGGGGCAGCGGCTATGCGTCTTTCCGTGTTACATTTCCATGGTTCACCGCTCTGTAATCGATACAGAAGCGAATTTTTCCGTCTTTCTTAGGCACAATCACGGGGCAACTGCTCCATGCGCTCGTTGATGGTTCAATAATGCCCTCTGCCAGCAGCCGATATATTTCGTTGTGCGCCTGTTTTAGTAACCTGTCTGGGATTCGACTTACCCGTTGTTTGATGGGACGGTGCCCTTGTACGTCGATATGATGCGGCTGCATCCCCGCTAGATGCAAAGTTTTACTCGGTGCGGGTATTAGATCGTACAAAACCCGATCGAGCTCCTGTTTTTCTGCCGCATTCAAACGAGCTACACCATTCACGGCTGCTATGGCGGTGATCATTTCCATAGGTGCATTACCCGGCGTCACGAAGGGTCGTGTTATTTTCCGGTTTGTATGCCACGTGGCATTTGCAAAGTTGATGGTGACCTTCATTAGGGTTAGGATGTCCATCCCTAATATGAGGTCGTACTTCAATCTTTTTGATACTTTGAATCGGGCCTTAAAGCCTTGGTCATCGATTTGAAGTATCAAGTCAATTTCTCCATCGTTCGGGCAAAGTTTTCCACCAGGCATCTGCATATATGAGGTTATTGGTAGGATCGCTGGCTATACCAATTTGCCTGGCTCGAGCCCCACACAGGATTTCCGAGCGCCTGGATCTATCAGTGCCGGAAAGATCTTTCCCATAATTTCAATACTTAGGAAGAACCTGTTTTCCTCTTCATGGATTTGTGCCGTAGGGTACATACTCGTTACATCCTTGGCTTCTGGGCATTGAGTTAGGTTGTTATTTTCCCTTGTGCGTGGAGCCGTGCCACAGGGGGTGCCAAGGCTGGCTCCGCATGCTTGCTCCCCTATGCGTTTCCCGACTTATTATTCGGGCCACATCGAGTACAGTTGAGTGGTGTCGTCCTTTTCTCCGCAATTGTAACAGTACAATTGCCGTCTGTCTGGGCATCTATCTGCCCAATGTCCCGTTTTCTTACATGTCCAGCAGGGCCTATTGTCCTCACATCTGCTTGACATGCTATCACTTCTATCCCTGCTGTACGATGTGCGCGAGTCACGATCAGGGGATCGTCTGTCTCTGGAATACGCCGTGCTCTCGTTTCTGTATTTTTATCGGTCCGGTGATCGCCGAGCTGGGTGATGCGAGGGTCGTTCTTTGTAATCTTCGCGGCTTGGTCGTTCGCGCCGGTATTCTGGTGTTTGTGACCGATCTCGTCGGCTCCTGTCATAGTTATGTCGATCGAAGCGGTGATCGCGTGAGAAGCTTTAGTAGGGACGGTCGGTGCTGTAGCTATTTCGGTATGGTGAAGGGGATCTGTATCTGGTGGATGGAGGGGGTGTATGGTTACGGTAGGGTGGTGATCGTTGTCTTGTTGGTGAGATCCGTTGCCGACTCGCGTTTCGTCCTTGTGACTCTGGTGATGGTGTACGTGTGATACGAGCTACTGGGCTGTAGTTCCGTGGTTTTTGTGTACTTCGTAGATCTTGCTTATCTGAATTAGTCAGTATTGACGCTGACGGTTCGACCAGCGTCACGTGCTTCTGCGTATCTGGTACTTTTTCGCTGGCTAGTACGGCTAACCTCGAACGTCGGCTATATCTCTCTGATGGTGCGCATGCTGTCGTGCTACCATACAGTCTTCTGCTACAGGTGGTTCTTTGTACCGTCGAGTTAATTCCTTCTTTAGTTCAAGGCTCTGTCCTAGCAGCCGTAGATCTTCGATTGATTTAAAATCTTCTCGGTCGATTTTATTTAAGTAGTCAGGGTTTAAGTTTCTATATATTCTGTCTAGTTGGGACTCGAGGGCTAGTGCCGGTGACATCTTGTCATGCAGCACTCGCATTCCTTGTAGATATGAGCTGATTGGTTTTTTTGAGCCTTGCGTTCGGTCTCTCAGCTCCTCTTCTAGCCGTAGGGTGTAATCTATCGGCCTGAATTGACGACGTAATGTCGACTTGAAATCATTGAGCGATCTCCAGGTTTTATTAATTGGCCGCGCCCATATCCGCGCTGTACCGCTCAGGATGACCGGTATCAATTTTAATATCTCTGACGCTGGGATGTCAAGACTACCCATCGTCTCCTCCAGTCAATCTATGAATTCCTCAACGTCCTCTTTAGGACTTCCTGAGAACTGTACTCGCCATTGGCGAAGTAGCTGACCTGTCCGGGTCTCTTTGAGGTATGTGTTCTCTAGAGGCCGCCCGGTGGTGTTTAGCAGGTTGCCATTGACTGGCATGACAGCGCCTGGCATGTGCATAACGCGATGCTGCCAGCTGGATGTTGCAGTTGGTCTCGCTGTGGCAGTATGACCTTGTTCAGGTGTCTCAGTATTCCGATGTACGGCCGTTGATGTTGCTTTTCTTCTGTTATTTTCTAGCGTAGTCGAACTCAGCATTTCTGTGATTTCGCTTAGCTCTGACTGTCTTTCTGGCAGTTGCAGCTCGTCTACGTCTGCCTGCCATGGTGTTGTTTCGGGACCGAATAGACGCCGCAGCTCGAAACGAATTAATCGGTTCCTGAGCATTGCCGGATCACTATCGCCTCGTATGTTTAGTCTATTGGCTTCTTGCGCTAGTTGCCCATACGGCATTTCCTCAAAAAGGCTGGTGAGTCGTTCTGTTTCTTCCATTACTCTTGAGTTGGAGGTCTTTACTTCGGTGGGCAGTTTAGGATCCACGGTTTTATATTATTGATCACTATAAATAGTGTACAAATGTCCAGTTAACTAGTTTTTTTTTTCGTCACAGAAAAAAATTGCTAAATATTGTTATTCCAACACCTGATGTCGCTTAAGACAATTGTAACTTATGTCCAGGTTCGGTGATTTATACGTCTAATTCCAATTATTTGTTGAATCTATAAAAAAATAAAAAGATACTGCTTTACTATTTATTTATCAATTTTAGTTGTAATTATCATTTATTATATTGTGGTGAATAGGTGTGGGTAATTACTATATTTGTTATTTAAACATTAATTCTATTTGTAGATTATTTCCATTCCATTCGTTAATTAAGGACTTTATTTTATTTATTGAAAGTAGTTATTAGATATTAATTATTAAAATTACTTATTAAAATTATTTATTAAAATTAGTTAAATACAAAAAAAATTTCAACATTTAGGAAGACCAACACACAAACAGCGAGAGAAAATTATAATGTATAATTTATATTAAATTATAATTAAGGACTTTATTTTAATTATTGAAAGTAGTTATTAGATATTAATTATTAAAATTACTTATTAAAATTATTTATTAAAATTAGTTAAATACAAAAAAAAATTTCAACATTTAGGAAGACCAACACACAAACAGCGAGAGAAAATTATAATATATAATTTATATTGATATGCTATTGTTAGTTTGGTGATGTCACATATATAGTTTATGTGATTTGCTTGCAAGCTTATATACGCATCTATGCAGTGCCTATAATTGTGTATAATTATCAAAATTTTATTAGCAACAGCACATCTATTTTTAGATTATTTAGTTGAAAGCAATAGCTGTCCGTTTATGAAGGCATAAATTATTAATAGGTAAATATTCACTAGAAGTTCAATTGGTCAATATTGTTATTTCTGTTATTGAAGGCTTGATTGTAATTGCAATTTCAATTTTGGTATCTTTTTCTTTTTCTTTTTTTTTTTGTAAAAAAGAGTCTTGATTTGTTTTTTTTTTATATAATTACTGGAATTTTCTTCCCTATAATAGAAAGTTTGTTCAAGTATTTTCACACAAAAAACTAACAACTTGCCATAATATATTAATTTTCCAAAAAAAACTTAATAATTTCTAATAATTTTCAAAAAGATTTTATTTATTATAAACAATTAAAAATTATTTATTAATACGGTTGCTTTGTTATTTATTTCTATGAGTAATCCTGTTACTCATACATCTGTCTTATGTTTCAGCCACTCACTTTGGAGGTTATCTCCATTGGTGGTATCCTTATATCTGAGTATGTTAATACTGCTACAGCAGTATAGTTGTAAATTACAAATAAAGCAGTATCATTGTAATAGTCGTTTGTCTCCTCGAGTTGCTGTTATAATGATACAACTTACTTATTTATTGTATGGTCTTCTCTTCTATTTCTATCCTTATTTATTTATTACATATCCTGGTGATGCCTTGTTTAATTCTTCCTTTCCTCGGTGATTATGCTCGCTAATTTGGCAATTTACATATTTATGTGTGCCTTGGTCTAGTATTCATGATTATATTTCTATTTGTATTTATCTCTACCTTTATATTTATATCTATTTTATTTATATTTATCTCTTATATTTATATCTTGCATTTATATCTATTTTAGATACATTTATATTGGTTTTATCTATATTCATATCTTATATTTACATCTGTGTCGTTATCTTTATGTTTTATACTTGTATATATTTTACTTATATTTATGTAATATTTAAGTTTGTTGATAACTTTATATTTATTTTGTTCTTATTATTGTTATAAATATATTGTTATTGTATACGTTATTCGTATACGCATGTTTATTCTGTTATAATATTATTCTAAGATTTATGCTTATTTTGGTTATGTCTATATTTTTTTTATATTCATGAGCTATATGTTACTTGTGTTTGAATTATATAACATTGAGCGATGATCATCTGTCTTCTTCTAAAACTGGAGAAATATAATATAAATGTCGATAACTGATGTGATGGAGTTGTATTTATTCTACTACAACATTCTATACAAGTCTTCAGTATTACTCCTTTCTCCTCATCATATGTTGTTCTTATTATTATTATGTGTCATGAGCATCTGTTTAATGCTGATACTGGATCTTGTTTAGTAATGTACGATATTTTTCTATTCTTAAAAAAAAGGAAGATTATATTCTGTTACAGCTGTCAGCTGGCACAGTGCAAAATATGGGAATACAGTAACGAACAATACCCACTATGAATATATATGTTAATAGTAGTGTAAGAGGCCAGGATGATTTTAATATAGGGGACATGAACATCGGAAGGGGTAACGTTACACACATATGTATATATATATATATATATATATATATATATATATATTAATAAATATGGTTACATAAATATATATTAGCAATATATGTAAATAAGTATATAATATAATCCAACATCTAATACAGAGAAAAGGAAAGATTATATATATGTATGTAGAATAGTTATATGTCAGATATGTATGTATGTTATATATAATTTAAGGAATATAAAATGAATATAAGATATATATGTAATGGATAATATTGTAAAAATATATATACTATGTATGAGTAAGTAAATATATGGTATATATGAAATTTATATAATCAAATACTGAATAGAAAAGGTGAATATCTGCATGCATAATGAATATGCGTCAAATGTATGTTGTATATATAAATAGAAAAGAACGCAGAATGAATATCAGACATATAAATAAGAAGATGAGGAAGAAAATGTAAAGATACGCATGTATACTGAATATATGTTAAATACTTATGTTATATATATATATATATATATATATATATATATATATATATATATGAATAAATATAAAATCTAAGTAAGACATATATGTGATCAGATAATGAATAAAGTGAATATATATATGCACACGTGTGATGAACATATATCAAATGCGTATATTATACATATGTAAATGAGTATATAAGCAAGATTCATGTGTTTATAATCCGGTAAAAGAAAATCATACATATATATGCACGTAAAACAAATGTAGTCATGTACAACATAAAAGTGAGCCCATATACACATTTACATTGGATATACATAACATAGCATGTAACTAATATTAATATTAATATTCCTAAGGTCAGGACGATAAACACAAGAGATAATTGCTTCTTGTTATTAAGTAAGTGATTACTTACTGCTAATGCTAGAGGTTAATTACCTCTCAGAACAGCTTTTGCACAATTATAATAACACAGACTTAGTGTTATTTACTATTTATTCTGTTAATTGTTTATCATCCTCCTAAAATCTAGATTTGAAGTTCTGTGACTTTAATATTATACCTTATTATATGCTAAATCATACAATAACATGTAATATTATTACATGCGAGGGAAGGGAAAAAGAAAGAAAAATAACATAAAAAAAATGTCTATGAAATATGATGTATATTTCACAGTTCAGTGGTGCTGTAGCAGCCGCTTGCTGCTACGGCGCATATCAGTACGCGCGGTTCAAAATGGCCGTCTGACTACGTAGTCAGGCGGGCAGTTGTTCTCTGCTTCTTTTTCTTTCTTTCCCCCGGGGATTTTCTTTTCGATAAGGATTTACTTTTTCACGCGCACAATATCCACGAGCAAAGTATCCGCCGAATTCGACACGCGTGCACTTTTCACACCCGCGTGTATGTGTCGCGGGCCTCACGCTATGAGCGCCATTTGTAACGGCCTTTTCAGGTCGTGCACTTATCTTGAGGCGGTGCAGATACGTGCAGATACTCCGCGTCTACCTGTAGCGGAATGGGGAAGTCGGTAGGGGATAGCAAAACACGAAAAACAATCTATGAGGATCACCACGCGTTATTTATTTATTCATGTACCCACACACATTCTCATATACGCGTTACACTAATACTTCGCACGCACATGCACTCGTCTCACACACACACTCTCACACATATTTAACTGCGCAGATTCCGCGATACTTCCGACTTTTACGATTACAAGCTAGCTCGATACACGGGGGACAAGGACACGCGATAGGGACATATACGAACGAACACACATTAGAACTTTAAGTTAAACACGGCGTGGGTGCGGATTGCTCACTAGCTTCCGGCTCTGCGCGACTCCGATCGTGCAGGCGGCCGCGGCGGCGGCGGTGTTGTTGGTATGATGGATGTTGGGGAGCCGATCGCTCACCCGATGCAGATGCTGGCTACGAGGCGAGCCGTCGTAGCGGAGAACAAGTGTTCGTCAGGTCCTCCCTGCCTTCAAAGCCGTTTCCAGAAATATATAGATATTCACTCACAAGCCACTCACGATGCGGGGCTGGAAATCGTCGTTTGCTTAGGACGACGGAAAACGTAATATATTGATAACGACAACGCATCAGTCTCGTAGCGTGGCTCGGCAGAGAAGAAGGCTTCGCTTCTCTCTCCTTCGCGCATCGCGTTGCGCGGCGCTACACGCGCGCCCTTTTGGCAGCGCGACTGCACTATTCGTGTTTACGCGCGCACGCGGTTTTGAAACACTGGGACCGTCGATCAGGAGGGTTACAATATATATAAATCAAAGAGTGTTACCATATACGTTTGTAATATATTTCGAATGCAAAGTAATTTGTATTTTGTTCATTCCTGGTAATTTTTATATAACTTATAATATTAAAATAAAACTTTCATTCAGTCGAGTAAATAAAATATAGCGAGTACCCACTTAGTTATAAAATAAGGTTAGTATATAAAACTAATAAATTTTATAATTAAAAATAATTATTTTTTTATATAATAAATAATTATTTATTGTTTTTATAAACATTTGATTGATTGAAAATAATTATTAACCAAATAATTTCCTATTTCCTTACCTAAAATATAATAAAATTTTAAATATTTTATCTTTTAAAAAATAAAATCTCTTTTATATATAAAAACTACAGTAAAATGCATAAGATAAAATAGTATATACACGTATTCAGTTGTATCGCCTAATTTTCTTTTGTAATTACTTACGTAAAATATGAATTTAAAATATTACAATAAGCATCAGGGTTTTTTTATTTCGATAATATATGTACGGTACTGACTGGTGCATGTTGTTATATCCCTTTGAATACGCCAAGACTAAATTTCTCTCTTTTTTATCTACAGAAATAGTATAGATTTCGTGCATTATAAATTTACTTCGATGTCTCATTTTGTTTATACAATACGTAGAACGGTGAAACAAATTTTATTTGATTTATTATTTTGTCCTACAAGTGGCGACACTCAAATTATGTATGTAAATAACATCGAAAATCTATAATAAATATTTTCTTTCAAAACACTAGCACCACGTGAAGCAGAAGACAACTTTGTACGAAATTTCTTTATTTTTTTAACCTACTTAGAGAAATTTTATTCACTCTATCCCAATAAGTCAAAATATCGTACCTGACCGTTCATTTCCACTGATTACGTCAACGGCGGAAATCTAACAGTTTCATAACCGTTTATGACATTTACATGGGGAGTATAGGAAAATGCATTCGAGCATTGCCATATCTACTTATAGACAACTTACCGGAGGCCTTTCGGAGCAGACCCCAGGTCATATGAATGGTTCTTCCTACTTTGGGATTAGTACGAAATGAGGTGTGATTTTAGTCGGTTTTACCTTTTTTGTTCTTTAACTTAGTCTAATACTTCCAACACCTTGGATATTGTTGAAAATTTTTTTCTTATGTCGGACAATTTCTCTCTCTCTCTCTCTCTCTCTCTCTCTCTCTCTCTCTCTCTCTCTCTCTTTCTCTCTCTCTGTCTGTCCTCTCCAGATAAGGTGCTTATATGTCAAATATGTTCATACATTAAAAACTACATTAAATATTTTCTTATTTTGAATAAGAAGTAAAAAGACGAAAAAAAGTTAGTCCTTCAAAATATATCAAATATATATTTTTCTTAGTTTTAAGTATTTGAATGATATAAGATAATTAAATATGTATTTCTGACAAAGAACGCTTTTAGTTAAGTTTATCTTTGAGTAATTCCACATTAGTGACAAATGTATTTTTAGGACATATTTTTAAACACGATAACGTTAATAACATAATGCAAACATCTTATGTATTTTTATGATCTTAAATTAATAAATACATTAATCAACTGTTATATTTAGTTTGTCTAGGGATATTCTTCCATTTGTTAGTACCAATAAGTATATATCTAGCAAAACATTTTATAGATATAATGTCTATGGAACATATACACATAGGTATACATATATTGTGACCTGTGTTACAAGAGTTCGTTGACCAAGCCCCGACTGTTTAGAGAGTCGTTTGTTTATTTAATTAATGTACAGAATATTTGTTTCTACGGAGATACAAGAAGCTCGAAGCAGCGAGACAAAGTCGCGAAACGATAGTAGGTAAAAAAGGTTTAGCATAGATTTCCATTCGAGAACAACGAAGTCAGTTCGATAAACAGTGAGGGCTACGATGCCTACCGACTTCTACTATTCATTGAAGCGATTCTCAAATAGCCAATAGAGAAGTGTAGACATGGTCAAGTATGTACGAAAGTCAAATCTGCATTAAGCGCAAAGGTCCAAGAGATTTATCCGGCACGTGAGAAAGTTTGTATTATGCATAATAAGGATTTAGTTCTATGGACTGATAATCTGGTTTTATTACCTTTTATACTCTTGGAGGCGGATGAGACAGTATGTTATACAGTACAAAAGAAAAGTCAAGAGTTAGAGGACTAAGAAGAAGGGCCATCGTGAAGGGACTGTCCACGATGTTCGAAGCCGGTGAAATCAAGAGAGCAGAATTAATTATTCGATAAAAGCAATAATCGTGAGCAATTCTACCAGTGAAAACGGTAAATTCAACTAGTTCTGCGAAGAAAATCGAAACATATTTGGATAAGTATCAGAGAACAAATATATCGTGTGCATCATTCAAAATAAGAACGATGTGCACGCTATTTGGGTCTGTGTTGCCCGAGAGATATATCGAAATCGATTGGAGAAAACAGGCACGACCGTCAAAGGATTGTCAAAAGTTTATGTGCGACTTTTACTATATGTGGTATACTGAAGCCAAGCTAGACCATGAATTATAGCGAGCCTGAAAAGGAGGAGTGAAGAGAATTCGATCATAATGCCGAAGATGAGAAATTGCAGATTATAGCCGAATATGCAGGAATTTCGGAGTAAAAGCTGAAAGAGCAATAGGATATAGACCCCAAGTAGAGAAAATATTTCAGAGTCAACGACAATGCGACATGGCAAACCTCTCCGAACAGCTCTTCAAAGTAGATGACGAGACACCCGTGATGTATTATCCAAAGTGAATGGCACCAAAGATGTATCAGGTTGTGCATGAGAAAATTGAGACATTGTACCGAGAAGGCATTATAAAAAAGTCCACTAGTGATTGGTAAACTGCGCCTATCTATACAGATTTTGTAGAGATTTTCGAGATCCGAATTAACGGACGTAGAAGGATGCATATCCAATACCGGGCATCGGATCTAGACAGACTCAAGAAGGCGCGTTATATTTAGAACATCAACTTTAAATAAGCGTATTTTAAAGTTCTGATGGCTAAGATAAGCAAGCGTTACACCATCTGTGATGTGCCAGGTTCCGGACTGTGACAGTTCACGAGGATGCTAGTCGGGCTATAGAACACGTACACGCGCCGTTCGGACAAGAATATGAGTCTTGAGTGCTCGGGTATCTTGATGATATCATCGTCATTATGGAAAGATTCAAGGATTACCTGAAGTACCACAAAGCAGTAATGCAAAAACTGGTAGACGCTGAACTTCAAATAAACAGAAAGAAATATGATTGTAGTAGGGCTACGTACTTGGGCTACGTTCTAGACCGTGAAGGGTTGAGAATGAAGTTGGAGAATTTCACGCACGTTCTGGAGTATCAAAAATGAGCGTTAGTTCCGAAATTTCCTGGACATAGTGGACTGGTACGCCCGATTCGTCGAAAATTATTCAAAGATCAAGGTGTCGTTGCATAAACTGCTGAAAAATGATCAAATGTGATATTGAAAATAGGTCTCACAGAAGCGTTAGTAATAACGGGACCTGATTTTACCCGAGCCTTCACAGTACAAAGCGATGCCAGTAACTATGCGATGGGGATAATACTTATACAACAGTTCAACGACAGAAACATTCCCAGCGTATATATTAACCGAGCAGTAAAGAAGTCCGAAATGGAATGTTTCTACTTGAAGGCAATTACGAATCACAATGTTCTGCGATGGCTCCAGAATAAAAAAAAAGCTAATGAGGCGCTTAGTGAGATAGGTATTAGAAATACAGCAATGGAATTTTGAGAAGATAAATGACCGTTGGTACCTGTAAAGAATCCACGAAGTGAAAACGAACTCGAGCAAGTTTGCCAGTTAGAGACAACGGGGTACTCACAAGTATCGTAAAAATCGGTTACTTGAATACATTTAATTTCCAGAAGTAGGATAACGACTTTTTGTACATGTGGAGGTCCATGAGTGAGAGAGAGAGAGAGAGAGAAAGCACATCGCATAGCGTGGCCAGGGCATCTAGGAGTCCAAAAGACTGTATTACTGGCCAGGAGTATGGCATGGTGTCAATGAATACGTCTGCAGCTACGAAGAATGTTAACGTTACAATGTGTTGTAAACCGATAGAATTGATTTGGCCAGAGTATGGTAGAACGACCTCGGTGATCATAACAGCTGATATGATGATGTTCCGAAGAGTAAAGGCCAGTGAGATTACATTTTAGTTTTCTGGGATTTGTTCAGACAATGGATTCAGATAAATTTTTGCACAATGCCAAAAGAATTAATCCTTTTCAGATGGAAAATGCTGGAATACTTCTTGACCGATAACTGGAAAGAATTCGACAATAAGTTGCTATACAGGTAGTCGAGGAATAGCGAAAGAATGAAGCGTTTCGATGCTTTACAACATATGGTAGCATACCATATAGACGAAGCCAAAGAGAAGCAAGCACAGCATTACAATAAAGGTCACCGAGATGTGAGATATGCCGTAAGTGATCTCGTGTCACACAGAGTATGCTTACTATTGAAGAAGGCACAGCAATTCACACTGAACTAATTCCCAAATACGAAGGGCTGTTTGAAATAACGCAGGTGAGATCGTTTACCATATACGTATTGGTAACTGGGAATGTGCGGAAATTAGCTACGGTCCATGCAAAAGAGTTGAAGTGATATCAAGCACCGCGTACAACTTGAGAAAATTATCGAGCGAGAAGGGTAGAAAACGAAAAACTTAGAAGGAAAGTTTTCGTTTTAATCAAGAGAGAAGAACTGATAGCGTGAGAGGTCGAAAGCATTTCCCCAAGAGAGTAAATGGAAACGTCCTGTCTGAGCGGAAACGAGAAAAGATCAAATTAAATAATAAAACTAATTTTTCAAATGAATTTATTTTTCAAATGAGTAATACATATAGATAATAGTAGTAGATAAATTCTGAACAGAATCTTTGGTGAATAATTGATTTACTTTTAGGGGTGAACATTAGTAGATAGTATGGTTCAGCCCATTATTGAATGAAAAGGGCTGGTAGGTAATTCGAGGCATAACGTGTGTGAATTCAGTCGATAAATAGAATTATGCATACCGTAGATAGAGGTAGGTTAAGGCACAATATACTAGATGGGCTAAAAATTTCGTAGGCTTATACATAGTTGTTACCGTCGAAAACATTAAAAAGGTCACAAAATAATTTTAAATGATCGTAAACTGAAGTTTATTGCGATAACTCTAACTCTAAAGATATCAAAGGAACGTATTAGATATCTTATGCATGAATATTTATAAAAGTAAAAACGTAATGATGATTCAGACCAATGCTTAGCAATATTCCATTTTCATAAAAATGACTTTTTCCGTCGATATATTAAAATGGATGAAACGCGGCTTTATCACTACACTTCACAGACCAATAGACACTTTATCGAGTGCATTCGAAGCAATGAACCGAATCCATAGCGTAGAAAGACGTAACAGTCGGTTAGAAAGGTTATGGGATGAGTATTTTTGGATGCGTCTGGTATAAAATTCATCGACTGCCGTGAGAAGGGAAATACTATCAATAATGTATTTGGAGCTTTCGAAAGAAGAAATCATGAAAAAAATGGCCATATTTACAGAAGAAAAAGTGTTATTGAAACCATTGCTGGATATAGAGTTTGCTTCGTTTTCCGATTTTTGATAGAGAATAGCATCCTTTAGAAGTATTTTCACTAAGGAAATACCTGCCGATAGAAATACGTTGAGTGCATAACTTTAATGTCCCAATATTATCTAATAGCGAGGAGACTCGAGGCAAACTATGGTCAGTGACAGAAATCAGCGTCATTTGACGGGCAAGGAACATGGTGTCTTTTCAGCCCGCCCAAGAGAAACTACGAACTTTACCACGATTCCCGGTACCCATAAGTCAACGTTGGTCACAGTAGCATACAGATGTACGATGAGTGGTCAACCGTCGAATAGAAATTGTAACCACGCCCAGGTTTGCGAAAGCATGAGTTGGCGGCGGCGAGACAGAATGAGGCGGATTGACATCAATAGAAACCGCCACAGCAACAAGCGTTATGTGTGCGCGCGCGTGTGTACATGTGCGTGTGTGTGCGCGTGAGATATTTGAATAGAGGAGTTTGGGTAATCGGTAGAATTTGTAGTTGTATATATTGATATAAAATATATAGAGAGACAAATTGACTTCAAGTTTTGTAACCGCAACGTACAGATATACAGTTATTGATTCTAAATGAAAAAACGTATTGTAAAATAGAGAATTCGTGATGGGTCCTTCATTTGTGTACAATCTCTTCTCTTTTATTTGTCTATTCAGCGTGCTCCCGCTAAGATCAGCAGAGCCCCTCATGTAGAGGGACGGGTCTTCACCGTAGTCGAGCAAACGAGGTAAGAGATTACGAGGGCGGTTCCATAAGTACTCGTGTTAGAAATGAAGACATCATCTTTTCAAAATTCTTTTTTTTATTTTTCAACATAGTCGGCTTTTAGAAATTTTTTAACCCCTCAAAAAAAAGGATTTTTCGATCTCTCTAAATGTTTTTCCCGCGAGCCATTTCTTCATGTTAGGGAACAAGAAGAAGTCGGAGGGAGCCAAATCAGTTGAATACCGGGGATGCAGCAGCAATTGACAACGCAATTCATGCGGTTTGGTGGCGACAACTCCAGATGAATGTGCTGACGAATAGCAAACTCATCTCGATCGGTAATCGGAATAAATTTTCCGACATATTATAGGTCAAACTCTCGAGTTGGCGCAAAAACTGTAACGGCCTCCTGTCGCCGAGTTCTTCTCGCGCACGTAAATACTTCAGCTTACTGTCTTCCAACGCGGAAAGTCTGCTAATTAGTTGAGACTTCAACTTCGCCTACTTCTTTTCTGCGGGCGGCTCCCTCATTATGTCGCGTATGACTCGTTTGTCAAGTCCGAACAGAGTATGGTGGAACTTTATGTGTTCTGCTGTGATTCCGCAAATTGTGAACTGTGATTCCAACGTCCAAAAATAACACTTGGTATCGTCACTATCGAACGGAGGCATTTTCACCGTTACTCTTGTTGCGTTCGTGCTGACAGGGGTATTGTTTCGACTGCTCACCCTATTATTCTCGTTTTTATTTTTCACTTGACTGATGTTAATCTCCGTTTCTGTTCATTCCATAGAGATTTCGATTACGTCGGGGTCACCAATGTGGAGTGAGGATCGGTTGGGGGATGAAAGAAAATATTCTATACAAGAGCGACAAACGATACCGTAAACATCTTGCTGCTTATCTCATTATGCCCATGCTTATGTATGACTCATTCTCGCTTGGAAACGCAAACCTGTGCAACCTTGACCGCAACAATTACTATACATATTTATATATAATAGGAGCTCTACTTATCAAAAATTATAATAAAGTTACATCTCTGAAAAGTCAGTGCTGAACATTCTGTTTAGTTCTGCAAACCACCGCAATTAATTTCTCTAGTAGTCGCTGCGATCGATTCGGACTTCCGTCAAAGGTATCAAACACTCTTAAGAGTGCTCCATATCGCGATCTCAGCGCCACGATGACCTATTAAAATGGACATGAAAATGTGTAAATCGTAGATTTCGTGTTGCGCCCTCATTTTGTATTTTACAATGTTGAAACAAATTTTATCTGAATCTTTGAAAAAATTATGAATCGACTGAACTTTGTTTCGTCTTTCTATTCATAAAATTGAGGAAGTAAAAGGAAATCTATAATTTATTACGGTTATAATGCCAATTGTCAATTTTTTGAATAGCTACCACTGATGAAAATATTGAATGTCGTACAAATGAAATAAAGAATTATGAAGCCTGATGCAGTGAATGTATATATATGTATATATATATATATATATATATATATATATATATATATATATAGGGGAATAAAATGAATAAGAAAGTGGACGTAGAGATAAATGATAAGTAATGACAGACAATAACAAATGATAATAAAGGGAATAAAAACTTGATGAAAGAAAAGGGAAGAAAGGGAAAATGAATGATTACAATTAAAGGGAAGGATGATAATAATGACTAATGCCAAGGTAAGGATAAAAATAATAGATGAAAGGGACAAAAGGAAAGTAAAGATGAAGTGATACATGAGAGATTTGAGTGAACATAAATAAATAATAAGTGACAAATGAATAGTGATAGTAACGAGTAGTGGTGAAATAGAGATAAAATAAGAAATAAGAGATTTAAATGAACATAAATAGGTAATCAGGACACAAAATGAATAATGGTAATACGAGTAATGAGGAAATAAAAATACATAAAAAAATCTAGAATATCGAATATTGAAGATTTATGCTCTGTAGCAAAATACGCACTTTAGTTAAGGATTATGGAGTACTCTCATGGAAGATCAGTTCATGGAGGGGCTGATTCCAAAGCAGAAATTTTAGAATCAGTTAATAAAAAAAAAAAAACTTTAATTTATGAACGAGAGTTAATGTAAATTTTGAGCAATGACTATTTCAATGAAGAACAAATTGGAATTCGTTTTCTTGATTCAATTACAAATCAAGAATTAATTGACATTTATTTCAACCAAACAAAAAAGCGGAATGATTAATTTTTTTTATCTGTTCGAGTAGTACATTTATAAATAAAATAAAAACCTTAAAAATTTGTTCTTAAATAATTTTCCCTTTAATGTAGATTCAACAGTCAAAAAAAAGGGGAGAAAAATCTTAAAATTTATGGAAATGTAAAAATAGAAATTGCACAAAATCAATCATATTAGTTATAAGTTTGTAGTTGATAAGTATTGATACATAGTTATAGCAGGCTGGTTAGATTGTATCTCATCATTGTAAAAATTGTAACAATAACTCCGACTATTATATATTTATAATATACTTAAAATAATTATATGGGATAGTTATTAGCTCTATGCGTTTACAGTGTGCCGAAGCTCATTGTAAATTATTTATATGTTTACGATTTATAAACGCAAGAAAATAACTTACATCAGGAAATCAGGAATTTGTAAACGAAACTATTACAAGAATCAGGTATCCTTAATTTTGTATAATGATAAATGTATTGGTTTTTGTATAATCCAAATATCCAGAGAAAAATTGACAGAGGGCTACACAGTACAAACATCGTATACTATAGAGAAAAAAAAGACATTTCTAAGTTACTTTTTATATTATTTGCTATTTGCTATTGGCTCAAGTTATAACTATTATTATATTTTTGAGCCAATTCCATTAAAAATTATAAGTCCATATAAATTAATCATCATTATTATTTTATATATTTATCCGCGTATCGAGAAATAAATGAATTTTAACCGTTATACCAATTTAAAACATAGTTTTCATATTTGTACTAGTTTGTATTTTTCCATATGCTTAAAGAAGAGAGACTGAAAGCTTTCATCTAATTAGAGATAGTATAGGTGGATATAAACGTACGCTTTTTTATTTTAAACAGAATTAAGACTTAAGTTGATTTTTTTTTCCTTCAAGAATATCATATTATATTAGTGAGCTATTGTTAATTTAAGTTACCTATCGTAGTTATACATGTGTAAGATTGTACGAGTAAAGTGCAGTAAAAATGTTAAGTTTAGGCCAAAATTTATTACCATTGTAACGCCTATGTTAACTGTACTTTCTGAAAGATTGAGGAGAACCATTCAGATAGGGTTTATATTTTTTGTGCTTTTGCGTAATAATAATAAATAAAAAATTTTTTTTTCATCCTCATTGTTACGTGCGAGGGCCATGTTCGACACGTCACGACCGCGGTCGATTGTCGTCGGCCGTCGCCGTACTCCCCCCCCCTTTCTTCCCGGGCGAACGGCAAAATGCGCGAGGACTCCGCGATCGACGACCGAATAGAGAGGCGTGAATGAGGCTTAAAAAAGGGGACTAGAGAAGGAAGAAAGAAGAAACAAAGTAGGAAAGAGAGAGAGAGTCGAGTGGTGTCGGGACGTAAGAACAGAGAAAGGGTTAGAAAAAAAGGAAGAAAGGTTGGAGGGTAGAGAGGTCGTGGTAGGAACCCGAGGAGAGTGGACGTGACGGAAGGGAGCGTGAGCTGACGAGAGAGAGAGAAAGAGAGACAGCAGGAAGAATGAGCAGGGGTGGAGACCACCGGAGGCAGAAGGAAAGAGAATTCGAGTGGCCCCCGTCATCGGCGCCTGCCTCCACCATCGAAGGCAAGTAAACCTCGCGCCGACGACGAGTTTGTTCTTTTTTCTCCTTTGCCCTTACCTCTCCCCCGGGGCATTTCCTCCAGGTTCGGTGGGCGCGCCGGGTCGCGGGGCGCGGTTGGGTTGTGCCGAGCACGTGGATCGGAAGTGGAGTAGGTGCGTTAGCTAGAGGGAGGGTATGGCTTTTAATTTGCATACAAAACGCGACAAATCAATTTCGATTGAGAATAATTCTTGGTGTAACGCGAATAGTTTTCTTTGCTCGAATTTCCTTTTTTCAGGCTGGCGGGACCTCCTCTGAAGGACTGACGTAAGTGAGTGAAGTTATCATTATTACTTTGTATGCGCGAACCAATAAGTGGACCGATCCACAGACAATAAAAATTGTCGTCGCATCACAATATATATATATATATATATATATTTATTCTTCCAAATATTGATGCTAATCAGCAACGGAGCTCTACGATGCGTTTGTAAACAAAACACATGTAAATTATTACAGCGATGCTTCTGTCAATAGGCCGAGACCGGGAATTGCAGTCAGATCATCACGTGACTAGTCCTTCGCTCTAGCGATCGAGCCATCGTAGTCCACTAGAGTATGATTGTGTATTTATAGTACTCAATTTTGTCTAAAGAGGAAGTACAACTCCTAAATTAATATATTATATTATAAATATTTAAATATATAGTTATTTATATAAAACAATTTTTAAATTTATTCTTATATTACACATCGTTATACTGGTAGAGGCACTTTACATAATTTACAGATTTTATATAATTTTATATAAACTTTTTTAAGAAAACAGTTATAGATTTAAATATTACTATTAATGAATTACTTACCATAAGATAAAGTCAATTGATAATATCTATATTATATATGAGTAGCTAAGTATTTGGATGAGGAATCGTGCTAAGTTCCAACAATTTACGACAATGTACTATACTAAAATAAAATTGTATTTATTATAAATCTATGGCAAACGGCAGTAAAAAAACTCCAGTTACACGTGGAGAAAAAGCCTGATGCCTTAACAAATATTAACAAATAATTACTGCTAAAAATGAAATATAAATGAAATAAACTAAAGCTTCTAAACTATATTTGTTATAATTTAATATCAAGGAATATAATATAATTTAAATTAATCTTATAAATAACGACCTTAAACTATTAAACTATACCGCACGCAGAGAGCTCTCTTAACAATGATCAACTAACCCGTACCGATTGACGTCCTCAGTGATGCAATGGTGGCTTCCCCAATACCAGGCACCACCCTTAGTGTGGCCTTCTGGCACTACGTGACAGTAGGCCACGTTCACAGATGAATCAGAATACGTGCTATCGACGATGGACTGCAACGAGTCTTGGCCCACAAGTTAGGGGAAGAACGGTCAGGCAGTGCACATGCTTGACGCGATGGCCAAATAATACCTTCGTAACACGATCCCACCACGCAGCACGCACCACACAAAATTAACAACTTTGTACCATAAATTATGTAAATTTATACTATAATTATTAGACTTTAATAATAAAGAAAAGCACACGATGCCAAGAAGAAGTCAATCGTTCACAAAGGCTAACGAAGATCTGAAACTCCGTTGCGCTACGCTTACTCGCTTGAACCTTTTCGGCGCCGCCACGGCGTCACGCCGCCCGCCTTGCGCTCTCATATTTCCAAACCTAAACATTTATAAAGTAAGATGCAAATATATAAAAGTGAAGCTATCTTACTACATGCGTGAACATACCGCCCGCCTTCGTCCTTTAGACGAATAGTAAGCAATGAAAATTTTCAACACTGTTTCGTCTTGAATAATAATAAATTTGTACCTAGTCAATTAAGATTGTGGATTTTTTTTTCATTTTCTAAAATAAGTGTACAAAGTCGAGCGATATGACGCCGAAATGTAGAGTTCGCTATTTTGACTGTGACTACTCTCACCAATCCGTCCGGCTCAGTGTGAATTTCAGTGACGCGTCCAAGTGGCCATTTTGCTGGCGAATACCTGTCATCGCGTAAGAGGACTAGTTTACCCACTTTGAAATTCTCTATAGCTCCTCGCCACTTATTTCGTTCTTGAAGATGCTGCAAATACTCCATCGACCATCTTTTCCAAAAGTTATTGCGGATTGCTTGCAGTAAGTGGAACCGCTCCAGACGATTTTCAGGCATATCGGATACAGCGTCATCAGAAATCAGTCCAGATACTTCACTGATTAAAAAATGCGAAGGGGTCAAGGCCTGAAGGTCTTCAATATCTTAGCTGAGAGGACAAAGTGGACGTGAGTTTAAACATACCTCTATTTGGGACAAAACTGTCGATAACTCTTCGAATGTTAATGTTTTATCACTGATAACTCGCTTTAAATGAGCTTTTACCGATTTGAGTCCCGCCTCCCATAATCCTCCTTAATGGGGTGAATTATGGGGTATGAACGTCCACTTTGTGCCATCATTGGAGAGAGTAGCCGCTATGTCATTATAAAATATAGACGCCCTATTAAACATTGTTTTCAATTCTTTATTAGCTCCATGAAAAGTCTTTGCGTTATCGCTAAACATATTTTTGCAAATTCCGCGACGTGCAACAAATCTTTTGTATGTCGCGATAAAGGATTGAGTTGTGAAATCGCTCACTGCCTCAAGGTGAATGGCACGCGTCGCAAAGCATACAAAAACTGCGATATAACCTTTGTAACTTTTAAACTCGCGCCTCTTCGTAGATCGAATTTGAATTGGGCCCGCGTAATCTAGCCCTGTAGAAGAAAACGGTCTAGCCGGTGTTACATGCGCTGCTGAAAGACCGCCCATTAATTGATGGGCCAAACGCGGTTCAACTCTTTGACAAACTAAACATGCACAAATTTCGGTTTTCACCAAACGATTACATCCTAAAATCCACGCATGCTGCATAACAGTGCTACTTGTTAAGGTAGGGCCGCCATGCAAGCATGTGCGAACAGTCGACTCAGTGGAGAACGGTGAGGTAGAATTGGTTGATGTTTGGACTCAGAAAAAAAGCTGAGAATTCGTAAGTCGACCGCCAACCAGCAAGAGACCGCTGGTCTCATCAAAATATGGATTTAATTTAAGCAAAATATTTCTTTTCGGTAATTGTTTACCTGTCTTAAGCATATCAATTTCTACACTGAATGCATGTGCCTGGGCTATTTTTATTATTGCAATACGTGCATTGTTCAGTTCTGATGTAGTCAGAAAATTAGGCAGGCATTTTGGGTGCTCTTACACCTACGTAAATTAAGCAACGAGCGTCTACAATAAGCCACAATACGAATCAAACTGCTTAACGACGAAAATCGACAGAGTATGTCCGGGACAGCCGGAGCTAGTTCAGTGTGCAATTCAGTGCCCAAGATCTGCATGGGTGCTGCCACGTTGGGCCAGTGTTCAATATTTTTAGAAAGCCAATGAGGTCCCTGCCACCACAGATCTGCGTTCACTAAGTCGTTAGGTTTAGAGCTACGTATGGCTAAATCTACCGGATTTTCTTTTGTTGGCACATGAATCCAAAATGCATTAGGCAATTCTGTTTGAATAAATGATGCCTATTTGGCGACAAACGATTTCCAAAAGCATCGATGTTTTTTAAGCTATGCAAGTACAATTTGACTATCTGTCCAAGCATACACGGATAAATTGTTTAGATACCCCAGTTTTCGCACGTGCCGTAATAATTTAACGAGTAACACCGCTCCGCATAGTTCCAAATTAGGAATGCTCACGGTCTGTACGGGAGCGACCTTTGTTTTTGCGGCTATCAACGAAATACGATTTCGCCAGTCTGAGCATTTCTTCCTTATATAAACTACCGCAGTATATGCACGTGCAGATGCGTCAGAAAACCCATGGAGTTCATCAGCTGACTCCTTTGACAGCCAAAATAGCGACCGATTGCAAGGACTGAGAGCTTTGCAAGAGAATTGCAATAATCTTGCCAACGTTCCCGAATCTCTCTAGGCAAAATCGCGTCCCATCCATATTTAAGAATCCAAATATCTTGAACTAATATTTTTGCAACTATCGTGATAGGAGAAAGCCATCCGAAAGGGTCGAATAACCGCGCAATACCTGAGAGCATTGCACGTTTAGTGGATGCTGCTGCCAAAATTTTCAAGTCTAAAGTAAAGTAAAAGTAAACTCATCTCGAGCTGGGTTCCAATTTAAACCTAACGTTTTTACGGATTCGTCAAAATTTATTACCTTTTCATCATTTTTATGAGAATTAACCGCTCGCAGCGTCAATAGATCCGGGTGATTTGCTGCCCACTTATCCAACTCGATCCCAGCAGTATGTAAAATACCGATAACCTCTTTACGTTTCTGTATAGCCACCGTTAAATTGTTAGATCCGGCGAAAATATCGTCGACATACATATTTGTCTCGAGACAATGAGCGCCAAGAGGAAATCGAGTGCCTTCGTCCTTAGCTATCTGAAGAAGCGTACGTAACGCAAGGAATGGGGCACACGCCGTTCCATATGTAACCGTAGTTAATCGATATTCTACAGGAATATCACCTTGATTAGGGGCCCACAAAATTCTTTGCAAATCTCTATGTTCTATTGCTACGTGTATTTGTCGAAACATTTTTACAATGTCTGCAACAAATACGTATGAATACTTACGCCAATTCAACAAAATAAGTGAAATATCCTTTTGCAAAGTTCGTCCCGGTAATAAAAAGTTGTTTAAACTATTATTTTCACGAGTTTTACGCGAGACGTCGAAAACTACACGAAAATATCCAAACAAGAATAAAATAAATACGATAGTTTGAACGATGGTAGCCTCACAAGTACCAGTGGCAAGCAACACCGACGAAAAAGTCGAAAATGGGTGTTTTTGCAAAACCATTGAAGAATTAGATGAAAGTGTCCTCCAGCTGAGCCTATATGTAGACGGAGATAGGTTTATACGTATGCAAAGGTTCAGCAACTGGCTGAACGGTAACTATGTACCTAAAGACTTCATCGCTGATGTAGATGAAGATCTCAGCATTAAATATATAAAATGCGAAGCAGTCAGGAATTCGTTTATAGAAGACACAATAAGGACTGGAGGACAGTCATACCTAGATGAAACGACGGACGAGGGAGATCGGCACCCCCTGAATTTTATAAGAGATGATATCCTAATACAGGAGAGGTTAAATGCCTCGAGGCGACAACATCGTCCAGCTGAGGCGTATATAGATGATACTGAAGTAGATATTACATATTGGAACCCTCCCCCCAATATAATTGTACAACAGGAGCCCCTGCCCAGTGTCATATTACCTCAATCTGGCAGAGATCAATCGGAAGCATTGACAATGGTGGCGTTACAACATCAAATAAATGATATGCAACGTATGCTTCAAGCATTAACAGTTACAATCAATAGCCAGATTGAACACCAACGCGGAAGTGGATCGAATACCGAAATGGAAAATATGCATCCTAATTTACGTAATGTAAATATTAGAGATACATTTACCATACATAACTCGACCCGTTCGGAACTCCCATAGAGAACCCCTCAACGAATCACCCCATCGGAGGATGGAAGAGGACAGCGGAAGGAAGGGGAACCATTGAGGGATAATAGAACCTCAAGGGCAGGCACTAGCCGTCATGATCGCATAGCGAATGCCTCATATGTGAAAAAGTAGTAGTCGGAAAATGGAATGTTTCTTTCTAAGGCGATGGAATGCAAACAATTGAAATATTCCTAGACCAGGTTGAGTAGCTGCATAGTATGTCAAACTTGACCGAAGAGCAACTTTTTCAGGTTGCACCAGAACTATTCAAAGATTCAGCTCATTACTGGGTAACAAAACCAATTGAACCGTGGTCATCCTAGTCGCACCTGAAGAACGCAGCTCTACATTTTTACGGAATGACCATCCGGAATCAAGAGCGTTGGCGAAGAGAACCATCGAGCGCACTCAAGGTGAGGACATGTAACATAAGCACTTTGGTGAGAGCTAGTTCGTGCTCTGGCTCAACGCGCCTCGGCCCCGATCGCTCAGCACGCCATCGGGTTCTTTTCACCCCACCAAAGGCTATGTTCTATTCGAGAGCTCTCGCTCATCCTCGCCACAACCGGCGCTTTATTCCCGTGCCACGCCACGAAACCTTCGGCGCTCCCCCTTCGCCGCGCCCCGCCGCTCGCGACTTCGCGACTTATCTACAATATATATAATTTTTGCGCGAGACTATTGTATTGCGCGAGACGATAATACCAAGAATAGCTTAATTGGATGCTTAATAAATTGATTCCGAGGGTTTCAATGGAGGATAGATTAGATCGACTCCATGCGAACCTTCGTCCCGAATTACGCCGGCTCGTTCGCAGTAAAGACTGCAAAACTTTTGACGAGCTCGTGGAGGCTATTAAGAAGCGGAGGATTTCTTAGTAGTAGAGAAGTAGTATAAACCTCCACCTCCACCAGAGGTAGTAACCTGGCCAGAAGTAGCATAACAGGTACGCCAAACCAAAAGAAAACCAAAGATGGCGGCTACTAAATCTTTCGACCAAGCCAGGCCGGAGTCACCACCAAAAGTTACTCGAAAAGACGAGACGGTGCAGGCTATTTCCCGACTAGAAAACGGTTTTAAACAGTTCAGTACAGATATTAGGACAGCTATAACCTCGATAGGCAATACAAAAGCCACAGAAATTAGGAGAAATTCACCTTCATCGAGGAGCCGTCCTAAGAACCAAAACTGGTGGAGAAAGAAATCTCCACCTAGAAAGGTTCATCCTCCGGTGACTAGACGTCACTCTATGCATAGACCACCAGATAAAGATACGTCCAGCACAACAAGGACAGTTGATCCACCTCTGAGGTGTTATAACTTTGGAGAATTGGAATATCGTTCTACCAATTGTCCAAAATGTTCGGGAAATGCCAGGCGCAGCGGCAAATTAGGATTCAGCCGTCCAGCGCCAAGAACATGACCCCCATTGAAAGTCCACGCCGTCAAATAGCGATGAAGCAGGCATCCTCATCTTCTGAAATTGCGGAAGAAACAAATGAGGTAGGAATTGAATTCAGGTCAGATAGCAGCTAGACCAGAAGAAGCCCGTTGGTGGATCTTATGCGAGTCCGAGATTTTCGTATCAAACGACTATATGATACTGGAGTGAGACGCACAGTGATGGGCAGAATTGGTCTACAGCTGGTCTCAGCCTGCGGACGAGAGTTTCATCCTGCTTCTGGTGTTGGTGCCAGAGGTCCAGGAACTTCTCCTCTTTATGTAACGGGTCACGTTACACTACCGATCGAGTTGGCAGGAACTATACGTGATATGCTAGTCGCAGTAATTCCATCTTCAGAAGTCGCCTGTTATGTTGAAACCAACTTTGCACGAGTTTTTCGTACAGTCCACGATCCTGCAGACAATACGCTGTAGGTCAGAGCAGCCAAGAAGCGGGTCCGACTGGACGTTGCGGCCGTGACAGTAAATGAAGTGCAAGGATTAGCACTATTACAGCTGTCAATACCAAAAAGTATGGAGCATCCTCTGGCGGAATGGAAAGCAATGGAAAGTATCGGTTTTACATAGATTTTAGGAAAGTCAATGCAGTCACGAAACCAGATGCTTATACACTATCTAATATGGATCAAATCCTTAGGAAACTTCAATCTGCGAGATATATCTCAATGATAGATTAGATAGTGCGTCCCATCAGATAATACTACAGGCGGAATCTAGGCCGATTACAGCATTTACAATACCTCCCATGGGATTATTCCAATTCCGAAGAGGGCCGTTTGGTCTATCGAATGCAGGTGCCTCATTCCAGCGATTAATTGATTGCTTGATTGGTTCAGAGCTTGAACCGAATGCTTTCTCATATATAGACGATATTATTATCGTTACAGAAACAATCGAACAACACTTAGAATCGAGTGAACGCGTACTCAAGTAAGTTAAGAAAGCTGGACTCTCGTTTTCTGTTTTTGGTCATACCGAGGTAAAATACTTCGGTGTACTCGTTAATCGTGAAGGATTCCGCCCTGATTCCGAAAAGATCGAACCGGTCATGCGATACCCGGAACCACGAAACCTTAAGCAACTGAAGCGGATTCTCGGCATGTCGTCATGGTATAGGAAGTTCTTGAGAAACTTTGCCATAATTGCTGAACCACTCACGAGTCTAACAAGAAAAGACCGAAGATATGAGTGGCGCGTGGAACAGCGAGCAGACTTCGAGAAAATTAAATCCATGATAGGTACAGCCCCTGTCCACGATCGACCAGTGCTCGAATCGCAATTCACGATTCAGACTGATGCGAGCGACACTGAAGTCGGTACAGTCTTACTATAGGAGATTGACGGACAGGAACGTGTGCTGGAGTTCGCGAGTAGGGCACTGTCTCAGGCTGAAAAGCATTATTCAGTCACGAAGAGAGTGCCTAGCCGTCGTGTGGGCAGTGGATAAATTCCGATCGTATATAGTGGGACGCTACTTTCGTATTGTTACGGACCATTCGAGTCTTCGCTGGATCCGTACGATGCCAACACCCACAGGACGCATCGCACGATGAGCTCTGAAGTTGCAAGGATATAATGTCGAGGTAGAGCATCGAAAACGCACGTTAAATTATGTCCCTGGCGCGTTGTCTAGGATGGAAGAAGAATGCGAAACCAGGTGTGTTGCTGTAACTTGGGCTAAGATAACCCAAGACCAATGGTATTTGGACTGGGTAGAAAAGGTTCGAAGAAGTCCTAACGATTGCCCTAAGTGGAAGCTAGTTGGTGGACAACTGTATTCCTACGTCCAAATGAAATACTAGAGGTGGTCATTGGTGATGCAGACGCCTGGAAAATCGCTGTACCGAAAGAGAGACGTAGTGAGGTATTAAGAGAGTGCCATGATCTCGCTATGGCAGGCCATCCGGGACGGAAGAAAACTTACGCTGGAGTAACCACGTATTATTACTGGCCCGGCTGTTATAAGTCAGTTGAAGAGTATGTAAGAAACTGTCTTATATGTCAGCAGTGTAAAGTAGAGCAGAGGTTACCTACTGGTTTAATGGGTCAGAGAGTCTTGGATAGACCTTGGCAGATGGTCGCAGGAGATATTATGGGACCATTAGTTCACAGCAAGACAGGCTGTGAATATGTTCTAGTCCTCTAGGATATGTTTCCACGATGGGTAGAGTGTATACCGCTCCGTAAACCAAATCGAGCAGCGATCCTAAAAGCCTTGAGGAAGCGAATCATATTGAGATTCGGAACTCCAGAGGTCTTCCTGTCCGATAACGGCACGGAGTTCAAGAATAAAACAATTGATGAGTATCTCGAACAGATACATATTCATCATTCGTTCACTCCACCATATCTTGCACAGGCTAACCCATTGAAAAGGGTTAATAGAACTTTGAAAACCCAGATTATGGCGTTTGTCGGTGAGAAACACAATTCTTGGGATGAGAAGTTAGTAGAATTGAACTTCAATCTCAATACTACATCTCATTCGTCCACTAGGTATACTCCAGCGATGTTAAACTTTGGGCGCGAGCTGACTCCGCCGGAAATACTCCGCCATGAGCAAGATAATGTCACGGTTGAAAATATTGAGACCGAAAATCGCCAGACCTGGTTAACTCAGTTAAAAAGGCTATCATACTATAATTCGATATCGTACTATAATCGACGTCTTATGATGCTTGTCGTCGCCCTTCGCCATACCATGTAGGAGATAAGGTATGGAAAAGGAATCGTGTTTTATCTTCTGCCGCCCATGAAATAACCCTAAGTATATGGGTCCGTATAAAATTATGGAGATAAAGGGCTCAAATACATACAAGCTAATGGATGACTCAGGAGGTAAAGAAGAATTCATCCATTCTAAAGACCTCAAGCTATTCGTCGAATCCGAGAGAACGACATTCCAGGTGAACGACGAAAATGCTTCAGGAGAACTTGTGCCATCGTCTAGTAGAGGATCTCAACCGCCGAGGGAAAATCGTCAGATTAGCTCAACCGGTAGACGAGCAAATATGTCACAGGAAGAGAAGAAGGATTTTCCCTAGCAGTCGGGTCGGATCAGTGGACGAGTAAAGTGCGCGGACAGCGACGTCCGATAGATCGCCAGCGGACGATGTGCGAGCGAGGACATCTAGGTCCGATGTATCGCCAGGGGAGAAGCGTGCGATAGAGGGGGCCACGTTGATAAGGTTATTAATTGCGTGGAGAAGCGTAAGCGTGGTCGCCCTAGAAAAGAGAGCAGAGTCATCGGGAAGACTTTTACTGAAGAAGTCAACCACCGAGGGACGACAGTAGTCAAACAGCGACGTGGAAAGCCAAGGAAGGCATAATTTATAGAAAACACTTTCCTTTTCGTTTCAGAATGAACTCTACTCGGGAGACGATTCTAAACCTGATGGAAGACCTAGCCGGAGTCAATATCACGGAGGAGTCTGATTGACTAGATTGTGGTTCTTTAATCAACGTTTGTGGGGGGTCTACCGACAACCAGGTTCCTTTAGGGATACGACCCCTGAACCTGGTAAGCGAACCAGCGGTGAGTTCATCCTTACGCTAACCAGGGACAATCTCCGCCCTGGCTCTTGCTCTGGGTTTACCATTCGCTCCTTCGATGGAGATGAACATCGACTATCAATGAACATAACTGCCTTCAAGGAGAATATGCAGCTAACGAAAGATGCTTTGTCTAAAGCCCAGGCCTTGGAAAAAAAAGTTTTCCAGACCTGGGATGAAATTCAAAACATCCCAGGTGGCCGGGAAGCTTCAGCCGACAGTCGATCGGTAATTCTAAAGAAGAGGGAAGAGTTAGAAGCTCTTCAGAATTATCGATTAGAATGAGCTGAAAAAGAGCGAAAGGCGAAAACGAACCAGCTGGCGATGACGATTAAGACGTACCAGCTTGAGATGAAGAAACTCCTGCAGGCAAGTCCATTTGAAGTGCGAGTTGATTTAAGTACTCGCGCTAAAAAGGTGGGCTTCCTGTCGAGCAATGAAGCCGCTCCGCCTATTCCGACGACTCAGACAGGTTGTCCACAAGTTTGACTACCTTCTTCTTGAGCGGATTCGAGAAGATGGTCAACCAGTCATCGGAAACGTTGGTCTGGTCCAGCTAGGGTGCGTTCCACATCAAGAGGAACGAATGAGAACCCTGGCAATAACCACCGATCGAGGGTCGACAATCAGTCCTTGGATCAAGAGAGGCTGAGGCGGCCTCGCACAGTTAATCATAAAATAAAGTTCGTTAGTTCATAAAAATAATAAATTTTGTAATTAAAAATAATTATTTTTTTATATAATAAATAATTATTTATTGTTTTCTTTTTATAAATATTTGATGTATTGAAAATAATTATCAATGAAATAATTCCCTATTTCCTCATCTAAAATATAATAAGGTTTTAAATATTTTAAAGTGTGTTTCTGATCCTGCCGCCTCCGCGGTGCTCTTGGCATAAAAATTGTATTTTTATAAATAAATTATCAATAAAATATTGAACTACACCGGATCGAAATTTTTATAAAATCAATTGCCAGGGTAAAACTGAGGTCCGTCCAGTAGGAATAAATTCTTACTAAGAATATAAAAATATTGATAAATATAGAAATACTAATAATTAAAAATATTTATAATAAATTTAGATTTACTTATAAATTAAAAAAAAATATTTTCTTCATCGCTTCCGACCAAGGTAAGTCAATCCTTGGCGACGGAAAGTACTTGAATTATACATGAAATGATATAGTAAAAGTAACAGAATTAGGTAAATTAGAAAAGATTCAATAAGGTCATACTTAGTACCTTGGTAACCTAGAACCCTGTTACAATATATATATATACACGAGGTATGGCTATTAAATAACGGGACTGACGCTGCAGTGGAACGAGTGCGCATGCGCCAAACTATATTGACCAACAGCTGTTTAGCTTGAGACTTCCTCTTCAGAATGCAGTTAGTCTCGTTTTTGTAAACAACATCGTTGTGTCATAATCTTCATTTACGTTAGTACTTTATTTTGCTTTGCCGGAAAAGTGGTTAGCGTAATAATAGAGCAACGAATTGTTATTAAATTTCACTTTAAACTTGAAAAAACCGCTACCGAAACCTATAATTTACTAAAAGAAGTGTATGGCAGTAAATGTTTATTGCGAATTCGTATTTTTGAATGGTGTAAGCGTTTTCAAGGTGGTCGACAAGACGTTGAAGATGATTCGCGGCCAGGTCATCCTTCAACATCAAAAATGGATGACAATGTCGAAAAAGTTGCTAATTTGATTCGGTCTGACCAACCATTAAGTATGCGTGCAGTTGCTGAATCTGTAGGAATTGATAAAGAATGTGTACGGCAAATTTTACGTGACAATTTAAACATGCGAAAAGTGTGTGCAAAAATGGTATCAAAAATTCTCCCGATTGAACAACAAGCAGCTCGCAAAAATGTTTGTACTGACATTTGAATGCTTTTGATAATGACCCAAATTTATTGGAAAGAGTAATAACATGTGATGAATCGTAGTTTTTTACTTATGATCAGGAAACGAAGCGCCAAACCATGCATTGGAAGACTCCAACTTCACCGAGAGCCAAAAAAGCAAGAATGAGCAAGTCAAAATTTAATGCAATGATGATTGTTTTTTTGGATATTCCTGAGATTGTGTATCTTCGCTGGGTTCCTGAAGATAAACAATTAATCAACATTACTCTCTCGAATTAATTAATAAACTACGTGAAAAAGTAAGAAAAAAACGACCCGGAATGTGAAAGATCAAATCATGGATTTTGCACCAAGACCATGCGCCAGCTCATTCCGCGTCATCTGTTAAGCGGTTCCTGACCAACTAAAGCATCCCAGTATTAGAACCTCCAACTTACTCGCCAGAACTAGCACCATGTGACTTTTATCTTTGTCCTAAGATGAAATCTGCATTGAAAGGTACGAGATTTAAATCCGTAGAAGCTGTTCAAGAAAAAGCGGCAAGAATCCTGAAAGAGTTGGCAAAAGATAACTTTCAGCATTGTTTCCAACAATAGAAAATTCGCAATGAGCGTTGCAGGGATAGAGAAGGGGTGAATATTGAAGGCGATAATAAGTAATTATGTATAAAATGAAAAGAAAATTTTTCACAATATCAGTCTCGTTATTTAATATCCATACCTCCTATATATATATATATATATATATATATATATATATATATATATATATATATATATACAGTACAGAGTGAAAACTTTCTTTCCCAAATTTCCCTTTTCAGGCTGGCGGGACCTCCTCAGAGATACACAGGTGAGTAGGATAAATTTAAGAAAAGTTGTGTGCACAAATAAATTTTTCGCGGCATCACAATATATAGAAATTCCTCAGCATTCCTGTGAAATTCTACTTTTAATCTATTCTTGCGCAATAAATTAGCCAGAATAACTCCTGTTTTTTACACTTAAACTTTGAATTATTTTTTAGTACGAGGAATGTAGTCTAAGACCTTTTTCTTCTTCAATTTATAGAAAACCAATTTGACATTCTTTACATGTATAATTATTAGATATAAAGAAATTCAATATTTTAATTTTAATAGCTTTACGTATAAAATATGAGTTTTGTTATTGTAATGCTATAATTTGTTAGTAGTAAATAAAAATATTTATTATTTTTTTTTACAATTTTATCTTATACATTTGTATTTATAATCTAAAATTGGAATTGTAATCTATAATTTGTGTTTAACAGAACCGTACTTGATTTTATCGCGTAAAAAATATAAAAATGATAATTATATGAAACATAATGGCACAATAGACTATTCTTTATATAAAATTATGTAATTTAAAAAAATAATCAAATCATTATTTGACATTTATCTAAAATAGATTATTTTATTTGTTGTATTAAATTATTTTTAAATTACTTATTCTAAATAAGCGTAACTTGTAAAATAATAAATTCAAAAAATTATATAATATATGAAAACAAATTTCAATTGTTTTTATCCTTTTATATTACAAAATTAAAAAAAAGTACGAATAAAGTTTATTTCATTTGTCTGATGCAGTGTTACAAATATATATGTATATATATATATATATACACACACACATATATATATATATATATATATATATATTAATTAATAAATATTTTTTTTTTTTTTTTTTTTTTTTATATATATATATAAATAAATATATATATATAATATATTTTAATTATATATATATATATATAGGTATTTCACCCTATACATGTTGATTATTTCAACAAATAGGAAAAAAGGGAGGAAAAAACGGAAAAAGAGAGAGAGAACGAGATGATAGAAGGGTGTAATAAACCGGCCGGTCATCTACACGCCAAGCTTTCCTCGCATAAACATCGTTGGGTTGTTTTCATTTCCAGCGTCGTAGAAAAAGCTTGGTCGCTTTATTTTTACTTCTGTTAGCTTTGGATTTTAGTAGAGTATTATTTATCTCTACTTATTTCTTGAATTTTCTGAATTAAAAATCTTAGGGATTGTAAATTAACATTAGAACGTGTGAGAGAAATAGAGAGATACAGGCATAGATTAAAAATAGTAAGAGCAACAAGCGCATACAGAGTTTTCTCTAATAGTTCATCTTGCTCTTCGTAAGGTGACGCTCTTATTGCTTTGTCTCTCTATTATACTTACAAATTTATCTTTCACACACCCTCTGTAAGCGGGGTATTCGTGCGTTAGTATATCGCAGCTGCGTATTAGGTAGGAGTAACATATTATTTATTATAATTTTATAAAACTTAATAAATATTAAAGTTATTTTCTTATTTAATTAAATAAATCTTCTTTTTATTTTTTAATTAGTAATAAAAAATATAGAAATATTCCCCCCCTGTACCTGATAATTAATCCGCCTTTTCCTGGATTATCAATAATTCATCAATATATATTATTACTTCGTAACGTTCCTATCCCCCTCGGGATAGCCAACGCGGTATGGTATGGCTAGACTCAACAGCTGATGGAGAAGAGAGGCATCCTTTGGAGTCATTGCAGCATGATGAAGAGGTCCAACGGAATCTTGAAGCCTCTCGATTGCGCTTAAGGGTGGGTCTGACCATTCAGCCTGATGTGGATGAGCAGACGAATGCAGGAGACCTACTCCTCCCACAAGAAAAGGCAGAGTTATGGCTCGACGCTTTAACAAAAAGAGGCATAACCACCTGGAGTGAAGTCCGTACCGCTGAAAAACAATGGAACGGAGCCGGTTTGGAATATAGAAAATTGGGTTAGAGAGGCTGAAACTCGAACTCAAGGAGCCAACGAACCTTCGAGTGATTATATCGCTTGTCTCCTCTCGATAATCGATCGGCTAAATCCATCCCTCCCCGAGACAGAGCAACTGGATAGACTGTTGCGCATCGCAAAGTCCATTAATAATGTGCAAGAATTCCGAAATTTGGCCAGATATGCCGAATTCGCATTGGAGTGTGAAAAATCACATTCCCCCTTCGCCGGATAAGGCGATTTTGCGCGAAACCGCATATAAATCGCCGAATTCCAGGCGGGCTAGAACTAAAGTAGCTGCCGTTGTACATCAGGAAAATCCTGATCAAGAAAAAAGGATCAATCCTGATGGAAATACGTAAGCTATTGATTCGCCTGGAATCAAGATTCAGGCAGGTGGGACCATCTAGTAGACCATCTACTTCTGAGGGTAATCGAGGGCGAAAACTAGAAGAAGAAAGAAGAGGGCCTTCGAAAACGAACCGCCATACCTGGAGGCGGAATCGAACACCCCCTAAGAAGAAGTCTACTAGAACTACGAGTGCGGAGAAGGTTAACAAAGCTTCGGAGGGCCGTCCACCAGATAATACGAAGAGTTCGGACGGCCCAGTAAAATGTTATAAATGTGGTGAATTAGGTTACGGCATTTATAACTGCCTGAAATGTTCGGGAAACGGGAAGCAAGGCGGCAAATAGGGGTCAGGTCAACTTGCAACCCAAACGTGACCCCAGACGAAAATGTTCGAGGATCATATTCATCTAGACCAAAAAAAGGCCTGATTCAGTTGAGGAAATTCCATCGACTGAGAAAAATGACAGTGGCGAATTAGATCCCGGCCAAATTGCAGTATGTCCGGAAGAAGCGCGCTGGTAGATTCTGGTACGAATTGCTGAGTACCGGATACGTGTATTGTACGACACCGGCGCGTCTCGTACTGTCATGAGTAAGATCGGGCTACAATTAGCAACGGCTTGCCAGCGACAGTTCTACCCAGCGTCTGGAGTTAGAGGCCCAGGGAACTCTCCGCTTTGCGGGTTACGGTTCACATCACGTAAGTTACGGGTCACATCGAACTGCCGTTCGAATTGGCAGGGTTCATACGCAATGTGTTAGTCGCTGTGATCTCAAACCTTGAAGTAGATTGCTACGTAGGGGCCAATTTCTCACGAGCGTTCGGAAACATGCATGATTGGATTGATAATTCGTTGTGAGTTAAAGTAGCGAATAAACGGATTAGGATGGAAGTAATCCCAGTCACATGTAATGAAATCCAACGACAGGCACCGTTACGATTGACAGACGGATTATCTTCTGAAATTATTCGAGTAGGCGAAATAAATTCAGAAGAAAATACTGGTTTTGATCTGATCATGGAGTTTTCGAGGTTAAGATCCATTGTTCTCGCGGATATATCATGGCAGGCAACAAGAACGTATGAAGAAGCAGTATTTTCCAGGGTAGTTTGAGAGGGGAGGAAGTATTTCGGGATCGGACGGCGGATTAGGAAAATAATTTACAAGAACACAGTATATTTTTATATAACAAGAAATACAGACGAATTTATTCAGCAAGCCCCTTTTATTTACAAAGTGTTCTGAAACAAATAAATTAGAAACAATATAATTAATAAAAGTAATTTATAAGCTAGATCTATATAATTACTTAAACTAATTTCGCGTTATTTTCCGCGATGTGTATAATATCCAGCGCTATTTGCCGCACGGATACCCGGTGTTATTTTCCGCGCGGAGAAATTACAGAACGTGAACGGTAGAATTTATATAGGGAGAAAATAAGGTAAACTTAACTCCGCTGGTCTTTTGAGGAGCGCCTTGCAACCAGGATCACGTTTACTCAGGGAAAGGTAAAATTATTAGCCGTCTGTCTTTTGAGCAGCGCCTCGCAACAGAGATTAAGCTAATAATTTCGGAGTAAATAAGTGTAATAGATAAGCAAACGGCTGGTCTTTTGAGGAGCGCCTCGCAACCAGGATCACGTTTACTTCAGGACAGGTAAAGCTATTAGTCGTCTGTCTTTTGAAGAGCGCCTCGCAACAGAGATCAAACTAATAGTTTCGGACAGGATTTTCAAGCAGGAATTTCTTGAGCTTTGGATGAGTTTTTAGCTCCGGGGAGAGTTCATGTGAATCAACTTCGGGGCAGTTTGCTCACCGGGTGAACTCTCGATTTTGCCTTTTGCAGGCCCTTTTATAGCGAAATAATCGTATAATTCCGTCGCCGCTCGTGTAATTTCGGGCGAGCCGCCGAATTATAATAATTATAATCATTAATAATAATAATAATAATTAATAACAATAATATTTAATAATAATTATAATAATTATTATTTATAGTTTGATGCTTGTTTATGCAGCCGGTGTGCTGCGTACAGTGATAGTATACATGTATACAAGCTTATACATATATATATATATATATATTTATATATTGTAAGTACACTTAGAAATTTAATTAAATTAATTTAATTAAATTAATATTTTTGGCCGTCGCAACCTATATAATTTCCAGGATAAACAAAGGTAAGTCTGAGAAAGAAATATCCGCAAAGAACCTACGGTGTAAAGAAATTATTTTAAACAATTTAATCCGTTCGAGGTTCTTTGCAACTCTGTCAACGGGTAATTCTACCGCGTGTTTCATAATTAAGAACCCCGTTACAGAAATGGCGTCCAACGTGCTTCAGACATTTTAGAGGAAATTTTTTTTTTATATCTTTTTTCTCTGTTATACAGTCATTTTGTCAAAGCACTTGGCAAATATTTGATACGCCAATTTTGAACCCACGAAGGAAAAATTTTCTTTTATATTTTTTTAATGAAATTTTTCTTTTCTTATTATTAATAAGAAAATTTAGATTTTCCCTCGTTCCTCAGACTACTATTAAAGACGTGATTAAAAGATACAAATTTTTATTTGTGTTTTTTATTATATCAGGCAATATACAGGGTCTACCCTCCTTATCAGATTAGGTCGTTAACGACTAGGTGTCGCACACGCAGGCTTTAAAATAAACGCGTTTGCGTTAGCGTTTTAGAATATCCGTCATACAGGATAGACAGTGTAAAGTGTGCATGACGTGACTCGCAACAGAAAGCTAGGGGAATAAAGATAGTTTTAATTTTTTGTGTGTGTTTTTTTGGTGATATTTTAAGAAAAGCCTGACCCTAGTTTCTTCTTTCAAAAGTGGAATAAGCAGAAGTGTTAAGCGTTGTTTATTCCTGGGCTTAAAATATATATATTTTTAATTATTGTATTTGTTTTTTTATTTATTTATTTATTAACTATTTTGTTGATTGTTTTTATTCTATTTTTTATCAAATTAATAATATTTGGATATAGTAGGAATTGATACCTCTCAAGGGACGGAGACATCAATTCCTACCATTAATAACCAAATACAATAAAATTAAAGCCCAGGATAACACTTCAGACTTGACATATGAGGCAATCATGTTAATGTCATATTTCCCTAAAAAGGAGTCACCTCACGAACACTAAGGAACTCAAATTGTATTAAGTAATGAATATTTTATATTGTATTCTTATTTTCCTTTTAGGTTATAGAGAGCACCATTTTTTTTAGTAAGTCCCTTTATACAAAGAAAATCAACACAGTTTGAGTTATCCTCCACATTTATCGCTGGCAATAGGTACCTCGTTTTTTTTGTTACAACATGGCAAACGATCAACCTCTCCCTCCTCTAAAACACCGTCAGCTCCGGTCGACCAATGGTGCTTATATCTAGCGGGTGGTGAAGTTGTTTATTATCTCCATTAGCTGTCTCTGCGAAGCGATGGTACTATATTTGACCGGCTTAGCAGAATAAACCAATAGCTAAAGGGAGAATATGACCAGGATGATTTTCTCGAAGAAGAAGAAGAAGATCCGGGTTGTGTTTTATTTAAGCATGAGTCAGCTAGGAAATCCTTCATTGAAAGGATTATAGCGCAGGGTGATCCCCCCTGGCTAGACTCAACAGCTGATGGAGAAGAGAGGCATCCTTTGGAGTCATTGCAGCATGATGAAGAGGTCCAACGGAATCTTGAAGCCTCTCGATTGCGCTTAAGGGTGGGTCTGACCATTCAGCCTGATGTGGATGAGCAGACGAATGCAGGAGACCTACTCCTCCCACAAGAAAAGGCAGAGTTATGGCTCGACGCTTTAACAAAAAGAGGCATAACCACCTGGAGTGAAGTCCGTACCGCTGAAAAACAATGGAACGGAGCCAGTTTGGAATATAGAAAATTGGGTTAGAGAGGCTGAAACTCGAACTCAAGGAGCCAACGAACCTTCGAGTGATTATATCGCTTGTCTCCTCTCGATAATCGATCGGCTAAATCCATCCCTCCCCGAGACAGAGCAACTGGATAGACTGTTGCGCATCGCAAAGTCCATTAATAATGTGCAAGAATTCCGAAATTTGGCCAGATATGCCGAATTCGCATTGGAGTGTGAAAAATCACATTCCCCCTTCGCCGGATAAGGCGATTTTGCGCGAAACCGCATATAAATCGCCGAATTCCAGGCGGGCTAGAACTAAAGTAGCTGCCGTTGTACATCAGGAAAATCCTGATCAAGAAAAAAGGATCAATCCTGATGGAAATACGTAAGCTATTGATTCGCCTGGAATCAAGATTCAGGCAGGTGGGACCATCTAGTAGACCATCTACTTCTGAGAGTAATCGAGGGCGAAAACTAGAAGAAGAAAGAAGAGGGCCTTCGAAAACGAACCGCCATACCTGGAGGCGGAATCGAACACCCCCTAAGAAGAAGTCTACTAGAACTACGAGTGCGGAGAAGGTTAACAAAGCTTCGGAGAGTCGTCCACCAGATAATACGAAGAGTTCGGACGGCCCAGTAAAATGTTATAAATGTGGTGAATTAGGTTACGGCATTTATAACTGCCTGAAATGTTCGGGAAACGGGAAGCAAGGCGGCAAATAGGGGTCAGGTCAACTTGCAACCCAAACGTGACCCCAGACGAAAATGTTCGAGGATCATATTCATCTAGACCAAAAAAAGGCCTGATTCAGTTGAGGAAATTCCATCGACTGAGAAAAATGACAGTGGCGAATTAGATCCCGGCCAAATTGCAGTATGTCCGGAAGAAGCGCGCTGGTAGATTCTGGTACGAATTGCTGAGTACCGGATACGTGTATTGTACGACACCGGCGCGTCTCATACTGTCATGAGTAAGATCGGGCTACAATTAGCAACGGCTTGCCAGCGACAGTTCTACCCAGCGTCTGGAGTTAGAGGCCCAGGGAACTCTCCGCTTTGCGGGTTACGGTTCACATCACGTAAGTTACGGGTCACATCGAACTGCCGTTCGAATTGGCAGGGTTCATACGCAATGTGTTAGTCGCTGTGATCTCAAACCTTGAAGTAGATTGCTACGTAGGAGCCAATTTCTCACGAGCGTTCGGAAACATGCATGATTGGATTGATAATTCGTTGTGAGTTAAAGTAGCGAATAAACGGATTAGGATGGAAGTAATCCCAGTCACATGTAATGAAATCCAACGACTGGCACCGTTACGATTGACAGACGGATTATCTTCTGAAATTATTCGAGTAGGCGAAATAAATTCAGAAGAAAATACTGGTTTTGATCTGATCATGGAGTTTTCGAGGTTAAGATCCATTGTTCTCGCGGATATATCACGGCAGGCAGCAAGAACGTATGAAGAAGCAGTATTTTCCAGGGTAGTTTGAGAGGGGAGGAAGTATTTCGGGATCGGACGGCGGATTAGGAAAATAATTTACAAGAACACAGTATATTTTTATATAACAAGAAATACAGACGAATTTATTCAGCAAGCCCCTTTTATTTACAAAGTGTTCTGAAACAAATAAATTAGAAACAATATAATTAATAAAAGTAATTTATAAGCTAGATCTATATAATTACTTAAACTAATTTCGCGTTATTTTCCGCGATGTGTATAATATCCAGCGCTATTTGCCGCACGGATACCCGGTGTTATTTTCCGCGCGGAGAAATTACAGAACGTGAACGGTAGAATTTATATAGGGAGAAAATAAGGTAAACTTAACTCCGCTGGTCTTTTGAGGAGCGCCTTGCAACCAGGATCACGTTTACTCAGGGAAAGGTAAAATTATTAGCCGTCTGTCTTTTGAGCAGCGCCTCGCAACAGAGATCAAGCTAATAATTTCGGAGTAAATAAGTGTAATAGATAAGCAAACGGCTGGTCTTTTGAGGAGCGCCTCGCAACCAGGATCACGTTTACTTCAGGACAGGTAAAGCTATTAGTCGTCTGTCTTTTGAAGAGCGCCTCGCAACAGAGATCAAACTAATAGTTTCGGACAGGATTTTCAAGCAGGAATTTCTTGAGCTTTGGATGAGTTTTTAGCTCCGGGGAGAGTTCATGTGAATCAACTTCGGGGCAGTTTGCTCACCGGGTGAACTCTCGATTTTGCCTTTTGCAGGCCCTTTTATAGCGAAATAATCGTATAATTCCGTCGCCGCTCGTGTAATTTCGGGCGAGCCGCCGAATTATAATAATTATAATCATTAATAATAATAATAATAATTAATAACAATAATATTTAATAATAATTATAATAATTATTATTTATAGTTTGATGCTTGTTTATGCAGCCGGTGTGCTGCGTACAGTGATAGTATACATGTATACAAGCTTATACATATATATATATATATATATTTATATATTGTAAGTACACTTAGAAATTTAATTAAATTAATTTAATTAAATTAATATTTTTGGCCGTCGCAACCTATATAATTTCCAGGATAAACAAAGGTAAGTCTGAGAAAGAAATATCCGCAAAGAACCTACGGTGTAAAGAAATTATTTTAAACAATTTAATCCGTTCGAGGTTCTTTGCAACTCTGTCAACGGGTAATTCTACCGCGTGTTTCATAATTAAGAACCCCGTTACAGAAATGGCGTCCAACGTGCTTCAGACATTTTAGAGGAAATTTTTTTTTTATATCTTTTTTCTCTGTTATACAGTCATTTTGTCAAAGCACTTGGCAAATATTTGATACGCCAATTTTGAACCCACGAAGGAAAAATTTTCTTTTATATTTTTTTAATGAAATTTTTCTTTTCTTATTATTAATAAGAAAATTTAGATTTTCCCTCGTTCCTCAGACTACTATTAAAGACGTGATTAAAAGATACAAATTTTTATTTGTGTTTTTTATTATATCAGGCAATATACAGGGTCTACCCTCCTTATCAGATTAGGTCGTTAACGACTAGGTGTCGCACACGCAGGCTTTAAAATAAACGCGTTTGCGTTAGCGTTTTAGAATATCCGTCATACAGGATAGACAGTGTAAAGTGTGCATGACGTGACTCGCAACAGAAAGCTAGGGGAATAAAGATAGTTTTAATTTTTTGTGTGTGTTTTTTTGGTGATATTTTAAGAAAAGCCTGACCCTAGTTTCTTCTTTCAAAAGTGGAATAAGCAGAAGTGTTAAGCGTTGTTTATTCCTGGGCTTAAAATATATATATTTTTAATTATTGTATTTGTTTTTTTATTTATTTATTTATTAACTATTTTGTTGATTGTTTTTATTCTATTTTTTATCAAATTAATAATATTTGGATATAGTAGGAATTGATACCTCTCAAGGGACGGAGACATCAATTCCTACCATTAATAACCAAATACAATAAAATTAAAGCCCAGGATAACACTTCAGACTTGACATATGAGGCAATCATGTTAATGTCATATTTCCCTAAAAAGGAGTCACCTCACGAACACTAAGGAACTCAAATTGTATTAAGTAATGAATATTTTATATTGTATTCTTATTTTCCTTTTAGGTTATAGAGAGCACCATTTTTTTTAGTAAGTCCCTTTATACAAAGAAAATCAACACAGTTTGAGTTATCCTCCACATTTATCGCTGGCAATAGGTACCTCGTTTTTTTTGTTACAACATGGCAAACGATCAACCTCTCCCTCCTCTAAAACACCGTCAGCTCCGGTCGACCAATGGTGCTTATATCTAGCGGGTGGTGAAGTTGTTTATTATCTCCATTAGCTGTCTCTGCGAAGCGATGGTACTATATTTGACCGGCTTAGCAGAATAAACCAATAGCTAAAGGGAGAATATGACCAGGATGATTTTCTCGAAGAAGAAGAAGAAGATCCGGGTTGTGTTTTATTTAAGCATGAGTCAGCTAGGAAATCCTTCATTGAAAGGATTATAGCGCAGGGTGATCCCCCCTGGCTAGACTCAACAGCTGATGGAGAAGAGAGGCATCCTTTGGAGTCATTGCAGCATGATGAAGAGGTCCAACGGAATCTTGAAGCCTCTCGATTGCGCTTAAGGGTGGGTCTGACCATTCAGCCTGATGTGGATGAGCAGACGAATGCAGGAGACCTACTCCTCCCACAAGAAAAGGCAGAGTTATGGCTCGACGCTTTAACAAAAAGAGGCATAACCACCTGGAGTGAAGTCCGTACCGCTGAAAAACAATGGAACGGAGCCAGTTTGGAATATAGAAAATTGGGTTAGAGAGGCTGAAACTCGAACTCAAGGAGCCAACGAACCTTCGAGTGATTATATCGCTTGTCTCCTCTCGATAATCGATCGGCTAAATCCATCCCTCCCCGAGACAGAGCAACTGGATAGACTGTTGCGCATCGCAAAGTCCATTAATAATGTGCAAGAATTCCGAAATTTGGCCAGATATGCCGAATTCGCATTGGAGTGTGAAAAATCACATTCCCCCTTCGCCGGATAAGGCGATTTTGCGCGAAACCGCATATAAATCGCCGAATTCCAGGCGGGCTAGAACTAAAGTAGCTGCCGTTGTACATCAGGAAAATCCTGATCAAGAAAAAAGGATCAATCCTGATGGAAATACGTAAGCTATTGATTCGCCTGGAATCAAGATTCAGGCAGGTGGGACCATCTAGTAGACCATCTACTTCTGAGGGTAATCGAGGGCGAAAACTAGAAGAAGAAAGAAGAGGGCCTTCGAAAACGAACCGCCATACCTGGAGGCGGAATCGAACACCCCCTAAGAAGAAGTCTACTAGAACTACGAGTGCGGAGAAGGTTAACAAAGCTTCGGAGGGCCGTCCACCAGATAATACGAAGAGTTCGGACGGCCCAGTAAAATGTTATAAATGTGGTGAATTAGGTTACGGCATTTATAACTGCCTGAAATGTTCGGGAAACGGGAAGCAAGGCGGCAAATAGGGGTCAGGTCAACTTGCAACCCAAACGTGACCCCAGACGAAAATGTTCGAGGATCATATTCATCTAGACCAAAAAAAGGCCTGATTCAGTTGAGGAAATTCCATCGACTGAGAAAAATGACAGTGGCGAATTAGATCCCGGCCAAATTGCAGTATGGCCGGAAGAAGCGCGCTGGTAGATTCTGGTACGAATTGCTGAGTACCGGATACGTGTATTGTACGACACCGGCGCGTCTCGTACTGTCATGAGTAAGATCGGGCTACAATTAGCAACGGCTTGCCAGCGACAGTTCTACCCAGCGTCTCGAGTTAGAGGCCCAGGGAACTCTCCGCTTTGCGGGTTACGGTTCACATCACGTAAGTTACGGGTCACATCGAACTGCCGTTCGAATTGGCAGGGTTCATACGCAATGTGTTAGTCGCTGTGATCTCAAACCTTGAAGTAGATTGCTACGTAGGAGCCAATTTCTCACGAGCGTTCGGAAACATGCATGATTGGATTGATAATTCGTTGTGAGTTAAAGTAGCGAATAAACGGATTAGGATGGAAGTAATCCCAGTCACATGTAATGAAATCCAACGACTGGCACCGTTACGATTGACAGACGGATTATCTTCTGAAATTATTCGAGTAGGCGAAATAAATTCAGAAGAAAATACTGGTTTTGATCTGATCATGGAGTTTTCGAGGTTAAGATCCATTGTTCTCGCGGATATATCACGGCAGGCAGCAAGAACGTATGAAGAAGCTCTTAAATAAAATCATGCCGGCGGGAGAAGTGACACTGAGACGTACAACGTGGGCGGAACATATTATAGATGTAGGAGATGCTCGCTCTATACGTCAAAAGGCTTATCCAGTCTCTATGAAAATACAAGGAGAGATGCATTCTCAAGTTAGAGAAATGCTAGAGACTGGAGTAGTCGAACCATCCACAAGTGGATGGTCAAGCCCAGTGATGATGGTACGTAAAAGGAACGGGAAGTATAGATTTGGCATCGACTTTCGAAAAGTTAATTTAAATTCGAAACCTGATGCATACCCGTTACCTAACATGGACCCAATTCTCAGGAAGCTACAATCAGCTAGATATATTTCTACCTTAGATCTGAGTAGTGCGTACCATCAAATACCACTTCATCCGGAATCCAAACCGATAACAGCATTTACGGTACCTAGAATGGGGTTGTTTCAGTTTATCAGGATGCCCTTCGGTCTATCTTCAACGAATTATAGACCGAATTATCGGACCAGCCCTCGAGTCGAATGCCTTCTCATATCTTTACGATATTATCATCGCCACAGAAACATTCGAAGAACACTTAGACAGGATACGTCGTGTTCTTGCTCGAGTATATCAAGCTGAACTCACGATAAATCCAGAAAAGAGTGTCTTTGGACACAATGATGTCAAGTATTTAGGTGTTCTCGTGAATCGTGAGGAATTCCGTCCCGATCCCGAGAATTTCGAACCAGTAATGCGTTACACGGAACCGACAAACCTGAAGCAACTTAGACTTTTCTCGGGATGGCATCGCGGTATAGGAAATTTCTAAAAGATTTCGCTACCATCGCCGAACCACTCACATGTCTAACTGGAAAGGACTGTCGTCATGAGTGGACCGAGGAACAACAAGCGTCTTTCGACAAGATCAAATCAATGATCGCTTTGGCGCCCGTCCTGCATAGAGCGTCGTTTGATATCCAGATTACAGTGCAAACAGATGCGAGTGAAACTGGTATCGGAGCGATGCTTACGCAGGAAGTCGACGGACAAGAACGGGTGTTGGAATTCACGAGTATAGCACTCCCCTAAGCTGAAAGAAACTATTCGGTAACCGAGAGAGAGTGCTTAGCTGTCATATGGGATATTGATAATTTCCGTCCTTATATAGATGGATATTATTTCCGTGTCGTTACGGACCACAGCAGTTTGAGGTGGATTCGTACGATGCAGAACGCAACTATCAGTTTCGCACGATGGACTATAAGATTACAAGGGCTATGTTTTGATGTAGAGCATCGTATTGGGACGTTGAACAACGTGCCAGACACCCTTTCGAGGATGTCCGAGGGAGACGATCTATCTTGCTCAACCGTAACCTGGGCAAGAGATACCGAGAAGGAATGGTATCTATAATGGTTCAAGAACGTCCAAGATCGTCCCAACGATTATCCGAAATGGAAAATAATCGGGGGACAATTATATTGTTATCGTCCAGATGAAGTCCTCAAAGTCATCATGGGTGACGACGCTTGGAAGATCGTCGTTCCTAAGGAACGTCGTGATACAGTTCTAAAAGAATGTCACGATAATCCTACGGCCGAACATGCAGGTCGTGAGAAAACTTTCACTGGAGTCAACAAATACTATTACTGGCCTGGACAAGACAGTTCAAGAATATGTGAAAAACTATCTTATATGCCAGCAGTCTAAGGTGGACCAAAGACCACCTGCTGGATTAATGGGTCGGAGAGTTTTAGAAAGACGTGGCAAATGGTCGCCCGTGATATTACCCGACCATTTGTAAAGAGTCACCATGCATTTGAGTATATCCTGATGTTTCAAGATTTGTTTACACGGTGGGTCGAATGTATCCCCATCCGTAAAGCGAATGCCAGGACGATCCTCAAAGAATTGAAAGAGAGGATCATACTCAAATTAGGTGCGCCAAAGGTCTTCCTTTCGGATAATGGTACTGAGTTTATGAATACTTAGTGGAAACTGGTATACTTCATACCCACAATCCACCGAATCTTCCACAGGCTAATCCAATGGAGCGGGTCAACAGGACTTTGAAAACCCGCATTATGGCGTTCTTAGAATAATCCCATAATATGTGGGACGAGAAACTCGTTGAGTTAAATTTCTCGCTAAATACGACGCCACATATTTTCAATGGATAATCTTCGGCTGGATTAAATTTCGGATGAGAGCTGACTCCGCCAGGAACTCTCCGCCGCAGCCAGGATCAAGCTATGACGGAAATTCAACAAAAAGAAAGAGAGAGTTGCTGGCTAGCAAAACTGAGTAAGTTGAGAGAAGTCCAAGAGGCCGTTAAGACACGATCTCAAGGACAACAGCGTCGACAAGCAGAGTATTATAATGCCAAGAGACGTCCTTCTCCATACCAAGTGGGTGACCTGGTATGGAAAAAAAATCGTGTCTTATCCTCTACGGCTCAAGGGGTAATGAACAAATTAGCTCCTAAATACGTGGCTCCTTTTGTTATAGTACAAAAGAAAGGGACTAATACGTACGAGCTAGAAGGTTGCGACGGACGGATTGAACAGTTAGTTCATGCTGAACAACTCAAGCCGTACGTCCAACCCGAGGAAAACGATCTTTTGGAGAATACTTCTATGCTGGAACCAGAGGATAAAGTTTTGCCACAACCACCGTTAGAACCAGAAGAAGAAGAAACAAATCCTCAACGTTGGCGTTACGTTCCGTCCCGGGTAGGAAACAGGGTCGTCCGCGTAAAAATAAGATTTTGATGCAGCGGTATTCGTCTCAAGATATGGCGTCCTCTCGTCGAAAGGACCCCATAGACGGAAGACTGCGTGGAAGAAGAGAAATAGATTTCCCCTTCCTACTAATATAGTTCGTCCTTTTATCTGTCTCTGATGGACAACTTAATGAACGAATCCTTTGTTGCCCACCTTAACGAGCTACTCGGGGAGAATTGGGGGCAAGGATTAGGTTTGACGGTAATGCGTCGAGGCTACCGATCTGCTCGCCCCATCCCTCCGAGTTAGTTCTTTCCGGATCCCTCCTCGGAGATAATAGAAGAAATCGAGGATGAAGATCCCGATTCGGACAAGGAGGAATACGTCCCTCTCAGACGTCCTAAGTCGGCGTCGGGACCTTCTCTTCCGAAAGGCAAGAGAGAAAGAAGGGAATCTTCTTCGCCTCCCACTGCTCTAAGCGCCCAGACCACCTCTCCCGAAGCAGGAGGATCGGGACAAGAGGGGCTGAGGTCTGAACCACGATCTGGTCCGTCTCGATCGGAGACTACCCCTCTCGAAGCCGAAGCTTCGGGTCAAGAGGCGGTGCGTCCCAATTATTCCACTAAGTGTCGCCAGACGGCAGATTCTGATCCTTTCCCGGGAGCTACTAACACCTCTCCTGGAGCAGGAGTTCCGGGACAAGAAGAGGCGAAGTCAGAGGCGTGATCCAGTTTTCCAGCAGGAGCTGGGGAGCGAGAAGAGGCCTCTAGAGCCACTCCTGGGGTTCATGACCCGGGAATGCGGGGAATACCAAGACAACAAACGTCGGATTGTGGTCACTCGTCTTTTACCACCGAAGTAGAAGTTTCGTGTACCGGAGAAGGCGAAAATCTTCCCCTTCGTCTGACTCGACTCTAACGAATGGAGCAGCGCCTCTTGAAAGCCTTGGCCGATTTTAAAGCCAAGGCAGAAGTATCCATGAAAGCCCAACATAGAGTCATCGATCTCTGGGAAGAGTTACGAGGTCGACCTAGTGGTAGAAAGCACGTTGGTCCCGTCTTAACCCAGGAGCTTGATGACTTAGTGGAGTCAACGAGAGCTCAGGAAGCTTTCCTGAGTTTGCACTGGCAGCGCCGTGAGCGACAAAGGGTGGAGGAGCTTACGGCAGCACTTGCACGCCAAAAGGCTGCCGAGGCCGAGGTAGAGCGAGTGTATGCCGAGCTTCTCCGTAACCGTGAAGAGGCACGCCGGTGAGGGGAGGGTGCTCCCTCTTCCCTTCGGGATTCCGCACGGTTAGCCGCGGATGAGCGGCTACGATTAAGAGCGGCTTTACAACCCGGAGGGAGTCGTGGTGGTAGATTACCAGGGTGTACCATCGGTGGCCCTGCCAGTCGTGGCAGGGGAAGTCAATCGGGTAATTTACGTAGAGAAGATACCCGATCTGGGAATTCAAAGAATAAGAACAAGATAGAAACCCCAGATGAAGACTTCCAGTCGTACTATATCCAACACCCTCGTGGACGGTACGGCCGGCACCACCGGTGTTTCTTCTGCGGATATCCGGGCGTCACAAAAGAGGATAAATGTCCTAATCGTGACGTCCATAAATTCGTAAGGAAAACACCCTCGTTCCTTAAGGGCGGTTGAGGTCCCGGAAGATCTCTCTCTCCATGACACCCAACGGTGAAGAATAAGAAATCTTGTTTATTGTTGTTTATATATACTTGTTTTCTTTCACCGTTGGGATGTCAATGTATCACTGCGAAAATATTCGCGGTATTTAATTGAAAAAAACGAAAATATACGCAATATGTAATATATATTGTATGTATATTATATTGTACATATTAGATATACACATTTTTAATCCGGTTTCTACTGAGAAATATTGTATTGGCATTTACGGGCGGTTGATTACGATATTCCATTGCCTCAGGACGATTTATATGGGCAGTTGTGTGTTCCGATGTTAGAATTCGATGTCCAGGGGTCTCTGAGCGATTTGGATACGGAATATTGTATTTAGTTGATAGAAAATGATATCCAGGTATGAGGAAATTGACTTCTATGGGAATATTCGTATTGAGGCGGCAAAATACGATATCTAGGTCTTTCCGAACGACTTCTACGGAGAGTACTGTGTTTAGTCTTTAGAAAGCGATGTTTAGGTATGTCGTGAGAACTTCTACGGGGAGTTTCGTATTCGGATGATACAATGGAATTTCCAGGTGTTATGGAACAATTTCTACGGGGAGTATCGTGTTTAGTTGATAGTAAACGAAGTTCAGGTATATCGGGTCAGCTTCTACGGGGAGTTTCGTGTTCGGATGATGGAATGCGATTTCCAGATGATTTGGAACGACTTCTACGAGGAGTGTCGTGTATAGTTGGTGGGAAACAATCTCCAGGTATGTCAGTACGACTTCTATGAAGAGATTAATATTCTATCATTCGAACCCGCACGCTCCCGGTAAGAGTCGTCCCGAGACACTTGGACATCTTTTTCTACCGCTTGAACTAGAAAGTACAATTTTCTCCATTTAATACACATATGTATATATATATATATATATATATATATATATATATATTGTATAAAATGGTCGGCAAAATATCAACTTTTTGAAGTAGATGCTACATTGAAGTAGCTTTTTATACAGAAGCAATGATAGGTGAATTATGGTAAATTATTTATAGAAATATAGATTTGTATATAGAGAGTAAACTTTACTTAGATATTATTGATTTGTTTATGAAATCGGTTAAATTATTATCTCGGGCAAAGCCGAGACGGGGGATGCTAGTATATATATATAATGCAGGTATCAAGATAATGATTACCTGATCAATGTAGATTGGTGTGGATACAATTCTTGGTCATGTATGCTGATAGATTATTCTTTCCTCTCCTATAATGTTAATTATCTCCAGATTTAACTTTTTATGAATTAATAATAGCTCATTCAATTTTTATTTAAATAATAATTGTAATTTAATGATTACTTAAATAAACATGTAAACAATAATTCAATAGAAATTTTTAATTATTAATGGCAAATGAATATATATAAAATTCATATCTGTATATATTTCATTAAAAAAGTAGTGACAAACGGTTATATACATACGAGACATGACGGGCATCCAAAACTCAAATAAGTTCAGTTATTTTAAATTACAATGTGCAAGTGATAGACAAAAACCTTTAATTTAAGATGCTATTTTTGAAGAAAAAAATTATTAAATAAATTTATCAAAAATGTAAAGCCTCCCAAAAGACAATTAGCTTCATCTCCCCGTCCCTAGAGTAAGACACGAGGGTATAAAGTATTTATATTTATATAATAAGATTCTTATATGTAAATAAAATACAAATAAGATAAATAGTACAAACATATTAATTTATTACCTATGAAAAATTAAACAAATCGTATAATACTTATGGCCTTCTTTATTTTTAATTTTAAAGGGCCATTTAAAGTATAAATATTTAATAAAAATAATGATAAAGTGAAGTTTTGAAGGGGGCAGTTTGATTGTTCCTAAGTGATAATATTAATATTTTAGATATAATCTGATGTTTATGCAATCAAGATAGCTACTATTGTAGTTGCAAGGTGTCTAATATGCAAAATAGTGAAAAATTAAAGTGTGAAGAATATATAATTTTTACTTTAAATAAAAAGTATAAAATGACCATCTTATAAAGTAAGCAGAATAGTATGATTGTGCTAGGATTGAATTTTACATAGGGAACAGCTTCTAAATATAATGGCATATTATACTCTACATTATAATTATTTAAATACAATATATATATATATATATATATATATATATATATATATATATATATTGTAACGAGTACAGATATATACATTGGTGATGTTCGTTCGCGAAGTAGAGAGAGACAGAAGACAGGTTATAGTCTCCCTCTAACTTCAGCAAATATGAGGGAGTTGGGGAAATTGAAGATCAGTATCGTTCGAACTGTAAAGTGAACTAGATAGATCTGTAACTAGTTTTCGCTCTTAGCTGATTCCATAATAATTTTTCTTTTCTCTTTCTCATAAAAAATTATGAGTTATTTTTATTTGAGAGTTGAATTTTTGACTGTTGGCTGGCTGTGGTGATTCTATAGTGATCACCTCATAATTTTCCCTATTTAAGGAAAGCTATCGACGAAACTGTCTCTGACATCAACCGAAGATTAACTGGCCCGCATCATGTTTGGTTTTATTTAGAAGTATGTTATCATTCATATTTTTTGTCCGATCAAACGCGAACAGTAATTGTATAAACCGGCTAGTTGTTATATGAATTAGCTACGGTAATAGAATTCGAGATTTATTGCGTTTAGAATTTAGTTTCATATTTTATAACGGTTAAACTTCGAATTGCTTGTACTTGTGTAGGTGAGCGTTGATTCCAACGGAGGCCACACATACACAAGCTAACCTGTGTATGTGTGGCATGGCATACATGTGCATTGGCACTACTGCGCACGTTGTTAATGCCCACAGACATACTAAATCAATAAGTTATATACATAAATCAAAGAGTATTAACATATACGTTAGTAATATGTTTCGAATGAAAAATAATTTATATTTTATTAATTCCTCTTAATTTTTATATAACTTATAATATTAACTAAATCTTTGATTCAGTCGTGTCAACAAGAGATAGCGGGTGCATACTTAGTTATAAAATAAAGTTAGTCAGTTTATAAAACTAGTAAATTTTAAAATTAAAAATAATTATTTTTTATATATAATAAATAATTATTTATTGTTTTTTCTATAAACATTTTCTTGATTGAAAATAATTATTAACCAAATAATTTCCCATTTCCTCATCTAAAATATAATAAGATTTTAAATATTTTGAAAAGATTTTCGGATCCTGACGCCTCCGCGGTGCCCTTAGTATAAAAATTGTATTTTTATAAATAAATTATCAATAAAATATTGAACAACACCAGATCGAAATTTTTATAAAATCAATTGCCAAGGGTAAAACTGAGGTCCATGCAGTAAGAATAAATTCTTACTAAGAATATACAAATATTGATAAATATAGAAATAGTAATAATTAATAATATTTATATAAATTTATAATTACTTATAAATTAAAAATATATCATTCATCGTTTCCGGCCAAGGTAAGTCAATACTTGGCGACGGTAAATTATTAATTTCTATATTAATAGTAAGAGGATTAGGTAAATTAGAAGAGATACACCAAGATCGTTTTTAGTACCTTGGTAACCTAGAACCCTGTTACAATATATATATATATATATATATATATATATATATATATATATATATAGATATATATATTGTAACGGTGTACTTATTTATGAAACACCCGGTAGCAGTACCCGTTCACAAAGTTGTAAAGAACCCCGAATGGATTAAATTGTTTAAAACAATTTCTTTAGACCGAAGGTTCTTTAGGGATATTTCTTCCTCAAACTTACCTTTGTTTATATTGGAAATTATTTAAATAATATATATATATATTGATAGATTATCAATAATCCAGGAAAAGACGAATTAACTACAGGGGGGGGGGAATATTTTTATTTTTTCTATTACTAATAAAAAAATAAAAAGAAGATTTATTTAATTAAATAAGAAAATAACTTCAATATTTATTAAATTTTATAAAATATAATAAATTATATGTTACTCCTACCTAATATGCAGCCGCTATATATTAACCCACGAATCCGTTCACACAGGGTGTGAGAGAGATAAATTTGTAAGTATAGTAGAGAGACAAAGCAACAAGAGCGTCACCTTACGATGAGCAAGATGAACTATTACAGAAAACCGTGTACGCGCTTGTTGCTCTTACTATTTTTACATTATGCTCGCATGTCTTTGTCTTTGTCACACTTTCTAACACTAGTTTATAATTTCTAAGATTTTTTAATTAAGAAAATAAAAGAAATTAGTAGAGAGAAATTATACTCTACTGAAATTCAATGATATTAGAAGCAATGAAAAATCCACCAACCTTATTATACGACGCTGAAATAAATCAACCCAATGATGTATAAGTAAATAAAAGCTTGGGATTTCGTCTATACAATTAGATCTGTAGGTGACCGATCGGTTTGTTGAACTCAATTATCCCACAGGAACCTTCACGTATAATCACTTCTATTATATTACAATAAAAATCTTGAATTTCTCAAAATTAAATTTCCAAATAATACCTCGATTTGATAATTTATTTTTTTCTCTACTAAGAGTAGCCAGGTACTCATTTTTAAAAATTCTAAACTGTCTACTTTAAAAGAACATTTTAGACTAACTAACTATATTAAAATTTTTCATTTATTCTCCTTCTCTCTCTCTCTCTCTCTCTCTCTCTCTCTCTCTCTCTCTCCCTTTTTCCCTTCTTTTTTTCCTATTTGTTGTAATAATCAACATGTATAGGGTAAAGTAACTTATACATATTACAATATATATATATATATATATATATATATATATATATATATATATATATATGTTTTTACATAAAATATTTCTATATTATATATCGTGATATTTTTGGCTGCAATATAATGTATAATGTTTAAATTTTGCATATTGACTTTATTTAATCTGACAATTGTATTCCAAAAATTACACTGTATGAAATACTAAAAAGAAAATTTAATCTTACAAGAATATATTTTAAAATAAAATTTTCATAATTACCTATTGAATAGATAGTAATGAAACTATTAAACAAATACTTATTGAAAAAGCTAGTAATTTCTAATATATAAGTGCTATTGTCAATTAGTGTTATTTCATTAAAATTTATTTTAATATTTGAATCTGTAACAGTTCACTTACAAAAAGTTTCTATAAAAGCTGTTTATTATATCAATTGTATAAATTATACAAAGTGCCAATAACAGTATAATGATGTGTAATATAAGAATAAATTTAAAAATTGTTTTATATTAATAACTATATATTTAAATATTTATAATATAAAATATTAATTTAGGAGCTGTACACAAAATTCAGTACTACAAATACATAATCATATTCTTCTACATTCCAAAATAATAATGGTTTTATGATATTTTACGTTTGAATTAAAAATTATATATTCATTTCACGTTAATTTTTCTTATCCGTTTTGTCTAATAGGGGTGCATATCGAAGTAACAACACAAATGCATCAATTGCACGGTGTGAACACTCAAAACTCTCATTTCTTCCTAAAATTATGAGTTTTTTAAATTGAAAATAAAAGACTATCCTGCAAAAAAAAATAAACATCTTGGAAATTTTGGGAATTTCATATGAGCTTTAGTTGCATAAGAAACAATTTAATTAATAAAAAATTTTTAGCATGCATATAAATATTAAATCTGCGTAGGCAATAACATTTTTGCCTACATAAATATTATATACTTTAGATTAGGAAAAGAACAATTATTTTCCTATTATATTTTAATATATATTTATTGACTCAAGGTCGTACATGTCGCACCTCTCTTTAATCTCAAATTTCGTATTACATTACTATGTTTGCAATAGGTTTGTTTGTATATATGTATGTATATATATTTTTTTTCAATAGGCGTAGGCAGAGCAAGCGGCCTCTCGAAACCAGCATCCCGCCGAAACTATCAGAGAATATTACTTCGGCGGGGCTGTTAGTTAGCCTATACAGCTCCTCTTCCTATGACATTATCCTACGCCCCCCATCCACACAAGTGATCAGAGGTTCAATGTTCATACTCTGCAAATTAAAAATAGAATCAGCTATCATAATTCATTCTGGGCCATTCGCCTAATTCTAAGTTTGGTCATCACCTCTTTTGCGAAACTGGCTACTGCCTTCCAGTTTTCATGAGATTCCAGCATTATTGATATAATGCTCTCTGGTCTTATCGGTTGATTAATGGTGTTAATCAATTGCGCACGTTGTGTTCTAAAACGGGGGCAGCTCACTAATATGTGCTCAGCATCCTCAACCAATGTCTGACAGATGGGGCAGAGATCATTATTAACCAGGTGAAAGCGGTGGAAATAGAACCTAAAACAACCATGTCCAGTCAGCAACTGGGTTAGGTGTAAATCTAATTCCCTGTATTTCCTGTTGATCCATCTTTGTAGGTCTGGCAGGATACGATAAGTCCATCGGCCTTTGTTAGAATCGTTCCATCGTTTTTGCCATATTTCTATAGAACGATGACGTTCCACATTTTTAGCACCTTGTAGAGAAAGCCCTGCGGCCTTACATATATTGTGCAGCCTAGCCAGTTCATCTGCAGCTAAGTCGAAAGGAAGAATTCCGGCAAGTTCCTCAGCAGTGACGGTGTATACTGTCCTGTAACCACTAATGATACATATGCAGGAGCGGCGACGGGCCGCAATGGCCAGCTCACAATACGATTTAATTCCACATGCATGATGCCAGATTGGCGCTGCATACATGCTCACAGAATTCACAACATAAGCTAATAGCTTCCTCTGGAGTGGGCATGGGCCACCAATATTAGGCATGAGCCGACACAAGGCGACTGCAACTCGTTGCGCGTTTTCACCAGACATCATTAGATGCTCTTTGAAGTTTAACCTGACATCAAGCTGTACACCTAAGAACTAATGCGACAGCTACAAACTTTAAGAGTAATACTATCTACCTTCTTACGACTGCTGACAAGAACTACTTCTGTCTTGTGCTCCGCTAATTTTTAGACCAGCCGACTTAATTCATCTACTGATGTTGCTGATTGCCTCATTGGCATTTTCAGTGAGTTCTTCATGGGTCTTAGCCGTCGCTACTAGTGCGATATCGTCGGCGTAGCCTACTGTTATTGAACCAGGCGGTTATGGAATCCTGAACACGCCATCATACATAATATTCCACAATATAGATCCCATAACCGAGCCCTGGGGGACTCCCGCGGTATACTTATGCGATACAATGCCTTCATCCGTTCGGTATAATATTATCCTATTCTCAGAGTAGTTGGCCACAACATTGTGTAGATAACCACGTACACCGAAATTTTTAAGAGAATTCATAATAGAAAATCAGCGCGCTGAGTTGAAGGCATTCTTACCATCGAGAGCGATAATGGCACAATACTGTTTAGTGCCACCTTTCCATCTCTTACAACTGATTGCATTTCTTGCGGTACACACTACCAGTTTAATAGCATCGACTGTTGATTTTGATTTCCGAAATCCAAATTGGCATGAGGATAAGCCGTGCAATCCTTCAGTGAATGCTTCCAGTCCGGTACATATTATTTTTTCAAATATTTTACCTATCGTATCGAGCATACACAATGGCCTATATGATGACGGATCATCAAGTGGATTATTGCCCTTAGGTAACAGGACTAATCTTTAAGTTTTCCAGCAATCAGGAAAAATACCCTCAAGAAGACAAGCATTATATACTTTTAGAAATATAGATAGGTTCTTCTGTATCGTCAACTTAATTGCAGCATTAGGGGTACCATCAGGACCAGGGGCAGCACTGTCTATAATCTAAGCGTAATCATTATGTAGCTCCATTTCTGTTATAGGAGGTATATCGTCAGAGAGAGTGTTGCGTGCGCAATACAGTCCCTTGGGTATCATTGGGAAAGAGAGCGGAACCAATCTTATCAATCAATACCGTGCTAGTGGATTGCATTAGTGCTCTACTCAATCGTGCCATGACTGTTTTGTATGGTCGTCCCCATAAGCCAACATCGATGATTGCTTGCCTTAATGGCCTTGACAAGCGTTCTTGTTCACTTCTTTAAATAAACTATTCAACGTATCACGGTGGGTGCGGTCACATGCAAGTCTACGCGCGCGATGACATTGCTTGCGCAATTCTGCAATTTGATTTGTCTACCAGTAGACAGATTGATGATGTTTAAATCCACTCTTAGTCCTACTCATCGACGCATCACATGCTTCAGAGATAGCTTCATGAGTGCATTTTTCAAATGGCCTGGTGCACCATATTCTAAACGTTCTTCTGATATGATAGTGGCGAACACTGCACAGTCGAGCGATCTGATGTTCCATTTCCGTGTGGGCATCAACTCATTGCACTTGTTCTTCACTTTATTCTCTGCAATCTCGTACCAGATCGCCCTGTGATCACGGTGAGCGAAAGATCGTTTATTCTCCAATTAAGGATCCGATGAATTAGGTCATCACTGGCAAATGTTACATCAATGACTGCTTGTTTATCTCCCCTAATGAAAGTGGATTCAAATGCCTTATAAACCACGTGGAGTTGAAGAGAATTAAGGCCATCAAGCAGCATACTACCTCTGTTATTTGATGAAGCGCTTCCCCAGGCTGTGGACTACGCGTTAAAATCGCCAGCGATTATTAATGGTTTCTTATCCATGGCCTCATCAACTAATTTAGCTACAAGAATTTTAAATGTATGTATGTATGTATGTATGTATGTATGTATGTATGTGTGCATGTATGTATGTATGTGTATTTATGTGCATATATATATATATATATATATATATATATATATATATATATATATTATGACGGGGAACGTTAGCGCCGCGTACGCTTGCTTCCCACGTCCCTATGCTCTCTCCCGTCGTAGCCCTGTAAATATGTATATATGTTTATATGTAAATACTAATATATATGTGTCGGAGGCCGACGCACAACTTCACCGGTGGAGAGGTAAGTGAGAGAGAGAGAGAGAGAGAGAGAGAGAGAGAGGGAGAGCGGAGAGTAGGGAGAGACGGTCGCGCGCGTGAATTTTGGGTTTTTTGTTTGGAAGCAGAGCTTCACGATTCAGGGCTCCTCTCGATCGAGCTCTTTTTCGAAAGGATAAGACGAAAGAAAGTCGGCCTAGTGCTAGTTTCTGCTTCGCGTGGTGCACTGTTTTGTACGTGTTTGTTTGTACCGCTTACGTGCGTGCCACCCACGGAGATCATTACGCGGACACCGCTGCCGAGCTCGACCTAACGAGCCTGCCGCCCGGCTGCCGTATATGCGGACTGACCGCCCCATCCCGGGGCCACCGACGAGTGGGGACGCCGTCTACCCCGGCGAACGAGGCCGTGCTGTCACCGGTCCTGAGCTTGCTGCTGGCGACAGGAGGCGGCACAATCACACCACGGCTCGACTGTCAGCGGCAGCCCGGTACTCTCTCTCTCTCTCTCTCTCTCTCTCTCTCTCTCTCTTCCCTAACAAATAATAAAATATTAAAACAAGTAATAATATAACTAATGACAACAAAGCTAGAAAGACAAATAATTATATTAATTATTAACCATTACTAGAGAAAAATATATATGTACAATATTTATTTTTATCTATTGTGCCATAACTTAGTGATAATGCATACAATTTTGAGTAAAACCAGGAAGATATTCAACCACAGGACAAATAATGAATCGTTTCTGAAACTCTATAACCACTAATACGAATGAAGTGCTTTGACAGATCTGAATACAGCACGATACGAGGGTGGATTGATAAGTTTCCGGCCTGATTAAGAAAAACAACGTTTTTAAGAATTTTTTTTATTTCTCAACATAATCTCCTCCAAGGCCTTCTCTATACACTTACCGCCAAACCATTTTTTGAGGTTAGAAAACAGATAATAGTCACTCGAGGCTAGGTCTGGAGAGTAGGGAGAGTGCAGCATCAATTCAAACTTCAGATCGTTGATTTTAGCCATCGCAAAGATTGACGTGTGCGCTGGTGCGTTATCCAGATGAAACAAGATTTTTTTCTTCGACAGATGAGGTCGTTTAATTTTCAGTTCGTGGCTCAAACGTTGCAATAAGTCTGCGTAATATTGAACAGTAATCGTTTTACCCTCTTCAAGGTAATCAATGTATATAATACTTCTTGCATCCCAAAAACCAGTAACCATAACCTTGTTCGCCGAAAAAATTGTTTTTGCTTCCTTTGGAGTCTGTTTCCCTGCTCGAATCCACTGTTTAGACTGTCGTTTGGTTTCAGGACTGTAGTGGTGGATCCAAGTTTCGTCAACGGTTACGAATCGATGCAAAAATTCGTTTGTATTACGCTTAAACAACGCCAAATTGGCTGTAGAAATGTTCTTTCGAATCAATTTCTGATCGATTGTTAGCAAACGCGGCTCCCATCTTGCGATGAGCTTTTCCATATACAAATGTTGGTGTAAAATATTTTATACACGTTCATATGAAATCTTACAGGTCTCAGCTATCTCGTGCGCTTTTAATCTGCGGTCTTTCAGCACTATTTGATGAATTTTTTCGATCATATCCGGAGTTGTGACCTCAATGGGGCTTCCTGAGCGAGGCTCATCAGAGGTGCTCACACGTCCCCTTTTAAACTCCGTAACCCACTGCTTAACGGTTAAATATGATGGGGAGGATGTCCCCAGTGTTGAGTCCATCTCTTCTTTAATTTCCTTCGGCGTTAACCCCTTCATATAAAAGTATTTGATGACAACACGATTTTCCAGCTTTTCCATTTTTACGAAAAACACAGAGGCGTTTTGTTCAGCGTGTTTCCAAACCTAAATTAACATGGCGATCGGACTGAAACTATAACTACAAGCTATCTAAGGATGGTACTATAGAACGCCACCTTAAGGTAGGCCTAGTGGCGCCATCTCTTGGTCAGGCCGGAAACTTATCAATCCACCCTCTTATATGTAATATTAGCAGAGCTCACAACGCCACATAAAGGTTAATTAATTAACTACAATGATACAAACGTTAAGAGATATAAATAAGTAATAATATAAACAATACGAACAGATAAATTATATTGGGAATATAAACACTCTTATAATTACTTATATAATTGATAATTCTACAATAACAGCTAATGACTAAAATTAAATGATTAAATCAATGATTAAGGGTTAGCAGGAGGATAGTGGAAGATTATTTTTAACTACTAAATAAATACCTAGATAAATATTGCACCTATTAATGAAAAATTATAGGTAAGCAGCCTATATGAAAGCATCATATAATAACACGAGTATAGTTAAATTACTAGGTGCATAAAACCTAAGGATATGTCACACAAAATAAATATATAAAAATATGATAGTATACGTTATATAATATATATATTATATTATAATATAATAAACATAAACTATATAAATTATAAATAATATAATATGTATCTTAGCATAGTAAGAATTTTAAATACATCTTCTCATGTATTTTATAAAACATTTACATAAAATATTTTTCTAAATTCAGTAATATATTAACCAATTAAAAACCAGGGAAACCTGGCAGAGACATCGAGAAACAAACTGTGCCATCCTTTGCAGAACCAAAAAAAGAATACCCGTGTTTTTTTGTGTCGATTACAATTGTTTATAACACATTATTTAAACAAATAATCCAGAATGTCGTAATTTTGCTAAACTAAATATGAATATCCATTCTACGAACAAAAACACGATATAAACTTCTTTAACATTTTATAATAAGAGTTAAATTTGTTAGTATAAAATAAGAATAAACAATCGTACTTCAGAATGACGGCATTTACCGTGCCAAATACCATGCAAAACCTACCAGAGAAATCGAGAAACGAACTTCACCATTCTTTGCATAACCAAAAATAAAAGTATCCGTGTTTTTTCTTTTGTCGATTACATTTGTTTCTAAAAAATTATTTAAACGAATAACCGAAAATGTCATAGTTTTACAGATTTGAATGCGCATATCGATTCTACGGATAAAAACACGAAAAAAACCTATGTAACGTGTTTTGCCAGAAATCAATTTCTTAGTGTAAAATAAGGATAAAGAATCGTGCGCAAAGTAGTAAGTTTCAATAAGTTTTCAAGTTATGAACCCAATTATGGTTCATTGCAGTGATCTTCTTTGTGTTTTCTGCAAATAGGCTTGCAACATTTCGTACCGAACTATTCAGTTTTCGGGGAACACGTACCTATCACACATTTCTTCGTACTACCTTGTTTCATGACTTTTTTTCTTGGGAATACGTATTGATGATAGCTTCTAAATGTACACTTAGCTATTTCTTTTAATGATCCATTGTTTTAAGACATTATTGTATGTATTTTTGTCTTAATATATTACTGAATTAATAAATAAGAAAAATATTTTATATAAATTTTTTATAAAATATATGAGAAGATGTATTTCAAAATTCTTACTATGCTAAGACACATCAAACTCGCCTAATTATTTTACTTTTATTTGCCGGACTGGGGCCGTCAGCGTCGATGTTACGGCATGTTCCGGATTCACGAGCACTCACTAAACCTTTTATGCGGTATTATAAAGCGTTATTTCTCGGCCTTCTGACTACACAACTACTGCGTCTTTTTTGTAAAAATTTGAAAACGGGATGAATTTTTCGGGATTTGAAAACGTTAATATGGTCAGAAACCAAGCTTTCTTCTCGCGCGACTCAACGAGCAATGCTCTCTTTTTCCCGCGTCTTCTGCCTTCTCCCTTTCTCCCTCGGATCCTGTTCATTACTTTTCGTTATTTCGCGCGACGGCGACATACACGTTTCTCTCTCTCTCTATGTACGAAGCGCGCTTGCACATTATTTCCAGCTCACAATTTCAATGATCTGATTTTCGATTTCGTTATATAATATTTTATGTTAAGTTTTTATAAAATACATATAAGATCTATAAGTAGTAAATTAATATGTTAAGAACATATATTATTCTCGATCGCTCGAGCGAAGGACTAGTAACTTGGTCATCCAAATTGAAATCCCGGTCTCGGCCGACGGACACAAGCACCGCTGTAATAATTTATATATGCTTTGTTTGGGAACACATCGTAGACCTCTGTCGCTGATTAGCACCGGTATATTGATTACCGAAAATGATTTGTACATTAAATTTAGTTTGGTCCCGAATCCAGAAATTCAATATGGCAGCTAGAAAATGGCGCCTGAAGCGCAAAATTTTTCCCAAACTTTCACGAATTTTTTTCTCGAATATAATGCATTCGACGAAAAAATCAATAAGATGTAAGATCTCAATCAGAGTCTGAAGAAGATTATTCTGATGATCACGATGATCATAATAATTTGATACCTAATCCAGATGATTCGGGCAGTTCTGGTCAGAGTGACGAAGATTCTGATTCTGAATCTAATGATAACTTATGATTAAAACATCTTAAGAATTTTAAGGTTTTGGATTTTTTACTCAAAAACAAAGCGTTATATAAGAAAAAGTTAGCGAATAAAAAGTGCTTAGAATTTACCAAGAAGTTTCTGCGTATGTACTTAGTAATAAGTTATCAATAGATTCAGAACCAGAATCTTCGTCACTCTGACCAGAACTGCCCGAATCACTCTCTTACTGAACAGCCTGAGCCGCAACGAATGTAGCGAACGCGCGAATTCCAGTATATACAACGGGTGTCCGAAAACGAATGCACCCGTTGTATTTAATTAAATTAATTAATTCAAATGACTTAATGTACGCACAATATAGAAATATATGTATATATATGTTTAAACTTGTATACATGTATACTATTACTGTACGCAGCACACCGGCTGCAAATAATAACAAAATGTAAAGCAATAATTATTATAATTATTATTGATTGTTATTATTATTATTGTAATTATTATTATTATCAATATAATTATTATAATTCGGCGCCTCGTCCGAAATTAAACGAGCGGCGACGGAATTATCCAATTATTTTGTTATAAAAGGGCCTGCAAAAGGCAAAATCGACAGTTAGCCCGGCGAACCAACTGCTCCGAAGTTGTTTCACACGAACTCCTCCCGGAGCTAGAACTTTTCCAGAGCTCGAAATAATCCTTACATTAAAAATCCTCTCCGAAATTATTAACTTGATCTCTGTCGCGAGGTGCTCCTCAAAAGACAGACGGTTAATAATTTTACCTCTCCTAAAGTAAACGTGATCCTGGTTGCGAGGCGCTCCTCAAAAGACCAGCAGTTTACTTATCCTTACATTTACTTATTTTTCCAAAGTTATTAGCTTGGTCTCTGTTGCGAGGCGCTCCTCAAAAGACAGACGGCTAATTATTTTACCTATCCTTAAGTAAATCTGATCCTGGTTGCAAGGCGCTCCTCAAAAGACCAGCAGTTTACTTATCCCGACTAGAAACCCTCCCCTTAGCTCTTGATCCTGGTTGCAAGGCGATCCTCAAAAGACCAACGGAGTTAAGTTTACATTGTTTTTATCCCATTTAAAAACAACCTGTCTCGTTTCGTTAGTTTCCCGCGTGGAAAATAACACCGGGTATCCGTGTGGTAAATAGTGCCAGATATTAGAGACATCGCGGAAAATAACGCGAAATTAGGTTAAGAAATATATATATAGATCTAGGTTTTACTTTCGTATTAATTCTTTTGTGTTTTATTTATTTGTTACAGAATCCTGTAGATAGAGGAGTGATCTCATTTTCAATAAACTAATATTTTTTACTGTTATAAAAAATATACTGTGTTCTAGTAAAATTATTTTCCTGAAACCGCCGTCCGATCCCGAAAAACTTCCTCCCCTCTCAAACTACCCTGGGAAGATACCGCGTAGGCTATCCCGAGGGGACAGGAACGTTACATCGGGAACAAACTGAATTTAAAGTATAACTCATTTATGCACTCATAGTTGAAAAATAAAGTTCCGTCCTCAACGTTAACACAACAAGAAATTGGATTTCCAAAAAATAGTATCGAAATTTTGCATTTTTTTGTAAACGTCGCCATATTGGATTCTTGAGTGAAAACATCGCAATATTGATACCAGAAATAGAAAGAAGAGAAAAAAATACTTAAGAAAAAGTATGTTTGCTTTGAATATATCTGTGGAATATGTGATAGATTTACGGTTGAAAACAGAGTTACGATTTCTCTGTTTTGGACGTTAACGGCTTAAGGAAACAGACAAACAACGCGAACCGTAGTTAATTAACGGTATGTGCAGTGGTTACTATAACTATGGAAACGCGGTTAAGTTCTTAATGAGAACTGCGACGGTAACAGGGAATTACTAAAAAGCCGATGACGCCGTCGAAAAACTAATGGACCGTGAAACCACGGAGACGATATTTGATAGGCACGAAAAAGAAAGATTCTCGTCCGATCAAGTAGAGTAATGAAGGTTCCGAAGCATTTAACAAATGCAAGGATGCGATCTGCAATGCGACAGAATTCGTGTTCCCAAGTAAAAAAGCAGTGATCGGCCTAAACGCGGACGCATCCGACATTGCTATGGGCGTGGCCCTTGAACAAAAGATTGACGGCGCGGATTGGAAGTCTGTCGCCTTCATTAGTAAAAAGTTTAACGACGCTCAACGCAAATATTGAGCATACTCTGGAGAGCTAACAGTGACATACTGTGATGTGCGTAGGATCTATTATTACCAGAAAGGTCGACACTTCAACGCAGTCACTGACCATAAACCATTAGTACACGACCTCGCACAGAACCAGGATAAAGCACCGGCTACGCAACGTAGGCAACTGGCCTACTTAGATCACTTTAACCAGAACATCACACATATCCCATGGATATATAACACGGTGCGTACACTCTATCAAGAGTGTATACTTTTTGTTCACCCAACATATTTGACTGGAACTTCGCGGAAAACGTGGCGGACGTACCATGCGCGAGCGGTAAGTTGAACGTAGAAGCCTTTCGGCTAAATCGGTACGAGAACCCCGTCTTTTGCCTTCAGCGCAAATCGCTCTCCCTGCTTGATACCTGGGAGAAATTGCAGTTCTAGTCCCCCGATCCAGCAAGACCCAAGAATTCGGGAAATATATCTCTAAAGATATATTGAGAGAGAGAGAGAGAGTGAGATAGAATCAAGAAAAGGCAGAACGGCAACGGTGTCCCGACTGTCAGGAAAGAGAAATTATCCTATGGAGTATATTAGCCATATATATATATATATATATATATATATATATATATATATATTATACATTACCCGCGAGTCGCGAGCCATACCGAGCGGAGATGGGTGGGGGAGACATACTCTTCCCCGCTACGCCGTTTCGGGAGGACCGCGGCCGGTGTCGGGTTTAGAGGAATTTTCCTCTCTTTTCTTTTCGGGAGTCCGAGCAAGCAACAGCTCTTCCTTTCCGGAGCCCGAGCGAGCAACAACACTCTCTTGGAGCTATCTTTCGCCCAATAAGCGGGACCCCCAGAAGCCATCGACGGCTAGTAAGCGGTGAGGGTGACCTCCATTCCCCGTGTACGAGGACCAGTGCAAGTCCCGTGCGAGAGGCAAGCCGAAGAACTTAGAAGTCAGTCCGGGAACTGGCATCCCGAGACGTCTGCCACGGCGTATGAGCCATCGCCGAGAAGTGAGGGGCGAGTGGAGAGCGCGGGGTAAGTGCTCCTCCTCAGTTCTGTCCTCGAGTATAGATTTTCCGAGATCTACAGGGAACCACCCTGAGATAAGGAATAGTAAACTAAGTTTCACGCGAGCTCGATTTAGAACGTTCATGACACGTCTATCGATTTCATCCACACGGCGTGGAATCCGCCACCCTGGAGAACCTGTCGAGGCTATCTACCTAACGTGGAGCTCGCGATCAGTCAGTGCTGCGTGAACGATGGGAACGACAAACGAGCTGCCTACAGCTCGTGCTGAGAGCCGTGTCTCAGCTTTCGCCCAACAAAGATATCGCCGGTCCGAATGTAAAAGTATTACATAAATCTTAAATAAACATGTTATTATCAGTCTAAGAAAGAGACGCCTTGTTATAAGTATACACTTCCTTCCATCATTTCAGGAAGACGAGTTCCGCCGAAATCAAGGTAAGATATACATTTAAAATAACCGACGCGAAAGTGCGCGTTATAATATATATATATATATATATACATATATATGTATGTATGTATATATATATATATATATATATATATATATATATATATATACTATATAATGACTCGGCCGAAGGTCAAGAGGCTGAGTGGCTCGCGCCTATCCCCGTGTAAGAAAACTCAAACCAGATGCGGCCGCATAGTAAGGCCGCGGCCCCGTCCGAAATACATATCGGACCGAGATATACCTCTTCTGCTCCCCTTCTCCGATTATATCTTTCCTGTGGAAAATTTGGAAGAAAATGAGAAGCTCGCCTACGCACAATTTATGGCGCTCTCTATATCTAATGAAAAATCCGAAAAGTGAAGATTTTAAGCTGCTTAGAATCCAACAAGGAAAATGCAGTAGAAAATATTTTTAATTTTCATAAGATAATCAAAATTATTATTCGTATCTTAATCATTAATATTCAGCGGTTATTATTATTATTATTAACATTAAATAATATATACTATTTCGTTTCATTATTTCAATGTTGTCGTTGTTACTAAGATTGCTATTAAATAATATGCATTTATATTTTATTTAGACACTATTAGTATGAAATAATATATACGTTATATTTAATTATTTAGATACTCTCGTTATTAATGTTATTATTAAATAATACATATTATTTTTAATACTACCGTTATTCCTATAATAAAAATACATATTACTATTGTTATTAATATTGCTATAATAAGAACACATATTACTAATTTAATCATTATTATTGTTTTACTTAATTATTTAGATTATTAATATTATTATTAAATAATACATATTACTATTGTTGTTAATATTATTATAATAAGAACATGTATTACCATATTTAATCATTATTAATATTGTTTTACTTAATTATTTAGATTATAATTTAGATTTAATTAATGAATATATATTATTATTTTTAACAGGATTTTGCATGGAAATATAGCACTGCTGCTAGCATTTAAATTAAAATTTTAAGTTCTCAATATAATGTAATCTTCTACGAAATGCTGTAGCAGTTTAGAAATAAGAAACCGAAAATAATAATAATGGTGACTGTAGGAGATGAACGGAGAACTAACTCTTACTATGAAGAAAAACGTCCCTTCAATTCTTAGTTTAACAAATCTTATAATTTAATTTGTAATTAAATTAATTTAACTACTTCTTAATTTTTTTTTACGTAACTTTGAATTCGTATGCCTTATTTTTTAAGCTTGATCCTTATTCTAATCTTTAATTATCTTCGTCGTTTTTTAATTATAATTCCCATTAAATTTTTTTGTTTTTTTGAAATCTAAACTCTAATCTTAAAATTTCCTTGTAATTATTCTTCGAGTATAATCTTCAATTTTTTTGTTAGTAATTTTATTTTTAGCCTTTTAAGATTTCTTTTACTTCTAATCTTTATTCTTTCTACCGTTCTACGTTTTACCTATTATTTTATTTTTATCATCGATCCCCCGTAATTTCAATGGTAGGGCTAAATAGGGACCCTCCGTGACGAGCGAAATCCGATGAACGTCCGTGGAAGAGCGAGTAAGTTCTCACTATAGGGATCTTTGCACGGTCGGAACGCTGTCGCAAAATAATCGCACTTATATTGAGGAACTACAAGAAGTCTGTGCGGAGACTAATATACGAAAAATAACAAGTGCGAAAGAGCGAATAGAGGGGCTAGAAAAAGAAAACGAACAACTTAAAGTTTGGTTAGAAAAAACTTGCACGATAACTGCGCGCACTTTTAGGGAGCTAAACCAGAAAAAACCGTCAGCGAAATAGATATAGAACTATTGGAAGAAGCAGTTAAACAATTAAACTTGGACGATTGAATAAGGTAGAAACACTATCAACTAATTTTTCTCAACTAACTGTTCGTTTTTTTTGTTTTTTGTGTAATTTTTATATACGCATGTATGATTAATTAAACGGTGCAGTCGTCAGGAAGACGAAACTTACCTCGTCGACTGATTAATGACCTAACTGCAAGAATAATTATATTGTTTTAAAAATATTTTTAACTAATATTTGAATTTGAAAATCACTCGAGGGCAAAACAAAAACAACTTAGTCTTGATAAACCAGCAGCAAGCCCTGATAATCTAAATTTCCGCAAAGCTAAAGAGTATACAAAGAACGCCGAGTGAAGAGGAACTAGAAGAACTGGCTCAATTCAACAATTTTCCAACCCTGAGATTCGAGAAGAGAATGGCCGTAATCAGAATCAACACATTTCACAGTTTTCGGAGGATGTTCAAGATTTTTCAATTTTGGATAAAGAGGAAAGAAACCGTGCTAGTTTTTCAAAAATGAGAGTAGATACCGCTGATTTAAATACGAAAATTTCAAAGAAAAATAGGAAAGGGCGGAGACGATTGAAGGTCAAAAACATAAAGAAAAATTATGATGCCAATACCGGAAAAGGTACAGAAATGATCGAAGCTCGTCCGCAACGACGTAAAACTACGGAACAAATCCAAAAACGCAACCAGAAAACGCAATTGACATAGAAAGCAAAAGGCCTACAAAAACATAACGATCTAGTTGAATCTTCCATTTCTAGACAGGCAGGAATAGATACCCCAAATCTGTGACAGATAGAAACTAATAATGCTTGATCACGTCTTCGTAAACGATAAGGACGATTGCCAATCACAGAAGATCACGACCAAGGAAAACCAAACGATATTATTGAAAGCAAGTCGCCCAAGTTAGTAAATGCGCAGAAAAATCAGAAACGCCCGCAACATACTAAAATAAATAGACTTAAAAATAAGGAGTCAGCGTCCGTCCAAAAAAGCAATGTATCACGGACGAACAGCGGTCTACAAGTAAATCAGATATCGAATTATCATATTCCCCGCGGTATAAACCTAAAATAAAAAGTAAAAAATCTAAAAACGATCGAAGTAGTAGCGATATAGATACTCCTAACAGCAGAAGCTCGATATGGTTGAGTCAAAATAGTTGTTCAGATTGTGACAGTAAAAGTAGAAAAATTGGTGCTGAAGATAGCACCGATGATAACAAGAGAGCGGATTTGAGACGAAACCAAAATAAACTTGTAGAAACCAAGGAATTGATTCAATTTCGCAATGATCATATCGTGTATTTTATTAATAGCAAAGAAACGTGCCGAAATAAATAAAATTCCGGAGCAGCAATATGTAAAAGAGGCTAAGATAAGCCCGTACAAACCGAGCAGCCGGAAATTTCTAATCGCTCTAAGTATTAAGAGTAACCAACCCAAGTCATTGTCAAAGATAAAAGAAAACATACAGAAAGCATGTAAATAACTAAAAGTATTCAATTTAGAAAGAAAAATTGAGGAATTCAGTATTGCTCACTCGCCGAATATTCAAAAATTGGAATGGTGCGATGTCATGAATATTTTTCAAGATGAATTTATAGATACTGATATAAAAATAATAATTTGTAGAGGGACGTTGAAATTTGTCCCATTTGATCGTCGAGATGAAATATTTTACGACTAACATAACTCACCTATCGGTGATCACAGAGCCGTATCCAAAACATATAATTGGATTAGACAAGATTACTACTGGAAAAATTTAAAAGCGGACATTCAAATACGCATCCATCAATGTATAGATTGTCAACTGAAGAAACTCGTGAGGGCGAAAACGAGACAACCCATGATTATTACAGACACACCTCGTAATACATTCGAGAAAATAGCCTTCGACATAGTGGGTCCCTTACCAAAAACCAGAATCAGAAATGAGTACATCTTAACGATGCAAGACCAACTATCCAAGTATTGCATAGCCGTTCCACTGCCCAACGCATTAGCATCGATGATTTCCGACGCATTTATAAAGAAATGCATCTGCGTTTTTGGAATTCCGAAAGTAATACTTACAGACCAAGGTAGAAATTTTTTAAGGAATCTTATGCAAAGAGTAGCAAAGAGATTTAGGATAAAAAAGGTTAGGACAACGGGTTTCCATCCTCAATATAATGGGTTCTTAGAACGATCTCACCACACATTAGAAGAGTTTCTTAAACAATACACAGAAAAGGATTCTGAGTGGGATGAATGGAAAGAAATAGCAATGCTGAATTACAATACGTGCGTTAAGAAAGTACGAAGCATACACCGTTGGAGGTAGTTTTCGGTAGATTAGCGCGAGTTCCCTTCAACGACCTACTACGTGAAGCTGATCTAGTGCCAACGTACCAGGGGTACGTAAAGGAATTAGTCGTTAGGTTAACTGGAATAAAGAGACTAGTATACAATAACCTTATCAAGTCTAAAGAAAAATCTAAAAAACTGTACAACCGACACGCGAAAGAGTTAAAATTCAGAGTAGGCCATTACATTGTCTTATTAAATGACCCGAAACCCGCGAAGTTATCGAATAAATATTCCGGCCTGTTCAGTATATTAGAAATCATCGGTAAAAATAATATCAAAATCCAGTACAAAAAAGGCGGAAAACTCCTTTACGCTAATAGATTACGCAAATCGTATATTAACAATGATGCGAAAACTTAGAATCATAAAGTAATAATAACTTTTAAACATACGCATAACTGGCAGTCTCCAACTAGAAAATATATATATATGTATATATATATATATATATATATATATATACGAACCCATATGTAAATATGTGTGCATATCTGTACGTATCTTAATAAAAAAACGGAAAATATGTAAAATACAAAAAAAGCGGATTACTAACCTAGAGCGTCATTAGTTCAGTATGGTTTTTATATTTCTGAAATTTTAAGATATTAATAATGAATAGTAAAACAATGAAACTATTAATTAAATACCGAGGTAATATTAATAAGTTACGGAGATTACAATACACAAAACAGCTAAATTTGCGATTAATTGCATCGATGTCAAAAAAATATTTATCGTAATTACGTGTCTTTTATAATAGGTTCAGTTATAATCAACACTTGCTAGCCATTAGCAAATATTTTTTCTAAATAATTGCTTTAAATAATATGCATTTATATTTTATTCAGACAACTGTTACTATGAAATAATATATACGTTATATTTAATTATTTAGATACTCTCGTTGTTAATATTATTATTAAATAATACATATTATTTTTAATACTACCGTTATTACTATAATAAAGTACATATGGCTATTGTTATTAATATTGCTATAATAAGAACACATATTACTATATTTAATCATTATTAATATTGGTTTACTTAATTATTTAGATTGTTGATATATATTATTATTTTTAACATGATTTTGCATTGAAATATAGCACTGCTACTAGCATTTAAATTAATGATTAAAATTTCTCAATATAATATAATCTTCTACGAAATGCTGTAGTACTTTAGAAATAAGAAACCGAAAATAATAATAATGGTGACTGTAGGAGATGAACGGAGAGCTAACTCTTACTATGAAGAAAAACGTCCCTTCATCTCCCCCACCACCATGTAATTTTTCTGCGGAGAAAATTTCGGCAGCGCCGGGCCGTGACTGTAAATACGGGCCTTCGAGACTGCAAAAAGCAGACTGCCGGTCGCGTTAGTTTCTTGCATATATCAATAGATTAAGAGGCTTCTGTATTGAATAAAAAGTAAGTTTCGTCCGATCAAAATTTTAACCTTTTTCTTTGGTTTTTGCCATTATTTTTCTTCTCTTTCTTCGTGATACACGTACTAAACTTTAGGACGGGGGACGCTGATCGGGCAGACAAGAAAATTGTCGTCCGATATTGTAGTCTCCACTAAAGTTAACCGCAGTGGGCTAGCAAGGTAGCTTGGAGGCCAAGGACCATCCTGCCCCTACTACCTCCTAGAGGATACCAGGGCCGTCGCCTCACAGGGTATCTCAATGTTCGGTATAGAGCCGCTTCGGAAGCGGCCTTACCTAACGGCTTGCATTCCATAAGTGTGACATTCGTGGTTTTCAGTGCGATTCGGCACTCTAGATTTCGGTTGCCTACAGAACACACGTCCATTGACGAGTCAGTAGAATCAGTACAATTACATTGCGTACGTAATTATATTTGGCTAAGTTTATTCATTTTAATAAATTTCCTTGTTTTTTATTTATATAGAAAAATAGTGGAATAAAGTTATTTCAAACTCCTTTTCTAATCGTAGCGCTATTTCAATTTAGTTGCTCTTTTTCGGTAAGTGTTATAATTAAGCATTTGAAAAGTCAAAATTTTTGGTAGCAGAGCGTGGTTAGAAACGCGTTACGATTGCTTCAGCGCAGTTTACAAAACTTTCAACAGTGGACTAAGAGCTCCAGCTAAGAAGAGATCACATTCAAACATCTCAGTCTGTTGCCTCTACTCCTCATGCTGTATCGTTGCCGCCATTTTCCAGCTACACAGTAACGCAGCAGTGCCGAATAGTCGACCTGCGCTGGACAAATCTCAGTAACATTTTGAAAATTATTTCAACTACTACTCGGTTCTTTCGGTCAGTACCGAAAAGTCGTACGCAAATTCAGTAAAAACAAATGTAGGTATAATTCGTTACTTATACGCTACTAAGTAATTCATTTCAAAAATTCCTTTGATATCGGGCAAATTGCTTACATCCAATTTTAATTCAGAAAGTTGATATATTGATTTCAATTAAATCTATTAGAAATCTAATATTTTCATATAACTCTCGGAATCAATTCAAGCGATTTGGTGAAGTTTTTCGCTAAGCTATAAAGCAAAATGGCTGAAAAATTACTTGCAATTCAAGTGCGTGCTGTAAATAATATAATTATTTTTTTGAAACACTAAAGCTAAGAAAGGGGCTGCTGTGTTTACTGTGTCTTATCTTGAGGCACGCTTGCAGCTCTTATATAAATATTTCGACGATCTATTTGAACGACAGCATTCTATAACGGAATTTGAAGCCGAAAATAATGAATACGAGTATTTCAAGAAAAACGGCTTTGAATTAGCAGAAGCAAGCTATGTTGAGGCAACTTTCGCAGAATTTGTTGATCTCGTTTACCAGTAAGGCAGCCGCTCGTTTGGAAAATCTTGAAGTCGTTGGAGAAAACTTTCAAATTGCGTGGAGTCTACTAAAAAAGGGATTTGGAAACAAGAGGCGGATTTTAGAAAATCATATCGAAGATTTGATACAGTTAAAGTCGACTCGCTCGCGTAACTTTCAAGATATCTCCGATTTATTAGATAAAGTCGAACTTACTGTACGCGCCCTTGAACGGCTCGGATGTGATACAAAGGCTTACAATAATTGGCTTGTCCATTGTATAGTTCGCATTCTAAACTCGCAAATGAAAGAAACATGGAAAATTTCCCAAGAATCTGAAGAAGGATTTTATTTGTTTTCCGATCTAATCTCCTTCCTTGAACGTCGAATAAACTCTCTTCAATCAGAAAAGGAAAAACGCAACTGTCGTATAGCGCGTGGTATGGTACAAAAATTTAATAAAAACAAAATCCAAAAATCAACATCCACGTCGGCTCACACAGCTCGCATAATTAGCACTGAGCCAGTGCCGAGTAAAAGACAACAGCATTGTATTTTGTGTCAATCTGAACATTCATTAAATTCCTGCGAGCAATTCTATGCAAAGTCAGTACCTCAAGTTGTGAATTTTGTAAAAAAACAAAGGTGTGTTTGAATTGTCTGCGTAAAGCACATAACGTTATCGATTACAAATTTATGTTTCGATGTTCAGTTTGCAAATAAAAACATCATACTAAACTTCATCCTGATGGAAAATCTGTAGCTCCGAGTACTGTGGAAAGCAGTTCGAAACCTTTCCCTTTACCACAAAAGTGTTAATCTAGCTACCGTGAAACGAATGGTCTTACTCGAAACGGCTAAAATTCTAGTATAGGATCCATTTGGAAAAACTTTGTTTGTTCATGCTCTTATTGACCCTGGAACTCAGCGCTCCTTAACTTATCACCGACCGCTTAGCAAAACAGCTGAATTTAAAGCGCCGTTCAACAATGGTTTCTATTCTCGGCTTAGGCGGACAAACTTCCTAAGCAAAAAGCGAAACCACCATTTCTATCAGTTCTCAAGTAGATACCTCCTTCAAATTCTCTTGTGAAGTACTCATATTGTCAGAATTAACAAGATTATTACCTCAGCGTAATATTCCCGCAAAAGCCTCTGGGTGCAGATTTATATAGTCTAATATTGAGAGACGGACTTATTCATGGATCCGCAAATGATCCAATCGCCTAACGTACTGTCTTTGGATGGATACTGATAGAGTTAGTTAATGCTCAACATCAGGATGAGTCTTCAAACGAGATAACTCCATTCCATACCATCACGAACTCTTCTCTTGCCAAATATCTTTGAAAGTTTTGGGAAATCGAAGAGTTACCAATTTTACAAAAACTTACTCCGGAGGAAGACTACTGTGAACAAACAACTCTTCACCGATACTTACTTTCGTAACTCATATGGCCGCTTTATTGTTCGCTTCCGTCTAGCTTGGCGCGAAGTCTTTCCAAATTCACGAGACATTGTGGTATCGTACCTTCTTCGTTCTGAAAAGCATAGGCGTCGAAATGGCGATTTATAATAGACCTATTCCATATTTATGGACGAACCTCTAGAATTATGCAAGTATATGCTTTGTTTAATTTATATGTGCTTTGTTTACAAACACACCGTAGACCTCCATCGCTGGTTAGCACTGCTATTTGAAAGCATAAATAAAACGACGTTAAATAATTTTTAATAAAACTTTTCAATACAAAAATTTTGTGTGTAAGACAATAATTGTATCTAACACATTAACATAAAGAAATATGTATAAAATCTTTTATAAAAAACAATGAAAAACTATTCAGTTTGTTTCTATCAATTACTCACAATTTTACTTTATTCGACAAGTAAATTCCTGCACGATTTGTTTTCTAAGCACCAGGGAATTTTTTTAGCCGATGAAAATCGTTTATTCTACTTTGATTGTAAATGTCGTTTATATTGTTTTTGGTTCTGATGGGTATTGTATTTGGAAACATACTTTTGACAGTTTATTACATCATGAAACACCATATATCCATTTGAAATCGCTAGTCCGTTTCAATAATATAAAGAAACAATATGATCGCATAGATGCAGTGTTACAAAAATAAATTAAAAATTCTGGTCAAGATTGGTGTAAAGTTTTGAAGCGTGTCGTAGACGTAATAACGTTTTTAAGTGAGTGTGGCTTGACTTTAAAGGAACTAGCCAAACTTTCGCATCGGCAGATAACGACAATTTGTTAGACACTATAGAAATGCTAATGAAGTATGATCATGATCCTTTCATGAAAAAACATATTGAGCGGCACGGAAATTGTAGAGGTGGTAACATAAATTATTTATTTTCTACAATTTTTGAAGAGCTTATAGATGAGATCGGTGTTGATATTCATGAAAAAATCATGAGGCGTTTGAATGTAGCGAAAATTTATTCTATTTCTATCAATGATACAAAGGACGATGGTTATCAAAACCAATTAACAATAATATTAAGATATATTGAAAGAGGTAAGCCTATCGAAAGATTCATAAAATTCTTAGAAAATCAATGTCATAAATCTATAAATATGATTGACAGTGTGAATAACTTTCTAAAAGAGAATAGAATTAATTTAAACGATTATAAGGGCCAATCTTATGACAATACAGGATCTAATAAAGTAAAGCAATGATATGGCTGTTGAGGTTCCCTGTGTTGATTATTCTCTCTATCACATAAGAGAAAAAGCTTCAAGTGTTTCACCATATGCGACAGAGTATTTCATATTTTTACAGAAACTTTACGTATTTTTGTCAGCATTAGATATACGTTGAGTACTTCTTATTAAAATGTTTAAAGAGAGCAGAACAATTGGTGATAGAATAATGCTTCCGAAAAGAACCGAATGCACGCGTTGGTCTGCTCGTGCTGAAGCTAATCAAGCCTTTATAAAAAGCTACTCGGCAATTTTAGAATATTTACTATCAGTTATTAATAGTGATCAACACGAGTCGAAAATCCAATTTCAAGGTATGTATAAGACAATGTGTACATTAGAAACTGGTATCATGTCCTCGTTGTGGGAAGACGTACTTAAAAATCTTAACAATGCTAGTAAAACTATAGAAATTCCTAAAATATCATTAAATACAGCCTGGCAGAGTATACGATCATTGAGAGAATTAGTAGAAAATAAAAGAGATTTTTTTACACTAAAAAGATCTAGGTAGATAACTTATTAACATTTATGATTACAAACGTAATCGGGTACGCCACAGAAATGTACGGATGAATCCTCCAGATTATAGTTTTACGGTAGAAGCTGAATTCACACTGTCTGAAAAGTTTCGTTCCTTGGAATCCATACCTTTGATCGATACTTTTGTGGGTTCTTTGAATGAGAGAATTTCAGCATATGAAACGATCGAACTACGCTTCGGTTTATTTTTCAAAATTCAATAACTTAACTTCTTTTGAAATACAGCAAAGTGGTAAAAGGTTACAAAATATCTATAACAATCATTTTGACTCAAATTTAGAAATGAAACTTCTTTTATTTTAAACATTTTGTTCTCAATTACTCGAATTAAAATCGATGACTCAAAATTGGCTAACTCATTAAACTAGTATAAGTATGAAGAGAGACATTATGCGTCATATAAATATTAATGATATATTAAACACATTGCTGAGAAAAGCTTGAAAATGTTTTATTTAATTATTTGTATGTTTTATTTAAGTTTCCATTTTAAAAATATATATGTATTTATTAAAAAGCATACGTGCGGATAAATAAATTATTTTATACATGCGAGAAAAAATTATATTATAAAAAATGTATCGATTATGATTTTAAAATCCTCACTGGATGGCCCTCACACTGATGGTGCCTCGGGCCCTCCCGAACCCATATACGGCCCTGCGTGTTGAACTCGTACGAATTTCGGTTAAAAAGTTTCATAAAAAAATTTTTTGAATATAAAACTATTCTTGTAAATTAATAATAAGATTAATTAATAAATGAAAGGATACTACTGATGGAATTTGTTTATAACTTACCCATATCTATTCCCTTGAAGAGTAGCACCCAATTTATTATTTGCTTATTCACGCCAAAAATAACAGAGTCAATATTAAAGAACGAAATATAATGATAAGAAAAGACCATATTATGGAATAAATAATGCCATTATAATTATTAATGGGCCTTAAAAAGAACGACTTTTATATACCATTTTCATATTTTTTGTAAAATTATAGAAAATTAACATTGTAAAAATAAGATAAAATATTATAGGTTTATCTCCCCGAATTAATTTTTAAAATTTAATTTCTTGTGTATTTTTTATTAATAATTCACACAAAATTTTGGAGATTTCATCTCAGATAATTATAAGATTATAAAATTTTAAAGAAAAACTAATGAAAAAAGTTTAAAGATAAAAAATAGCTAAATTGATCTTTAAAGACGTAATTTTATCTTACGTTATAGAAATCTTAGAAATAATAATTGATCAACCGTTACAGAATTTTTCTCATATATTCTCCACACACTATTTCTGCAGTCCTATATTAGAACGCAACCAAATTTTGTATGTTTAGTATATTTTATTACGGAAAAAATTCCTAAAAAAGTTGTTTTTTAATTTATTTCCCACAAAAATTTGCTATTTTGTTTTAGTACGAAAAATCGTAAATGTCATGAGTATAGTAAGTGTCGAGATATTGTTATACAATTTACACTAAATATACTTAATTTAACAATTATACAATTATACTAAACGTAATTAAGTTTTTTGTCTTACTTGTTTTCAACCATTTTTCATAACAGGTTCATTACTTTAAGCCATTAATATATATATAATTTTGGATCAACATACTTTCTTGATATTTTGATAAGTAAAGACTCCTTGAAACAAATATAATAAACAAAATTTCGCATTTACATATCAATATTAAGAAGAATATATAAAAATTCGCAATTAAAATCTTTAATTTAGATAAAAATAAGTAACGCAACAGAGAGTCTATATATATATATATATATATATATATATATATATATATATATATATACATAACGCCTTCGCCTCGAAGCAGCATGCCTCTCATAACTAGTCCCGATTCACTGCCGATAGCTCGTCCTTGCTCCACTCGAGCAAGACAGACTGGCCCGTTCTTGCGGCGGTCTCGCAGGCCTCCGTCACTTTAGTCACTGCAAGGATCTCCTCGGGTTGCACGGCTGACACACATCTACCCAACGTCACGTCCAGAAAATGCTCCATTTCGGCCTGGTATGCAGCCTGGAAACGGCTGGCGAAAGAGTAGTAGATTGGTGAGGTAGTCTGACCGCCAAGACCGGCCTGCACAGTGAGGCCCTGCAGTGGTCGTTCGTTCGCCGCTGTTATCATACCCCTGGGCCCAAAGACCTCCAGGCGCTGATCGTAGCCATAGGGCGAGTTGCGTGATAGGTCGATCATACCGATGGTACCAGAGGGAAAGAGGAAGATCGCTGCAACGGTGTCGACGTCCTGAAGCTCATCGATCTCCGGGATGTGAGAGCCGGTGAGTACTGATATCTGCCCAATGATAAATAGGAACTTAGGTTAATTATATATGCATATAATTTGCGATTTTCGTAATAAGTTTCTAGATATGAACGAGTCATATCCCAATCATTGATTTTTATACCTATTGCGACGAAATTATTCGCGATACGAACCAAACATTTATTTTGCTCCTTGCTAGCCTACATTTGTGCATACTAGCTGGGATGGGGCCTAAGGATAAATCGTGTACATGGTAATTATAGATTGATGAAAGCATTGCTTATTGATCTCAATTGTATTTCACTAAGGCTGGAAAAGAAACAACTATTTATGAAGTTAATTTAATATTATGTATGAGAGACAAAGGTGAAATCTTCGTGGGGAAAGATTTCTTTACCTAATAACTGATGTAGGAATAAGGGAGGTAGAATAAAAGAATATAGTACTTACTTTTACAATAAAACTGAATACATTACATACTGGAATACAGAAAGATTTGAAAGAATCAGAGAACGCTCAAGGCCGAAGGTTAAGGACAAACTGAATGATAGTGAGAATGCAGATACTAAAAGCGTGAGAATATTTTAGCAGAATTTGGAGAGGTTGTAGAGATATCCGTAGCCTGAGTATCTAATACTTGTCTATAGGAAGAATTGGCAGTAGCTAGTGGTCGGGACTTTACCATTTGTGCTGCTCTCGGAGGAATGAATGCTTTTATTCTTTTTTCGGCTGCTTTTATACAAAAATCGGAGTATTGCGCTTATGGAAAACAATTATGCTATGGAGGGCATTTCGACCAACGAATCATAGTGCTTCTTTTCGCTAGATTTCCTCATCAAAAATATATTAATTCATAAACCCTGTAAAATTTTAATGCAGCAGCCGAGCTTGAACCGAGTTTGACTTCTGCTTCTACGTGATAAAATGCATGGAAGAGTGGAAGAGCGCTTCTCTTCTTATACACAAATAATTTTCATTTGATTTGTACAGCATTTGTTATTGCGCATGTTTTTGCAGTTTTTAAACATAATTAATAAGTTTATGCGCAATATTTGTAAAATCACATACATGTATCAGGTATGTGAATAAGTCTTTCCTGTTTTTTTTTCAAATTTTCAGCCTTTATTGTGAAAAAATGGTTACAAATGAATTATTGAAAGTATTGGCCATCGCTAGCTACAACTTTTTCCCATCTTTCTGGCAACATACGAATCCCGTTGCGAAAAAATTCGACCGGTTTGGCCTCTATCCAGTCATCCACCCATTTTTTGGCTTCCTCGTAGGAATGGAAGTGCTGGTCAGCCAGGCCATGCGTCATCGATCTGAAGAGATGGTAATCAGATGGAGCAACGTCTGGACTATACGGCGGGTGGGGTAGGACTTCCCATTTGAGCGTTTCTAAGTATGTTTATGCCTGTCGGAGTATTGTGGCCGTTTTTCTCGCAGTGCGCGGCTCAAACGCATCAATTGTCGTCGATAGACCTCGCCTGTGATCCTTTCATTCGGTTTCAGAAGCTCATAGTAAACCACACCTAGCTCGTCCCACCATATACAGAGCATGAGCTTGGCGCCATGAATATTTGGCTTGGCCGTCGATGATGATGCATGGCCAGGTAGTCCCCATGATTTTCTTCGCTTCGGATTATCGTAACGTATCCACTTTTCATCGCCAGTCACGATACGATGCAGAAAACCCTTTCTTTTATGTCGCTGAAGCAGCTGTTCGCAAGTGAAAAAACGCCGTTCGACGTCTCTCAGCTTCAGTTCGTACGGCACCCAATTTCCTTGCTTTTGGATCATTCCCATGGCTTTCAAACGTTTGGAAATGGTTGTTCGGTCAACTCCCAATGCTTCAGCAAGTTCTTCTTGCGTTTGACAAGAATCTTCATCAAGCAAAGTCGCCAATTCTCGATCTTCAAAGATTTGCGGCCGCCCGGAACGCTCCTTGTCTTCCACGTCGAAATCACCGCTTTTGAATCGTCGAAACCATCCGCGAACACTTGAATCATCGACACAACCTTCTCCATAAGCCTCCTGAAGCAATCGATGCGTCTCGGCAGCAGATTTCTTCAAATTGAACCAATAAAGTGAAACTTCCCGCAAATGACGTCGACTCGGCTCAAATTTCGACATTTTCACGATATCAAAAATTTATGATGCGAAAAAATTTTAACTAATGTGTTAGTATGGAATTGTTGACATATGAATAAGCTTTGATTATGACATATGTAACCATTGAATACTCGCACAGTATTGGTGGCGCCATCTCTTACAAAAAACGGGAAAGACTTATTCACACTCCTAATAGCTTTGAATCGTAGTCATAGTGCAAAAATGAGCAAAGTTAGGAAAATAATGTATGTATTCATGATTAAATTTATATAATTATTATAGATTCATCTTATAAATTTATGATTAAAATATTTATATGAATATCTCTAAACTTTATACTTATATTAAAAGAATAGTAATCTTTATAGTTGTAACGAAGGTGGATTGATCAGTTTCCAAAATTCTTAAGAATTTTTTTTTTTATTTCTCAACATAATCTCCTCTAAGGCTGATACATTTCTCATAACGGTGTTCTAGTCTAATAATGCCATCTCTATAGACTGATTCGTCAATCTTCTCGAAATACCTATTTACAGATTTGATTACTTCTTCATTGTCCGCAAATCTCTTACAGCCAGGCCATTTTTTGAGGTTAGGAAAGAGATAATAATCACTCGGGGCTAGGTCTGGAGAGTAGGGAAGGTGCGGGATCAATTCAAACTTCAGATCGTTGATTTTAGCTATCGCAACGATTGGGGTGTGCACTGGTGCGTTATCGTGATGAAACAAGATTCTTTTCTTCGCCAGATGAGGTCGTTTAATTTTCACTTCGTGGCTCAAATGTTGCAATAAGTCTGCGTAGTATTGACCAGTGATCGTTTTAGCCTTTTCAAGGTAATCAATGTATATAATACTTCTTGCACCCCAAAAAACAGTAGCCATAACCTTGTTCGCAAAAAAAATTGTTTTTGCCTCCTTTGGAGTTGGTTCCCCTGCCCCAATCCACTGTTTAGACTGTTGTTTGGTTTCAGGAGTGTAGTGGTGGACCCAAGTTTCGTCAACGGTTACGAATCGACGAAAAAAATCACTTGGATTACGCTTATACAACGCCAAATTGGCTGTAGAAATGTTCTTTCGAATCGATTTTTGGTCGACTGTTAGCGAACGCGGCACTCATCTTGGATAGAGCTTTTCCATATACAAATCTTGGTGCATAATATAAAATATTTTGTACACGTTCGTATGACATCTTACAAGTCTCAGCTATTTCACGCACTTTTAATCTGCGGTCTTTCAGCACTATTTGATGGATTTTTTCGATCATATCTGGAGTTGTGACCTCAATGGGGCGTCCTGAGCGAGGCTCGTCAGAGGTGCTCACACGACTCTCTCTAAACTCGGAAACCTACTGCTTAACGGTTGAATACGATGGGGAGGATGTCCCCAGTGTTGAGTCCATTTCTTCTTTAATTTCCTGCGACGTTAACCCCTTCAAATAAAAGTATTCGATGACAGCACGATTTTCCAGCTTCCATTTTTACGAAAAACAAAGAGGCGTCTTGTTCAGAGTGCTCTCAAACCTAAGCTAACATGGCGATCGGACTGAAGCTATAGCTAAAAGTTATCTAACGGTGGTACTATAGAACGCCATCTCAAGATAGGACTAGTGACGCCATCTCTTGGTCAGGCCGGAAACTTATCAATCCACCCTCGTATAATAATAGTATATATATATATATATATATATATATAATAGATAACCTTTAATTTAATCATCAAATTATAAAATTAGATTTAATGGATGATTGTTATTACTATTAGGAGGCGAATTTAATTTCCGATCTTTTTGAACGAAAAAATGACATTTGCGATGAAAAATGCACGATAGCTTAATCAAAATATTTTCCGTCATTTTCTACTACCTTTTCCCATCTTTCTGACAATATGGCGATACCTTGGCAAAGGAACGATGGCGGATTCGAGGCGATTCAATCATCCATAAATTCTCGCATTTCTTGAACATGTCGGAAGTGCGTATCAACGAGGTTGTGCTTCATCGATCTGATTAGGTGGTAATTAGAAAGCGCTATGTCTGGCGAGTTCGATGGGTGCGGCAACACTTCCATTTGAACACAAACAAGATGTTTTTGACGGCTGTCGCAACATGTGGCCGAGCGTTGCAATGCAAGAGAATGACTGCGCCTTTTGCTCACAATTTTTGATCTATTGTCGATCAATTTCTGTTCCAAATCATTCAGTTGGCATTTGTATACCTCGGCAGTGATGATTTCATTCGGTTTTAGCAACTCGTATGATAACACACCCTGTTGGTCCGATCAAATGCACAGTAGTACCTTTCGGCCGTGGGTATTCCGTTCTGGTGTCGATGTGGATGGTTGTCCTAGGTCCACTCATGACTTTTTGCACTTAGGATTGTCATAGTAAATTAACTAACTACTATGACCCCTAACTTATTAACGAGTTCTTTATGCGATTGAGCTGAACTTTTCTCTAATAATGCTTACAATTCACTATCTTCAACTATTTTTGTTGTCCAGAACGTTTTTTGTCATTAACATCAGTATTTCTACTTCTAAACCGCTGAAACCACTTTTTACACGTTATAAGCGATCGAACTTGTTCGCCATAACATTCTTAAAACTATCGATAAGTTTCTGCTACACTGTTTTCAAATTAATATAGTGCAAAAGAACATGTCGAAAAGACGATTCATGACGATTCATTTTTCACTGATTAAAAAATTTCAATGTTTACACAAATGATGGCACCTGTTAACTGAATTTTATTGGTAAATGCCAAAACTAAAAAATAAGTACTAGATCCGACGCATCTGAGTTTTCGTACTACTTATATCGCCATCTAAACGTGAAGGTTGGAAACTAAGTTCGCCTCCTAATAATATGGTGATTATTATTAATGTTCGTTATTAATAATAATTAAACTACCGAAACTATATATACATTCAATATAGTAAAAACAAAATACAAAGCTACAGTAGCGAATGCGTACAATAACACCGGAAGTTCCGATAGTGTACTATGTGTGTATATCCATATATAGAATTACATGCCTGTAGCCGAAAATTTTTCTTTTCATAGCATATACGCATAAGGTTTAATTTGAACTATAATATATAATAGCTTATATATATATATATATATATATATATATATATATAAATATATATTAGATGTATAATCATAATGAAAATTCTGGCAGTCCGTTACACTATAAACGACATTAGTTTACGATCTTCATCAAGAAACTGAGCTTTTTTATACCAAAATTATCCCGTATTTGACGAACTCTATTTATTACATCTAGTAGGGAAATCTTGATGGATTCTATTATGTATGTCCCATACAATTTAGGATTCTAGTATGAACATCTATCTAAATCTTAGTATCTAGGACTAGTTAATATCTAGAGAATCCTATACAAAATTTATTCAAAACATTTTTATTTAAATTCGCAATTTCTTTTAAAAAACATTTTATAAACGTTAGATAAGTCGGTAAAGTCTTATTTGTTTTTAATTTTATAAATTAATTTAATTTGTTATCAAAACAATTGATATAATAATAATAAAAGGAATAAAAGGAATATTATTGTATTACCATATATTCATTTAAAAAGAAAAGTTTAGAAATATTTTTAAACCTTATTTTAATATTTTTATTATTAACTATCTTGGTAACAAATTTAGTAAATTTATAAAATTCAGTAAAAACAACGATGATTTTATTAAGTTATTTAACGTTGTTTATAAAATATTTTGTAAAAATTGTAAATACTCATATGTTTGTCAAACATCTCTGAATATGTATATTATGTTAAAAATGTCGTTTAAAAGAACAACTAAGTTACTAAAAATATAAGCGAGACAAGTCTACTCTGTTACAGATAACGTTAAAAATACAAATCATAATTTTGATTTTTGTAATGTAAAAATATGAACCGTAGAAACTAATATTTATAATCGACTATTTTCTGAAATAATTTTTATACAAACACAAAAAATTCTTTAAAAAAATAGTGTACAGTGCAATTAAGACAAGATTATAAGCCATGTTCTTTAGACCGCCAGGATTTTAGTAAAAATAAAAATTGATTTCTCGCATATAAAAGTGTTCCATGAGCTAATAGATAAAACCAAATCAAGCATATATATATATATATATATATATATATATATATCAGAGGTATGTGCTATATGGTGTATCTCGGCAGTGTACGATAGATTTCGAAAAGTTATCTCTTAGAAGTGGGTTTCCAACCCCCTGCCTCTTCTTAAATGTCACGTCTTTTCAAAAATCAAACTGTTCGGTCGAAAACGTCCATCGAATAAGACAATAACCCTCAGGCAGAGGGATTAAATATACGTGCGAAAAATATGCACTTAGGACTGGTCAAGCGCTGCGCCAGCTTAAGTACCGTCCTATCCCTCCCGTCATTTCTACTTACAGCGTACGAACTCGAAGGGTAATAAAGGCTATTGTCGAAATACCGACCTGAATCCTGGCGGCTTGAGAAATAAGCTTAATATTAGTTTTCCTGTAAATAAGTATATGGTTGTATGAACAGCTGTTTGTTAAAAACATACACCTCCTACACTAAACGTTGTTAGCTCTAGGACAGTTTCTGCGCCAAACATTTATTATATCGATACTCGAAGAACATAAAAATGGTCAATACTCTTTTCTCCACCAATGTCCTGCGTTTCACCGCCCGTTTTTAATTCAATAAAAATTATTTTATGCCACACCATGCAATTGTAAAATATTCGAGTCAAACTACGAAGGTCCGTGTAGTTTTCGACGCGTCGGCGAAAACAAATTCCGGACTCTCATTGAATCATTGTTTAAAAACAGGCCCTACGATACAACAAGATATTGTTTCTATACTAATACGGTTTCGTACACATCAATATATTATAACTGCCGACATACAACAAATGCATAGGCAAATTCTAGTAGATGAACGGGATACATTCTTTCAACAATTAGTGTATCGCAAGAATGAAAACGAACCGTTAAAAATATCTCGCGCAAATACGGTAACGTACGGCAAGACAGCTGCTCCATTTCTAGCTATCCGTAGCCTTTTTCAGTTAGCCGACGATGTACAGCAACAATTTCCGAATATCTCGAATATCATTAAACGCGATTTCTACGTTGATGATATTTTAACAGGTGCAGTTAGCATACGGGATGTCATATTTATTCGAGACAGTCTTATAAAAATATTAAATTCAGCCGGTTTTCCTTTAAGAAAATGGGCGTCTAATAATTCCGAATTAATCAAACATTTTGCAAATGTATCTAGCATTCGGCACCTTTTAGCGAATGAAGGTAAACAAAAAATCCTGGGCGTTAATTGGAATGCTAAAAATGACCATATAAATTATAGTGTCACAAAGAGTAGTGAAGTAAAAATTACAAAGCGAACAATTTTATCTAATATTGCTCAGCTCTTTGATCCAATAGGATTATTAGGTTCGGTTATTGTTGCTGCGAAGCTAATTATGCAAAGTTAATGGAAATATGAAGCGAAATGGGATGAAGCCGTATCTATATATATATATATATATATATATATATATATATATATATATATACAGTGTGGACAACCTTGAAGAATAAGTTACGGATTCTCGAACAAATCAAGTTTAATAGAAAGGTAATAATTAGAAATGCAAAAATAATAGATATTCACGGTTACTGCGACGCGTCCAAAATAGCTTACGGCGCGTGCATCTACGTAAATTCAAGTGATAACAAAAATAATACGATGACTTATTTATTATGTGCTAAAAGTCGAGTAGCGCCCTTAAAGTCTATTTCGCTTCCAAAACTCGAATTATGTGGAGCACTAATTTTATCGAGATTAATAGCCTCAATAATTCCCGTTTTGTGTAAAAATATAAATCGAATATATCTGTGGTCGCATTCAGGGATAGTACTACAATAGATGCAGACTCAGCCGCATGCATTAAAAACGTTCGTTGCAAATCGCGTCGCGGAAATTCAAAATAATACGAGTAAAGCTACCTGGAGATACATTCCCTCCAAGGAAAATCCCGCCGATTGCTTGTCAAGAGGGCAAACTCCCGCACAATTTATCAAAAACCAAAGGTGGATACTCGGTCCCGAATTTTTAATTCAATCGTCTGAGTATTGGCCAGCTAATCAATTCGAACAGATTCCTTTACCCGAATTAAAAACAGTAACTGCACTGAATACTATACAATCTAATAACTAATGTACACTAATATTAAATAGATTTTCGAACTTAGATAAATTAACGCGTGTTATAGCTTATTGTTTAAGATTTATAAATAATAGTCGGAAATACAAAACAAAAATTGCTGATTGTTTGAGCGTTCACGAACTCTCTAACTCGGAAACAATAATATTAAAACTGACACAAAGTAATGCATTTACATCAGAAATAAATGCATTAATAAAAGAGAAACCGGTATCGAAGTCGAGCACCTTACGTGCATTAAATCCATTTATAGATAAGGATGGATTCATTAGGATCGCAGTCGATTAAAAAATTCGATTTTATCATTTAACAAAAAATATCCCGTAATTCTTCCGAAAAATCATATCACGTCACGAATTATACGGAAGGAAGATGTAAAATTGTTTCACGGGGAAGTTCAAGCTACACTTTATGCGGTTAGAGCGAAATACTGACGTATTTCTGGAAAAAATAGCGTAAAAGGGGTATTAAAATCATGCATAAAATGTTTTCGCTCAAAGCCGACTGATTACACATATATTATGGGAGAGCTTCCTCCAGATAGAAACACGCAAACGCGTCCATTTTTAAATACTCGGGTGAATTATTGTGGCCCATTCTGCATTAAGGAGAAAAAATTTAAAAACCGGAATAAACTAAAGGTTTATATAGCAATCTTCGCGACGAAGGCCTGTCACATAGAGATAGTAACCGATTTAACGACAGACGCATTTATCGCTACGCTCAGACGTTTCTTTCCTCGAAGAGGTAAGTCTATTAACATATATTCAGACAATGCGATAAACTTCGTCGGTGCAAATAAAGAAATTAAATTATTGAACGAATCAATTTGCTCGAAAGAATATAACGACAGCATGGCTTCCTTCGCATTAAAATCTCAATTCTCTTAGCATTTTTCACCTCCAAGATCGCCTCATTTCGGTGGCCTCTGGGAGGCAGCAGTTAAATCGTTTAAGTACCATTATTATCAAACCATCGGAGATGCATTATTCACGTACGAGGAATTATTTACCTATGTAAACGAAATAGAGGCAATTCTAAATTCTCGTCCCATCACCCCACTTTCCTTCGACCCCAACGACTTGAACGCTCTATCCCCTTCCCACTTCCTAATTGGAGATGTACTTACTTCTCTACCTGATCAAGAACTCACACACGTTAAGCTTAATCAGTTGTCAACTTGGCAACACATTCAAGTAATAAGACAGCACTTTTGGAAGAGATGATCCAAGGAATACTTGGACAAATGGACTGAACGTAAGAAGTAAGCGTCAATGTCAAAGGAAAGAAATCATCATAATCGACACCATGGTCATAGTAAAGAAAGAAAATTTGCCACCGCTCCATTAGGCCTTAGGATGAACCATATGTGTGCATCCCGGTCAAGATGGAATTGTGCGAACAGTTACAGTGAAGACGAAAACGGGACAGTATACCCGTTGCGTAAAACGAGTATCACCATTTCCTATATAGCTTAAAAATACAATTTATCAAATCTTAATTCACGATACTGCGGAATAATTCGAATTCAAATTAATGTAATCCCATGTATGGAGACAGACTTAATACATAATTATCAATCTCAATGTAAAATACTGAAAATTTCGACATATTAAATGTATTGCCAATTTGAGATGCTGAAAAATAAATTTAAATAAATATTCATTGAACGCGTGCATTCAAGGGCGGTGGGATGTTCGGTCGAAAACGTCCATCGAATAAGACAATAACCCTCAGGCAGAGGGATTAAATATACGTGCGAAAAATATGCACTTAGGACTGGTCAAGCGCTGCGCCACCTTAAGTACCGTCCTATCCTTCCCGTCATTTCTACCTACAGCGTACGAACTCGAAGGGTAATAAAGGCTATTGTCGAAATACCGACCTGAATCCTGCCGGCTTGAGAAATAAGCTTAATATTAGTTTTCCTGTAAATAAGTATATGGTTGTATGAACAGCTGCTTGTTAAAAACATACACCTCCTACACTAAACGTTGTTAGCTCTAGGACAGTTTCTGCGCCAAACATTTATTATATCGATACTCGAAGAACATAAAAATGGTCAATACTCTTTTCTCCACCAATGTCCTGCGTTTCACCTCCCGTTTTTTTCACAATTTAGTTTTAGACACGCCTATGCGAGGTGATTTTCCAGCTAAGATTCAAGAGGTAGACCAGATCTCGACTGACTACGGAGTTGTACAGACGTTTGTTGTTTTAAAATAAATATTTAGTTCATCATTGTCAACTGTGTTTCATTTATTAACGAATGGCATGCTTGGTTATTAACAGTGCCGGTATTTTGTGAATAAATTGAATTTCGTTCCATCGCGTCAGTGAATCACCTTCATTCACGAAATATACAAACATTACAATAAAATTTTATGTAAAGTTAGTGTGAGAGATTTTCGGGTGTTTGGATAGGTAAAGCGTGGCATCCTCACCTTCGAAGGGAGGATTTTTGATAATCGGCTATCAAATTCGTCATCAGAGTCCCTAAAACTTTATTTCCAACGATGCCATGATCAAAAATTGTGATACACCATATAACGTCATCCCGGTGGTCTAAAGGTTAAAGAATATTCACCTTTAACACTATCTATTATAAGGTCTTTAATACGTATATAGTAGCTATACTTGTATTTCATATTGGACCTTAGTGTATAAATATTATTCAATTAACTTCGTGACGCATAACTATTATAGTATTAACTAGTGTTCTCGAATAGAAACACCTAGATTTAATTGTTTAATTTATGTTATTTCATTTTCATTTTTGTAAGTTTTTCAATTTCAATATGTTGTTTTTTTTTATAATTTTGTAATATAATTTAATTTAATTTATACTGTTTAATGTGGTTACGTTAATCGGACCAAAACGTCGTAAAGTTTTATAAATAATAGTTTTTTTAATAAAAATATTAGACAACAGATACCACAAGCTTCATTAAATAACATTAATTTAAAGTAATAATAACAAATTAAGAAGCTGTCAATAGTATCACCTCATCGTATAACGTTAATTATAATAAGGATGCCACAGATACCTATAATGCCTCGCACATTACTAAGTATAATCACTATACTAAATTCAGTACACAATTTATATTCTGGCCATAAATCCTTTAGTTTTTTACAAGTCTTTGTATACATATTATGGAGTCAAATTGCGTTCTCTCGTATATATATATATATATATATATATATATATATATATATATATATATATATATATATATAAATATAAATTATACCCACCTTGACCGGATACTCTCCGAGGATCCAGGTCATCATATCGATGTCATGCACCATGCAGTCCTTGAAAATCCCTCCCGATATCTTGATGTACTCAATGCTCGGCAATGGCGAGTCCCTCGATGTCGTCTTTATCGTGTGCACGTGTCCAACTTCGCCGGCACGCACTCTCTGCCTCACACTTGCATAGCTCGGGTCGAAGCGCCGATTAAACGCACAAAACAGGGGCCTGCCAGTTCGGGATGCGACTTCGTAACACTTAATCACCATCTCGGGCTTCTCGGCAATTGGTTTCTCGCAAAACACGGCTTTGCGTGCCTCGAGCGACCTTAGGACTAGGACCTCATGTGTGAACGTCGGCGAGCAGATAATCACTGCGTCCACCCTGTGATACATTATACGAGAGCATAATTATGTAATAATTAGGAAATAGTAATATTTATATTGTAATATTTTAAGTGTCAGGAAATTTGGGATGCTTTTCGAAAATTTTCATTGTTACGGATCCTTAAATGTATTAAGGATCATTAATTCACCAAATTCTTTCCATTTTTTCATAAATTTTATATAAATTTTAGATAAATTTTTCATTTTCTATAATTTATATAAATTATTTTTATATAAATTTTTCTATAATTTTATATAAATTATTCATTTTTATATAAATTTTCAATATATTTACTTTTATGATATTAAAATATTTATAATATATGCCATTGATTTTTTAAATCAAGGTTAAGATATTAAATAATTACTATATATAGATAATAAAAATGATAGTATTAGAAGCATAAAATTAAAAAAAATTTATTCATTTGAATATTTATTTTTTTTATTTATATAACATTTTTTTCCTCGCTATCATATATAATTGTTTAAAAAAAGAAAAATCTAACAAAATACATTAGGACGCAAGTGCACACATGCAGAGATACAGAGAGAGAGAGAGAGAGAGAGAGAGAGAGAGAGAGAGAGAGAGAGAGAGAGAGAGAGAGAATGAGAAAGAGCTATTTATTGGTGTTTTATCCATATTTAATATATCAGCGTATAGGAAGCATCTTTATCTCGAATAATGATGTTAACAATGGTGAAACTTGAAATGTTAATAGAAATGGTTTTTAAATAGAAATTTAAAAAGTGGTGAACTAGGAACAATACACATGAACCAAATTTTTTAACCAAACTTTCTTCTTCGTCAGCAAATTTTGTTGAGTTTGTAGGGTGTATATTCGTAATTTCAAATTGCAATCGAAGATCGAATGGAAATGACTAATTAAACTTTATAAAGAAGATAATTTATATGAACTATAGTGTTAAGAAGTAGTTAATTATAAATGAACAATGTAAAAAATTTTTAAATTATAAATTATATTAGAATTATAATATATTAGATTATAATGATAATTATAATTATATTTTTATGAGATGAGTTAAAACAATTTAAAAAATCTAATATTACTATATATTGATAATTTTTATAAAGTTAATTTGAACAAGAACCTTAGGAATTGCGTATAATTATAAGTATACACTTCTAAATTAAATAAAATTTCAATAACAAAGATTGTTATCATTCTATTTTACAGTCATATTATATATATATATATATATATATATATATATATATATATATATGTATATATTAAATATTATTTTAATATCAATCGACATAAGTGTAAATTAATAAATATTTTTTCTTTGGTCTTACAATCCAATCAAATCATTCAAAAACAGCACGTAACAATATCAATACATATCTACATTAACATTAATACATCAATACACAAAAATAATAAAAATAAAAATACAAATTAAATTAAAAATTATAATGACAGTCAGACTGTCCTTGTTTACAGTCATCCCCGTAGACTAATCTGAAAATAAAATATTATCTGAAAAACGTGACATAAGTGCAATTTTCATTTCGAATAAAACTTTGGCAACATTTAAATAAAGTATATAAATGAGTATAATATTTATAATGTAATATTTAAACACCTAATTTTAAAGTGATTGTTAAATGTTTGCACCTAATAAAATATTTAAATAAAATTTTGGAATATTTTCAAGAAAAAATTGTTTTTAACAATCGTTTATTGGCAGCAGTTTTGAGGTCTAATTATAGATATTAAAAATCTTTTTTGTTGTTGTAAATATCTAAATCATTTATTTATTATTCAGAAACACAATTGAATTTAAATATTATATAAAGTAGTCTTAGAACCAGTTTTAAATGATATTTACTGTATTCTTATAATTTAACGACTTAATGTAGTTTTTATTTGTTTAAGCGGTACAGTATATATACCGAGCAGAAATTGAAACAGTTGTCTTTAAGATATTATATCTGAGTGCTTTCGATTATTCCCAAAATAGTTTTCAAGTTACATATTATATATTTGTTGAAAGACTATTAGTTGTTCCATTAGACACTATAAGACATATAGTAAAACATCATTAGGTGAAGTATAACACGTCTTTTACGACATCGTTTACGTAACGATGATTTTAGTAAAGTATAAATATATGCTTTCCAAATATCTTTGCGCTAATTGGTAAATATCGATTAAATAGTGTGAACGATACCCTAACTTGATTTTCGACTTTAATCATTAAATCAAATTTAAGGCATTTGTAAGATTTATTTACGTAATGCTTTTAGATAACTTATCATGAATATTAAGACGTTTATGGAAATTTTCCTTATGAAAATTCGCTTAACATTGATTTCCAGATATCTTGGGGCTAACTGGAACGGTTTTAAAACTTTCGTTTAATATATTTCTATATATATCTATTCATATATATAGCTACTACAGCCAAGAAAGTGTAACACGAGCCATAATCATTATTGAAATGAATTTATCTTTATTATCGATATCTAATCAGATGACTTCTAGAGGAACTATGTAATATTAACACTCAAAAGTTCGTTGTCAATTACAATTCACTGCATTAATCTACTTTTACCGACTTCGAATAAGCAAGAAGTACTCAAAAAATGTTAAGATAAAATTCTATATTGAATTACTTGCTATGGAGATGAAACTGATTATAAATTATTCGTTTCTTGAACACAGTAAATAAAAAAAAATAAAAAATAAAAAAATATTTTTCAAAGAAACCCGCTTCGAAAAATTACATTCATAAAATTATTGTAAAGTAAATTAATAGCGGTAGTTACGTAATATCTGTACAAAGTGCACTCTATTCCTGAACTACTTATTTCATATTGAGTAAAACTAACTATAAATTATCGATTGTTATAATTAGTGTAAAAATTGAAAATTAAAGAAAAAAATTTTAAATTACAAAAAATAGACTTCGAAAAATTGTACTATAAAATAATTCAACGAATTTATACTAAACTTATATATACTAAGCTAATATATAAGTAAAAAATGAGGCTTACGATTGCTCGATCGATAGAGCGATTGACTAATAAATCGGTGATCCGAGTTCTAGTACCGGTCTCAGCTGATTGGCACCAGTACCGATATAAAAATGTGCTTTGTTTTTACAAACGCAACGTGAACCTCCGTCGCTGATTAGCACCAGTATTTGGAAGCATAAAAAGAGCGACGTTAAATAACATTGAAAAATCAATAATTAAAAAATCATAAACTTTGAATACCTGCACTAAAAATTATGAAATAATTCATAAAATATTTAAAATTGATGAATAGTTTAAATAAAAATTATTGTACAAAAATTATAATTCTATAAAAATTGCACTATGAAATAATTGATAGAATCTTTATCAAATTAATATTCAATATCGACATCAAAAAAAGATTTGTGGAGTAGTTTTTAAAATGTATTTAGATTATTTATTAAAACTTTAAAATGGTTACGAAATTAAAATAAGAGAAAAAGTATTATATTAAGTATTGAATTAAAATAATTATGTTATAATGATAAGTAAAGGCAAAAAAACTTGTAATACATAGCGAGGCGCACCTAGATTTTGAAAAGATTTTAATTTTATCTATTATATAAATTAATAATCCAATGATAAGTGTGAAATTGTAATTTAAATTTAACCAATAGTATAATGAATTAATTAAATAATATGCTTTTTGTATATATAAAAGTGCATTAATTTCCGATATAAGACCTTTTCGGTACTTATTGAAGCTAATTTTATTTCTTCATTGTGCGGAGTCTTCTACAAGGCCAAGGTGTTCGTTTAATAGTTCAATGATACCAGTTTTTAATTAGGAAAGGGTACTTCCTTGAAAAATATCACACCGAGGCATCCTCGAGAAGGCCACAAAAAAGATATAATTGTATTTCTGAGAAAAGGCGCTCTTTTGTCAGAAACAACATTGAAACGTATCAATTACTAGACGCACATGGAATTAATTATATATGCCAAAAGTATTCAAACCGCTTAGTCACCGAGTAAACCTAGTAGTATAGGAAAATCTCTATAATTAATTTATTACAGAAAAAGGCGCACCTGTTTCCGAAAAAAATTATAAGAAATATATTAATTACGAGACATATCTAAAATGAATATATATATATATATATATATATATATATATATATATATATATATATATATATATAATATTATACACGAATTATCGTAAAAATTATTTATTAGCGTATTAAAGTATTTTAATATAATAATTTATTTCTGAGCTTTTAAAAATCGACAATTTTCTATATACATGACATGTAGAATGAAAAATAATATAAAATTAAACATGTCAAAAAGACATTGTTGATTCGTATTCGTTTAAACAAAGTAATTAGGAAATTAAGCGAATATATAAAATAATAGAAAGAGCGCAAAAACCGGTCAAATCTGAGCAACCAAAGACGCAGTGAAACAAGTGAGATAATAATTATATGAGACATGTTACGTATATTTGATATAAAATTAATTATAAAATTAGTAGTTTCTTTCTTTTTCGTTATTTTTTTTGTTATATTCGCTTGTTATATATTATATTCACCTATCTCGATACGACCCTGCATCTTTACTAAAACTTAGATCTTAAATTTAAGTATTAAACTGTATTTATTTTAATTTTTATAAAAATCCGCATATTCGGAGCATATATGGATACACAATTAATTATTTAAAATACTTTAAAATTTTTTAAATACTCAACAAATTTAATAAGCTGATTAGGTTTTTCGTAAACGTTTTGTGAATTATTTCATATTTCTCTACAGTTGTTTAAATAGATGATTTTACAATAATTTTATTAGTTTGATATAAATTATTTTCAATTATTTCATAGTACAGTTTTTATAAAATTATAATTTTTTCACAATTATTTTTAATATTTTTAATTAAGGCGGTTTTATTAAAAATTTTTTTTATTATTATTATATATACATATATATATATCATCTAGAATATAGTTTCTATTTTCATTTAATACATGAAACAATCTGTAAAAATCGCAAGCTTATTAGATAAAAATTTAAATTTTCCTCTATAAGCATTAACTGTTTAACATTAATTACCGTGTTAGTATTATATTTTTATCAAATAGATTTTTTGAGTACAGATTATTTTATTTTTTAATGTATCTGCATTAATACAGTATAAGCAGAAAATATTCAAATATATCTGAATAGAATTTAATGCAGTTAAGGTGCTATATTATAAATAATGCAGTTCAGTAAAAATCGTCGACTACATGTACATAAAGAAAGAAATTTTTACGTTAAAACTGGAAAGTATTTCTTATAATATAAAGCTGAACAAATAATGTATATTTATTTTTACTAAATTTGCAACTCGCAGTTCTTGTAAATATATGTGTAAACAATTTTTTTTGTACTACCTACCAGATAGCTGAATTAACAAATGAGTAGTGTATCTTTATTTACATCGTTTCTCAATTATGAATCGCTTAAACTGAAACAACTATTGCTAAACAAATTAATTTATGATTAAAATATTTAGTTCTCTTTATACTTCGTAATACATTTATTTAATTTAATATTTTTAATAAGTATATATAGTAAGTATTAAATATATAAATATATGTAAAAGACTAACCTCGAATTTATAAGATAACGCAATCTCTATGTTTATCTTAATATTATATTGTTAACGCAAAACATAAATTTCGATAAAATTAAGTAAATATATTGATTGAACTTGTTTTTTCATATTTATAAGAAATACGAGAAAAAGAAGTAATTTTTATCAAATACCTACTTTGGGTCATTATAAATCTCCTCTTCTTGTCCGCGGGTGAGCACTTTAACATTATCAATTCGCCAATAATTTTTCAACTGGTCGCACTTTGACTGATCAGTGTCCAGTATGTAAAGAAGCGTGATTCGAGGATTGGAAATTATATTAGCCATATGAATAATGCCGGCACGTCCCAAACCAATAATTGCTATTCCAATAACAGGATTGCCTTTATTGGTCGTATTCATTTTAAAATCTTTAATGAACCTAAGGAAAATGAATGATAACCGAAATATAAAAAAAATATAGTAAAGAAAAGATAAATTTTATCTATTTCTTTTTTGAGTTATTATTATTATTTTATGTAAAATTATTGAAATTGAACCGTAGACATTCTCAAAATCAATTTCAAATATGAGATTGCTGTAATTTCACTTATGAACAAGCAAAATTTCACGTTTTCACATTATTATACTATTATACGCTACATAAACAAATTATATTTGGAAACTTTATATTTTTGTTATAATTTTAGATTATTGAAAGAAGATATTTGATCAATTTGAAACATCTTTAAAAATTTTAAATCAAATTTTTAAAAATATGAGTAGTACTATAAGAAATATTTTAAATATTTCACGCTACTACGAAACAATAAGTTTGTATAATGTTATAAAATTGATATAAAATTAATATAATTTAATTTTAATAGTATAAATAAAGACATCATTGCAGTATATATCAACTCACTTTGCATAAACATGATCTTCCCATGGAGACAAGGAGCTCGGTTTTGTATAGGGTGAATCTTCTTTAAATTTTAATGTTGCCATTTTCACTGATTCGGACAGTTGAAAATAAACCGCATGTATTCAATTGTCGACGTCAAGATTGGAATGAAAGACTGAAATGATTAGGTCTGATTTTATATATCAACAATGAGAAGGTTTGGAGAGAGGTTTATCGGAGAATATTGTGAAACTAAAATTATTTTATTTCTGAGATTTTCTTAGTTCAAACGAAGATTGGGAATATTAACTGGATTAAACGCTTACAAAGCGAAAAATTAGAGATAAATTTTATAGCAAGAATATTTTGACCATATAAATAAAGCTTTGCTTCTATTCCTTCAATTTTAGAGCTTCGCGATATTAGGAAATAAATAATATCGATAAAACATCTATAATAAAATCAATCAAGATCGAACAGATATTTTTTAAAATATTTAACAATTCAATACTATTTTTCGGAAATTTTATACTAATCGAATTAAAGATCTAGAAAAGAGAGAGAGAGAGAGAGAGAGAGAGAGAGAGAGAGAGAGAGAGAGAGAGAGAGAGAGAGAGAGAGAGAGAGAGAGTGCAATAGATAAAGATTCTGATTCATTATCATCAAGATAAAGGGCCGAGGCTCTATGCCACGGAAACATTATACAATAGTGACAATTATTTTAATATTTTACACCGTAAAATCTTGTAAACGAAGCAGAAAAATTATATAATTATATAAGAAACAAAGTTAATAAATAATTGTAATAAAAACAAATAAAATCTAACATAAATAAAATTAATTTAAAAATATGTATAAAATGCAATATGAATGACATATAAAGTTTTATGAGTTAAATAAATCAATTAGATAAATATAATAAAGAAGTACTGCATTCAGATCTTTTTAAAATTAGGTGTTATAAAATTTCATACAGAACGAAATGAAAAGATCATTCCGTATATGATCATTACATATATGAAAATATTAATAAAAATGAAAGCCTGCGATGGCTCGATTGCTAATGCGATGAACTAGTCATTTGATAATTTGAGTTCAACCCAGTCTATGTGCTGTATTAATACAAGTACATTGCAAAAATTTACATAGGTTTCATTTACAAACCGATTGTAGACCACCGTCGCTGATTAGTACCAATATTTGGGAGCAAAAATCGAGTAGCGTTCAATAAAAATTGAAAAAATAAATAAACAAATAAGTAAAATGAAAATCACCAAATCCAAGGGCCGAGATCTGCTGCAACCTGCTTTGGAATTATGAACAAATTCAATAAGAGAGAGAGAGAGAGAGGGAAAGAAAGAGAGGGAGACAGAGAGAACCTTAATGCCCTCTGATTAGACTTGACCGTGAACTTGACCAGCCGGAAGAGCTGCGTAAATATATTGTGTCAACTATAGTTTTTTATCATTTGAATTAATGCAGTTACTTTTATTTATTGATTCTATAATGAATGATCCTTAGTGCATATATACATAGAGGCTACCCGTTAAATGGAGAGGTTGAGGTCTACGATAGCAGGATCGCTAGAGCACAGGACTAGTAACTTGGTGATTCGAGTTCAAATCCCGGTCTCGGCCGATTGACACAAGCACCACTGTAATAATTTACATGTACTTTGTTTACAAACACTTCATAGATTTCCGTCGCCGATGATCACCGATATTTGGAAGCATAAATAGAGCGACGTTAGACAACATAAACAAAAAAAAGAGGCTGAGGAACGGTGTGAGGGAGAGAGAGTTTCAAGTTGTGGGATTATTTTTCTCTCTAGAGACCTACGATAGCTCGATCGCTAGAGCGCAGAACTAGTAACTTGGTGATCCGAGTTCAAATCCCAGTATCGGACGATTGACACTGGCACCGCTCTCATAATTTACATGTGTTTTGTTTACAAATACTTCATAGACTTCCGTCGCTGATTAGCACCGATATTTAGAAGCATAAATAGAGCGATGTTGTGACGTCGGAATTAACCGTCGTCACACCTCCCATGAATTTTTCCTCAGATTTCGGCCTAGAATTTCTCCTAATAGCTGGGAAAGACCACAGAATTCTTCTATATATAAAAAAATGTATGGAGTCCTAATTTATTTCCCTGAGGCTTGGCAGGGCAGTGCATGTCTGGAAATCGTCTGCTTATTCCGAATAGAGCAAAGAGAAGATTCCCTACGCCGCAACCACATCCAAGCCGCTATTAACTACCTTACTTGTCTCGAACACGAAAGGAAAAAAAATATGAACAAAAAGATTTTTACAAATGGAGATTGTTCTATTTCTAAGGAGAATATTGGACCCTGATAGAAAGGGTCCTTCTACTTATCCGGATAAAAGGGATAGTGACAGAAACTATGAGGAAAAAGAAAAATGAAAATACTATAATTTATTCTATTTACTTTTATTTAATAAATTTTCTTCTACTGGACCTTGCAGGACTGGAGAGAGAGAGAGAGAGAGAGAGAGAGATAGTTGTAGTTGTTGCTGTTGCCACTGCTGTTGTTATTGTTGTTGTCGTTGTTGTAGAAAGGTCAAAATACTCGGTAAAAGAAATTTTAAAAAATTGAAAACTGAGAAAAATGCACAAACTGAGACAAAGAAATTGGAATACTTATTGTTAACAACTGAATAATTTTGTTTATATTGAATTCATAATAAATATTGTTTATAATATGGGTTAGTATGTATTAAATAATTAAATGTATAATAATAACGCTTTTATAAATTATTGTTAAATTTTACATATTGTGTAAATTAAACTGTACTTAAAGTGTATAATAAAATGGTGCAATGTTATATATTCATGGTGAATATATAACTTCTAATAATACATTCTAAATCGAGTACAATATTATTAATATATATATATATATATATATATATATATATATCTATTTCATTTATTAAATTAGATTTACATAATTAATTATTTAATAAACAATATTAATGCAAATTTTGAATAATAATTATATACTTCAATAAAATAACATTTAGATCGAATATGTATGTACCAACCAATAAATATATTTTATTTTGATTTATTAATTAATAAATCGACAAATAAATAAATAAATGCGTGCGTGAATATTTATTTATTAATATAATCAATTATTTTGAAATACTTTCATAAATCAAAATCATAATAATGCATTCAATGCTCTATTATTTAGCACTAATAATAATAATTTTTGTAGTAATAATAATAATAATAATTTTTGTAGTAATAATAATAATAATAATTTTTTTAGTAATAATAATAATAATAATAATAATAATAATAATAATAATAATAATAATTTTTTATAGAGGAGGAGAAAAATTCTTTATGGATTCCGGGGACCGGTTCCTGGGTATGTGGGAATCACCAACACAAAGGCATACCCACTAAAAAACTACCTCCTCAGTGCATTCCCCTCGACTGCTTCCCACAGCACTGAAAAGAGCTGCGAGTCGGGGTCGGCACGCGTGCGCCGAGGAGACCTCCTCACGATGGCGTAAATGCAGCCAAGGCATCGTCTATGAGGACATTACTTCTGGGCTGCGCCATCCTATTCGCCCTTACGGGCTTACACGCCTTCTTCGATCCTTCGTTTGTGGTCCAGGATGGCCTTGCAAAATTTGCAAATCCTGGACCACTTCTCCGGGCTCTCCAGCATCAGCCGGAGGCTGATTTTCATTTGACATGGCTCATTTTCAGGCCCACATGGCCCTACATCTCTCCAGAGGTACTCCCTTTTTAGGCGAAACACCTCGCACTGAAAAACGGTGTGAAGTGCATCGGCTCGGGGAGCGCGACAGTGGGCACCGCTCGGATCCGGTACTTTCCCCATCTTGTGGAGATAGGATCGAAACCGACCGTGTCCCGATAAGAGCTGCATGAGGTGGTAGTTAACCTCTCCGTACGACCTCTGGAACCATGGCTTTAACTGACTGATCAGTTGAGCCGTCCATCGGCAGCGCGGATCTCTCTCCCAGCGCTTCTGCCATTCGGTCATCGTGGTAGCTCTGGCCCGTGCAGCTGCCTCTATTCTGCCGAGAATATTTTTATCCTGGTGAACAACTTTCTTATCTTGTGCTTGGAGATCAATTGGAATAACACGTGCGATTACCAGCACCGCCGACTCGGAGACCGTACAGTAGGAGCTCGCGATGCGTAGTGCCCCTCTACGCTGCACTGCCGCCATTCTTTTTCTATATTTTTGGGCCATTAGTACATCGGCCCATACCTCCGCGCCGTATAGCATGATGGATTCACCTGTCCTTATACCTGCTAATTTGTGCTGTCACTCGGGCAGCTCTATCCGCCACTTTTTTTATTTGGTCCCAGAAGGTCAGCTTGGAATCAAGCGTCACCCCCAGGTACCTTACAGCTGCTTTGGTACTCACCGTCATGTCTCCAACCTGCATAAAGCGTATCTTTGGGATACGTTTTTTAGTTAGGAGCACGATCTGTGTTTTCGCCGCCGCCAGTTCTAACCCATTGTTGTCCATCCATCCCTCCACGCGACGCATCACCTGATTGAGTCGCATTTACGTAGCGTCATAATCTCTAGCAATGATGACAGCTGCTACATCGTCTGCATATCCAACCAGAAAGGTGTCCTCAGGCATCAGCATCCGGAGTATTCCGTCATATGAGATGTTCCACATGTCGGCTCCAAGTACAGACCCTTGAACCACCCCGGAACTAAGTTTATTCCTTCTCCGACCGTCCGATGTCTCGTAAACCAAGTATCGAACCTTAAGGTAGTTACCCAATATATGAAGTATATAAGGCGGCACCCAAAAGTGTCGCTCCATGGCCATCAAAACATTTGCTCATCCAACAGAGTTGAAGGCATTCCGAACGTCAAGGGTAGCCAGAAGGCAAACAGGTCGGGAGTAGTGATTACCCCTCTCTGTGCACCTCGCCGCATCAACAACCTCGAGGATTGCGTCCACCGTCGCCCTGCCCCCCCCCGGAATCCGTACTTTCTGTCCGCCAAGCCGCCGGCAGCTGCAACAGCCCTGAGGAGTCGTGGCTTTAATAGTCGCTTCATCAGCTTTCCAGCGGTATCTAACATGCATAAAGGTCGATACGACGAGGGCGCCTCTGGCGGACCCTTGCCCTTGTCGATAAGCACAAGTTTCGCCACCTTCCAGCTAGAATCAAATAAACCAGCTTTCAGGCACGAATTGTACATCGACAGGAGTTCTGGGTGCACCTCAACTACTATTTTCAGCACCTCTCCTGGAATTCCGTCAAGTCCTGGAGCCCTCTTATTGCCCATAGTTCACACGGCTCTACCGAGCTCCTCTTGAAAAGAGGGACATCCAGTTCTCGTTCCGGTGGAGCTGGATCAGACCTATCAGGGTGGGTAGGGTACAGTATCTACCTACAAATCGCTTTGCACGGCATCGACTCTTCGCAAGCCGGCGTAGAATGCGCATTGTGGCACATGTCAAATCCTTGGCTTGCTTAATTGTCGATGAGCCATTTGGAATCCTAACAAGGCTTTGCTGACCGCGTTCAATGGCCTGTGAGAATTTCTCTCTATTTATTCCGGCAATATTCCATCTAGGGGGCCCTCGCGAATTGTGTCCAGTGAAAGCTGGCGTCCCATCACATACGCGGAATGTGATGTACTGGTGATCGCTGGTTGTGTAGACCTCGATCACCTGCCAGTCCTGGATTCGAGAGGCTAGACGTTCAGTCGCAAAGGTCACATCAGATATAGTTTCGGCATAGCCTAGTCTCCTAAAGGTCGAAGTATTACCAGTATTTAGAACTATTAGGGCTAGTCTGGACGCTAGTTCCATGACTCTTCGACCCCTGGAGTCGGGCCCCGCCATGCCCCATTCTAGGACCCTTGCATTAAAGTCATCTGCCATCACCAGCTCACCTTTCATTTCTCTGACGGTGTCTTCCAGGACATCAAGTATGACCCGATAGTCACCTACGGCTTGGTTGGGTGTAAGATAGCAACTCACATACGTGATGCGATTGCATCGTATCCAAGCATAGCCATTTCCAGATCCATGAGCCTCTACTTTTGTTTTTCGTGGGTCGGGAATCCAAATGGCTGCCGTTCCAAAGTTATCGGTGAACCAACCTACTCCTCTATTCCGATATTGTTTACTGATAATTAATATATCAGCATCAGTATCGTGGCAAAGCTCGAGAAGGAGGTGACAAGCTATCCTGCTGCGATTTTATATTCCCTTGCAGAATTCGACCATGTAGCCTTTTTTGAAAGAGCCTCGCGAAAAGTCGGACAGGCGCCTAACCAGCAAAGTGCCGGCGTCCCTCCGATTTCGCTTCACCTTTGCAGAGAAAACATTCAGGTTCTGCTGGGAAAACCACGACCTTGTGCTCTCTCTGTCTGCAACGATAACAACAGGCGCTACGGTCAGGGCATTTACAGCTATGGCTCCGGTGGCCATAGCCTAGGCACCTGTAGCACCTCGTCATTATTTCGCGGCGGCGTACTCGACAATTCACTAGGCCCACTCACAAAAACCTGATCTTCAGCAGTTGCGCGGCAGCAACCTCCTCCAACACTACGATGGCAGCACGCTGTTCCACAGTGTTCGTTTTGGTCACTCTGACCTGCAACTCGCCACGATAATCGGGCAGTTTTCTTTTGTGGGCCTCACATACCTCATCCTCCGTCACGCAGCAATCCAGGTCTCTAACTTCCTCTAGGGGTCAGTTCTCAAGACAGCCGCTCTGGCCTGTCGCTTCCTTGAGCACTTCAGCAAGTGCCTTCCGACCTTCGGGTTTGGTATATCTGAATTCAATCAGCACCTCACCCGATTTGGTTTTCCGGACGGTCCTCACATCCGCGCCCAAGTCCTACGGTTTGACCGCTCTGATGGACCTCATCACCTCAGCCTAGGATTTCCCCTTCGCTGGTTTGATGGCGATCGCATCGAGCTTTGGCCTTTTTTTATTTCAGAGAGTTTTTTTTTTTATTTCCTAGACTTAATCCCGGCCTCAGCCGGCTCTCCCTTCCACACCCCAAGGTGACTTCTTTGTTGCTTTAGGCAATTCATGGATCTATTTTGTTATTTCATTCTTGCACATGGTCGGCCTCCTGGACACTTCAACGTTGAGCTCGATGAGGCAGCCCCCCAACACATGCCTGTAAGGGCTGACCCATCCCGGATCATTGTGCAGGAGTATAATACGCTCTGGTGCGCTATTCCACCGCCGTCCTCTCGAGCTTCGCACCCCAACAACAAGGTGTTTCACTCTCTGGAGAAACATCGGAGGAAATCACGCATCGAATGCACTTGCCAAAGCCGATAGACTAGGTCTGGCTAAGATCTAGCCTCCCGTCAGCGGGAGCCAAAGATGTTTCGGGTCACCCAGCACGTGGGCCTCAAAAGACTTCTTTTGACCTCTCTGATGGACCTCATTACCTCAACGTAGGATTTCCCCTGCGCTGGTTTGATGGCGATCGCATCGAGCTTTGGCCTTTTTTTTTATTTCTATTATTTTCTTCTTCAGATGCTGAGGTTGTTCCTTTGCATTCTGTTCACCATGCTTCTTCTTTTTTGTTTTTTTAACTAAATTTCAGCCCTCGTTCTCTTTTTGTCCTCCTGCTCTTCCTTCTTTTTTTCTCCTTAGTAAGGGAGATATCCGGGGGACTTGATGTCGGTCTCTTCGGGGTTGCTCTTCTTTCTTGCGCCTAGTTGTTGGGAAGACGCTCCGCGGTACCCTCTTCCCTTGTATTTTGTTCTGAAGAGCATCTATAAGCTCCTCAGCTTTTGGGAGGCCATCCTTAATATCTTTTTTGATGTTAGGTTGGCTCTTCATCGCTTTTATCATGTCTTTGAGCAGCCGAGCAAGTTGGACAATAATCTCCAGTTCACTTGACTCTGTCATTTGTTCAAGAGTACCTCATCCTAACCTTCATTTATGTAGATTCATACATTCGTCCTCAAGTATTCTAGTGAAGCTCCAATGCTTGAAGCTCATTAGAATCACTCTGCTAAGATCCCTTTTACAGGATCGTTCGCTTACGCTCCGCGTGTGTTTTCATTCCTCAGAAGATACCCGTTTATAGAGTCTCTGAGCGAGTGTGCCTTCCTTCATCTCTGTATTACTGACGAAGGTCTGTTTATAGGACCTGCAGCTTCGATCATGGTCGGCATGTAAGAACCGAGTCAGCTACCCTTTCGGATTTTCCAGCACATCACCGCTCTGTGCATTAACTCATTTACTCTGGGATATCCTTTTTAGGGGATATCTACTCACTCGTAAAAAGGCAGCTATCTTACTATCTTTTTACTCTTCCATTCATTGGTAGGGGGAGGTACTCTTTTAAGCCCATCACCCGATCGGCTGAGAGGTAGTGAAACAGCCGATCTTCTTCCAGGTACAGGCAACGGATGGGAATAATAATAATAATAATAATGTAAAGGACTGGACAGACGAAGTTGCTGCTGGCGATGCGGTCTCGAGGGTCATTCCCACAGGGACTGCAAGAGTCGTGGAGAGTGTTTCCTATGCACTGGGGATAATATCCGAGACAGGGGACACTTACCCGGCTCGTCCTCGTGTGCCGCGTTCAGGATAGCACTAACAGAACAGAAGACAAAGACAGTCACACAATGACGATGACGATATTTCAATGCAATATGAACGGGAGTAGCGTGGCAGACGCACTGCTCCCTCAGATTGCGGCGAAACTGAACATCGACGTGCTGATTATCAGTGAGCAATACAAAGACAGACGATTACTGACTTGGCTCGCAAGCAGCTCGGGTAAGTCCGCAGTTTGGTTACGTGAAAAGTGCGCGTCGAATATCGTACGCAGCGGGACTGACGAGAACTGTGTATGAGTGACGGTCGCTGACATAACCTGTGTCAGTGTTTACCTGAGCCCAAACATTCCTTTCCTAAACTTGGAAAAATCGAGGACGCGGTGCGGGAACTCCCTGGTAACGTGATCGAGGCGGGCGACTTTAACGCGCGGACGATCGAGTGGGGAATGCCCTTGACCAACGGACGGGGAACACTGCTGCTGGAGATGGCCGCAAGGCTGGATCTGGCAGTAGTTAACGAAGGAACGATACCGACGTACAGACGACCGGGGTATGGTAACTCCATACCAGACGTGACTCTGACCTCGGATAGAATTCGGACTAGGATAAGGGCGTGGCGGGTGATCCAGCACTATACGGCCCGTGATCACCAGTACATTGCCTTCAAACTGACGAGGAGACGGGGTACAAGATCTACGGGGTGGAACCCCAAACGCCTAGACATAGACGAATGACGACGAAGTGCCTCAAGCGTTAACGAACCGGGACAGGGTGGAGGCGTTAGCGGCGGCAACCACTGGCTTTCTCCAGCGCCTATGCGATGCCACCATGCCCAGGAAACGGAAAGTACGAAACAGACGACAAACATACTGGTGGACAGCCAAGATCGCGGATCTCAGAAGCAATTGTTTGAAGCTGAGACGGAAAGCTCAACGAGCCCGAAGTCGAGGCGTAGTGGGACTATACTCTACGGAGTATAGACGCGCCAGACAGCGACTGAGATACGCGATCAATGACAGTAAGAAACGGTGTTCTTAATTTTCGAAACTTTCTCTGTAACTCGGATCCCTGGGGCAACGGTAATAAAATTGTAACATGCGCCCTGGGAGGTCGGGGTCCGCCGGAAGTGATGGAGCGGATAGTTGAGAGACTTTTCCCAACCCATCCCAACAGAACGGACGCGACAAATGAAATGACAGATATAGAGATCCCTCTCTTCACGCAGGAAGAGCTCCGCAGAGCTTCGAATGCGTTGAAGCCTAACAAGGCCTCGGGTCCCGATGGCATACCTAGTGAGGTGTTACGGGTGGTCGCTTCGCGCCGCCCGGACATCCTTTTGGGTTTATACAACAACTGTCTGGTGGATGGAGTTTTTAGCAGGCTCTGGAAGGAGGCTCGATTGGTTCTCATCCGTAAGTCTAAGGGGAACCCCGATTTGCCTTCTTCATACAGGCCTCTCTGCCTACTAAATACGACAGGGAAGCTGTTGGAGCTACTGCTGAGACCAAGACTGTCAGAGGCAATTAAAAACGCCGGAGAACTATCCGAACAACAACACGGATTTAGAAAAGGACGGTCGACAATCGGAGCTATAGGTGACGTGACGAACATCTTTCATGCGATGAACAGGGGCTGTCATGCTAACAAACCACTGGTTCTGTTGGTGACCCTGGACGTTCGTAACGCCTTTAACTCTGCAAAATGGACAGAGGTACTGGGGGCGTTGGAGTTGACTTTCAAGGTTGACTCCTACCTCCTTCGTATCATACGGGACTACTTACGAGTCCGAGGACTGACGTATGATACTGTGGACGGAAAGAAATGGAAACGCGTGACAGCGGGGGTGGCGCAGGGTTCCATTTTAGGCCCCGACTTCTGGAACGTACAATACGACGGTTTGTTGAGACTAGGCATGCCCTCGGACGCGCGTCTCATTGCCTATGTCTACGATGTGGCAGCCATGATAGTCGCACGCGACTATCAATTGATTCAGTTAAAGCTGAATCAGGTCATGAGACACGTGAACGAATGGATAACAGATCACGGACTGCAGCTCGTGCTGCAAAAGACTGAGTTGTTGCTGCTGACTCGCAGACGTATACAGACGGTGGTTCCGATGACGTTAGGGACGGAAAGTCTGGAAACCAGGAGCGAAGTCAAGTATTTTAGCGTTACTTTGGATACGAAGCGGAGCTTCTGGCCCCACCTACGAAACGCGGCGACAAAAGCAGCAGAAAAGACCAAGGCTCTAAGTAGACTGATGGCCAATACGAGCGGATCGAAACAGAACGTTCGTAGACTGCTGATGAGCAGGAAACGCGCGAACGCCATGAAAAGCGTACAAAGGGTGGGCGCTTAAGAATCACGTGTGCGTATCGTACCGTATCTAAGAGCGCTGTTTTCGTGATTGCTGGGGTCATTTCCATCGATCTGCTCGCGGCCGAACGGAAGCGAATTTACGAGCGGAGCCCGAACGTTCGAAGGGAAGACGCTGTGACTGAAGAACGGACGAAGACCATCGAGACATGGTAGAGACGGTGGACTACGGACGAAAGAGGACGGTGGACGAAAAGACTAATACCCGAAATCGGCCCGTAAAAAGAGAGGAAATACGGAGAGGTGGACTTCTACCTTACCCAATTTCTGTCCGGACACGGATACTTCCGTAAGTACCTCTGCAAGATGAAGAGGGTCGCCTCTTCAGAATGTAAGTACTACGGATGGGCTTGGGACGATGCGGATGAAGAAAGTATGTGAGAGTGAACCCGGTGCTGAGTATGCATGAGAACCTGGGACGAAAGGTATGAACGTGAAATAACCACGCAAGGGAACGTGAAATAACCAACCAACAGTTATTTCTGTTTATGGGTAATTCCAAGAAGCAATTTTTACTATGATCCATTTTCATCTCCACTGGTGTACATTTTATCAAGTGGATGACTTCTCCGGCAAGAATTGCCATATATCCAGGCCCTTTCATTAAATTTACGCAAACTCATCCGGTGCTTGAGTGGCTATGGCAAGTGCGTTTATCAATGTTTGACGCTCAAAATTGCAGCGTTGGTACACTACGTCTATAGATAATTGCTTTACTTGTGTGCGAATGTATTTTGCGACGTATACAAATTTCGAATTAACATAGGTAAATAAATCTATATCGGATACAGGATTTCTTTTTCTATTGGTAAATGATTGCCCGGCATTCGTTTCAAATATTACAAGCTTAGGATGTTCTGTTTTTATTATTTTGTATCCGCATGCATATTCAAAACATCTACTGGTTAGTGCAAACGTGACGTCTTTACTAGAAAGTGAGTATACTGTTTGGCCAAATTTTAGATCAAGGTCAGTAATATTTTTCGCGGGTCCTTCATATAGGACGCTAAATTGATTAAATTTGCAATGATCTTTTGGAACAGATTTCCAATAAGTGTACCCATCTACTGCATTAATATAACAACCGCTCGACAATTGACACATGGTTCCCGATTTAAGACGGATCTGATTACCATCTAGATCAACTCTACTCTTTCCGTCGCTAAGCGAAACCGTAACTAAAGTTTGTACTACAACAGAATTCCATGTTCCAAAAGGATCCGAGTAACCAGCTCCATCTCATGCGTCATCCGAGTTGGCGGTTCCCACAAGAATCATACCGTGCTTGCTAGACTGATTTACTCTAAGATTGTAAATTATATAATTGTTTCGGTTTAATGTGCCAGTTACATGACCAACTTCACAGGCTTTAAAACTAACTTCGTAAGCTTATTGCGCTTGTCCGCCTTTAACACTTGATATATGAGAAAATGCCCGACAATGATATATAGTTCTTTGTATTTTAACCTTACATTGGATGACGTGAGAATAATCGAACTTACTTATTTGTAATAATTGTACGTATTGACATGTGGCATTGATTTCGTTGTCTAGAATGGAGCATTCTTCCACCTCTGTGAGTGAAATAATAGTTACTTTAGAACAATTGAATTGTACTTTTGTCGACTGCCCATATACAACTTAATAAATATTTTTTATTGGTCTTACAGTCCAATCAATTCAATCTAAAAATAAAATTAAATTAAAAATAAAAATAAAAAATAAAAATAAAAATAAATAAAAAATACAATAAAAATTAAAAATTAAAATTAAAAATAAAAATTAAATTAAAAATTAAATTAAAATTATAATGACAGTCAGACTGTCCTTGTTTACATTCACCCCCGTAGACTAATCTGAAAATAAAATATTAGCTGAAAAAATTCTTTCTTAGTAAAGTGCAGTCTGACTGTCCCCAACACCCTTACCTAATTGAAGACTTGTCCAACGTTTCGAGCTCGCTACGGCTCCTCATCAGGGACTAATCTAAACCTTATATTCTAATCTATATATACCCATCCCCACCACCAAATTTAATAAATTAAATATAAATTCCCCCTCTACACAAATTGTCCAAAATCAATCAATTTAATAAGGAATCATAAACACTGTCCAATCTACCAGACTCTAACATTAAATTCACATTATTTCGATTCCTGGAAATGTGAATACTTTCAAGACTCTCCAGTTTATATTTATTATTAATACCATGTTCCAAAATATCCACATTCACAAAATCAAAAGAATTTAAAAACTTTAAACAATGCACTTTTAAACCAGAAGTAATATGTGAGCTGCGTAAACTATATTGGATGTTTTCAATTCTGTACATGACAGAATTAAATTTACAAGGGAGGTTGAAGTTAATAGTCAGTTAAGTTTTCTGGACATTAATGTAATTAGATGTAGTAATAATAAGGTAAAACTTAATTGGTACAGAAAGCCTACTTGGTCAGGTAGGTTTTTAGATTTTAATTCACACCACCAATTCGGAAACAAAATTGGAGCATTAAAAGGTGTCATTGACAGAGCAATTAAATTGTCACATAAAGATTTTAGACAGAATAATTTGCAGATAGTAAGGAAAATTTTCATTAATAATGGATATCCAATTGAATTTATTAATAAATTAACTGTAGAGAGATTGTTTGATATTTATAATACGGAAAATAGACTTAATGTAAGAGTTGATGTTAATAAGAGCAAAATTATTCTTTTATTATATGTTAGAGGATTATCTGAAAGAAAGAAAAGAAATTTTCGGAAATATAACATTCAAATTTTCTTTAAAAATAGCAATAATTTGAGTAGATTGTTTAATAATTGCAAAGATAAGGATGATTTATGCTTAAAATCAGGAGTTGTTTACAAGATTAATTGCATGGATTGTGATAAATACTATATTGGACAAACAGGTAGATATTTAAAAAAGAGAATTGATGAGCATAAATATAGTTTACGTAGCTCACATATTACTTCTGGTTTAAAAGAGCATTGTTTAAAGTTTTTACATTCTTTTGATTTTGTGAATGTGGATATTTTGGAACATGGTATTAATAATAAATATAAACGGGAGAGTCTTGAAAGTATTCACATTTCCAGGAATCGAAATAATGTGAATTTAATGTTAGAGTCTGGTAGATTGGACAGTGTTTATCATTTCTTATTAAATTGATTGGTTTTGGACAATTTGTGTAGAGGGGGAATTTATATTTAATTTACTAAATTTGGTGGTGGGGATGGGTATATATAGATTAGAATATAAAGTTTAGATTAGTCCCTGATGAGGAGCCGTAGCGAGCTCGAAACGTTGGACAAGTCTTCAATTAGGTAAGGGTGTTGTGGACAGTCCGACTGCACTTTACTAACAAAGAATTTTTTCAGCTAATATTTTATTTTCAGATTAGTCTACGGGGGTGAATGTAAACAAGGACAGTCTGACTGTCATTATAATTTTAATTTAATTTTTAATTTAATTTTTATTTTTAATTTTTATTTTATTTTTTATTTATTTTTATTGTTATTTTTTATTTTTATTTTTAATTTTATTTTATTTTTAGATTGAATTGATTGGACTGTAAGACCAATAAAAAATATTTATTAAGTTACTTTAGAGTTTGCTGACCCACAGTCATAACCTATAATTCTTCGAACAGTGTTGGCTTTTAATAATACAAAAGTGAAAAGAAGTTGGATGAACATCGTACTCCTGTAATCAAAATAAGGTAAGTCTTGTGCCTTTATATATTTATAACCATTCTATATTAAGATATATACAAGTAACGTATACTTCTATATTTTTCTTATATGTATATATATGGTTGTTTACAAAGATAAAAGAATTTATTTTCGTTTTGTATGAAGGTTGTTTTACTAAAATTTGCCTTTTGTAAAAAAAGAATTGTATATTTTTTTTTTATTTTTCTGAAATGGGTTTTGAAAGATTCATATTATAATTCTTGTTTTTATAAAACAAATTTAATGATAGTTAGGACTACTTGAAAAAATTCAAAATCTAAATATAGATATTGTTCGTGGTAAAAATAAATATTTTAAACTATAATATAAAGGAAAACGAAGGGAAAGAAAAGTGGGAAAATGGGGATGCCCCTCTTTCATCTCCTCCAGTGAGGTACATCCATTAGAATGCGATGATGTTGTGCGATTACCTCTCCTAACTAGGATGGTCATAGATAGGAGATATTTGTTGGAATAATGGTGGTTAAAATTAAGATATTTATTTTTATGATACTGGTTCTTGTTTACATTTCTTTTTATTTTCTATAATTTCTTTATTCATGTGAGATATTCTAAATCTATTGGCATAGATTACTTTATTGCTGTTATTAATTTTTATCCTATCATTGTTTTTATTTAATATTTCTAAGATTTTATGAGGTCTGGAATACTGATTTCCGAACTTTCCAGGCCGACGCTCTGTTAATAGAAATACGTAATCACCTAGCTTAAAGTTTTGTTTATTTATTTTTTGATCATAATATTTTTTGGAACGAAATTTTGAATATACTAAGTTATCGTAAGCTAACTTCCGTATGATGTTTAGCCTTGTAAACAAGTCTATTAAATATCCTTTATACATTGGTAACAGATCTCCTTCTCGCAATGGATCAGTAGAGATCAATTGTGCTAATCTCCCGAATACGAGTTCAAATGGCGTATGCTTTGTACTCTCTTGAACACAGGTGTTATAGTTTAACATGTCAATCTCAATCTAATTATCTCATTCTTCGTCATTAGAGGTATATTGTTTTAAAAATTTCCTCACAGCATGACGATAACGCTCAACCGAGCCGTTTGATTGTGGATGAAATGCCGTGGTACGTAGCTTCTTAATCTTGAAACGCTTTACTATTCTATTCATTAAATTACTTAGAAAGCTTTTACCATGATCCGTTAATATTACCTTCGGTGTTCCGAATATAAAAATGAATTTTTGAATAAAAGCATCCGCGATGGTACTGAAAAGAGTATCCGACAGCGGAACTCCTATACAAAATTTAGAGAATTGGTCTTGAATTATTAGAATATATTCGTTTCCTAATTTCGTAGCTCTTAGAGGTCCTACTACATCTACGGCTACCTTTTGAAATGGTGCTCGAAGTATATCAGTAATCACCATGGGTTGTTTTGTTTTTAACCTTACTAATTTTTTCAACTAGCATTCTAAACATTGCTGTATTTGTCGCTGTATATCATCCTTTAAGCTATCTCAATAATAAATTTGTTTTTTTCTATTGTATATTTTTGACAAACCCCTCTGTCCTCCTGTAAGTGACTTATGTTATTCGTCGAATATTTCGTCTCTTTTCTGCTCGAGATACTTAAGAGTATCGTTCCAAATAATTTTATTGGAGAGTCCGCGATGACCGTTTTTATTATTTCAAATAAACATGACCACTCTATATTTTCTATGTTCCTGCTTTTGGCAATGCTAATTATATCCTCGTTGTCTTTCATGAAGATTTCTTTTAAAACTAATAATGTTTTGTATATGTTTTCCTCGATTATGCTCATAGATACTAGTTATTCCCCTCTTATACATAAAGCAAATAAGTTTCTACATGTTTTACCCTTTTTCTGTTGGACTTCTCCGATGGCTATGGAGTTGATTTTTAGTTTATTATATTTTATTAGTTTTCGTCCTCCTTCGTCGCAGGGCTGTCCATCAGTGCTAAAGAAACATATTATGTTGTCTTTTCTGTGGCAGAGTAAATCTTTGATTTCGACGATTCCACTTTTGCTGTAATTAATTCCTTGGTATTTATTTAATTTGAGAGAAGAGGAAACTGTAGAGAAAATAGATTGCGATTCTTCTGGTGTTCCTCGAATAGGTGATTGGGGTAGTGCAATAGGCCCTTGAATCGAATTTGTTTGATAGGGGATTTAGTTTGTACAATTCTGATATGGGTAGCATTTCCAGTTCTCCTAGTATAGGTGTTGATTTAGGATCCTTTGATAAAGACGTTGTTTCTTTTTCATTAAGGAGAGTTGTTCTTCGATTATTTGACGTAAGGGTTAATTTAGGTTCTCCTTGCGTAACTTTCTTTGGTCGTCCCCTTTTTCTGGGTGCCTGTCCTGATTCGTAGCTTGCACTTGGCTTTATTATTCTAGGAGGTATTTTATCCAGTATATGTCCTGATCTTGTTACCACATTTTTTCTGAATATCTCAGATGAGTTTCTGAACAATGCATCTGCATTTGAATTTCATCTTCCTGGCTTATATAAAACTATGTATTCATATTCAGATAATTTAAAGCTCCATTTATGTACGCGAGAATTCAGATCTGCCGATTTGAACCAAACTAGAGGTTGATGATCGGTGACTATTATTATTTTCCTTCAGTATACATAAGATCGAAATGCTTGTACGTTATGTACGACAGCAAGTGCTTCCTTTTCATAAACTTCATATTTAAGTTCTGCGTTGCGTAAAACTCGAGATGTATAGACAATTGGTCGGTATTTGCCTATTTTCCCTTAAGATAAAACATCTCCGACGGCATATCTAGAAGCATCTGGTGTTATGTTAAATGGTTGTGTTAGATTTGGAAATTGCAATAAGGGTGCGTTGCATAGAAATTCTTTCAATGTTTCAAAGGCACTTTTCGGTTTTCCCAGTCCAATCGAATGGTGTGTCCTTTTGTAATAATCTTGTTAATGGCTTTGATATTTCAGTAAACTTTCAATAAATCTACGGTAGTAACCAGCTAATCCGAGAAATTGTCGTACGTTCGTCATATTCTTTGATCGAGGGAAATTTTTTACTGCTTCTATTTTTTTCGGATCAGGGCTAAGTCCTTTTTCACTCAACCTACTTAATAATTTACTTCACGTTTTAAAAATTCACATTTATCAAATTGTAGTTTTAATCCCGCTTTTCGGAGTCTATCTAATAATAATTTCATTTTTTCATCGTGTTCTTTAGACTGTTTGCATATATCACGATATCGTCCGAATATACAAATAGTTTACTGCCTTGAAGTCCTCGTAACAAGGTATCCATTAATCTTTGAAAAGTTGCTGGAGCATTTTTCAAGTCAAATGGCATATGAACGAATTCGTAGTGTCCAAATGGTGTACTAAATGCTGTTTTATGTGCATACCTTGGATCCATCTTTATTTGATGAAATCCTGATGCAAGGTCTAATACAGTGTAATATTTTGCACCTCCAACTTGGTCAAATATTTCAGTTATGTTCGGTAGGGGGTATACATCACTTATTGTTTTTTCATTTAAAGCTCTAAAGTCCAATACCATGCACCATCTAGGGCATCCTTCAGAGTCTGGTTTCTTATTTACAATCCAAAGCCGACTCTTGTGAAGAGAATCGGAATCTTTTATAATTGCGGCCTCTAATAAGTCATTAACTTGTCTGTTAATCTCGTCCTTAAGTGGATGCGGACATTTGTATTGTCTTGTATTAATAGGTTCGTCATCAATAGTTGTTATTCGATGGGTTATAACATATGTTCCAGGTAAACCGTCTCCTGGTAGGAAAAATACATCTCTATTAGATTCTCCTAAGTTTTGTATATAAACCTTTTCGACGTCGTTTAAATGCTCCATACGCACCAAGTCTTTTATTACATTTAATTGCGGTTCCTACTTCTATTTCTGGAACATCAATATTTAATTCCTGAAGTGTAACGACTTAAGCGGGAGTGTGTAACTTTTTATCGGCAATGCTCTCATCTTACTCACTTAAATTGTAATCTACGTCCTAACTTATGGATGACGAATCACTCTTGGTATCGTTTGCTTCATTATCTGTATCTTCAAGTAGGGTATGCTCATGCAATGATTCGGTTGATTGATTCATCGTATCTCCTAAAATAGCATTTTCTTGGTCTGCTAATTTCTTCGATGATTGAAATTGCATTAAATGTTCAAGTGTAGGTAGTTCTAAAAGATTTTTATCGTAGTTAATAGATGCATGGGCATTACTCAAAGATTTGGATTCTAATATTCCAGTGTAAGGTATAGGAAAATCGTCAGAGACTACACGAATGATCGAAATGCCTTCTAAGACGCTAATTTTTATAGTTCCCAACAGCAAATAAAGATGAATCAATCCCCTTTAAGTGCGCTTTCATCGATTGATCGAAGGTGACATTTTTTTGTATGGTGCTCTATTTAATTAAATTTGATTCTGATCCTGAATCGATCAAGAATAAACACGAACATCCATTAGGATTTCTAGTTTTTACCGTGGGTAGAAGTTCTCTGTTGATGCTACATTCATATGGACCATACTGTACTCTAGTACATCTATGCCTTCATTTCTCTGTTTGAACTTTATAATTTGTTCTTCTATGCTAAGTATTTTGTGGATAAAGTTTATTTCTGCTTTATTATCTTGTAAGTACTCTGATCCTATAAGACCTTCACAAGGCATAGGAAATATATCTGGTACGATCAGAAATTCAGCAATATAAGATGCAATCTTAAATTTTACGATACCTAAGTAGTGTAAAAACTATCTCCTAATCCTTGTAATATAAATGTTTGGTTCATATTAGTTACTGATCCCTCTGGAATTGAGTTTAATCTTATTAAGTTAACCTCTGAACCGCTGTCTATCATAAAAGTATTTATTTCATTATTTCCAAATCTTATCTCTACGTATGGTATATATTTAGTTATTGTGGATCTAATGGTATTAATTCGCCTAAAAGTTCGTTCAATTGAACGGTGTTCACAGAGCGCCTTGTTCCTTGCGACGTCCCCGGAGCTGCGCTCTGTTTCTGGGGACTGCTTCCATTTCCCTGGTTATACTGTCTTTTTCGGCACTCACTTATAACGTGGCCTTTATTTTTGCAGTAGGCATATGTTGGAATATCAGTTGGCCTTGAATCATTTGTATTTGGATTTCGAATCCAGCACGTATTTGCGTAATGACTGATTCTGCCGCATTATTGACACTTTAGTTGAACTGATTGCTCTATTCTATGACTATTATTCGTATTTCTACTCCCTAATTAATAACAGTTATTGGCTATATGACCAGTGGGGTTCTTCTAGTGGGGTAGTAGCTACGTCTATCTCATTTTTAATCAACCTGGCGGTTATTTTTGATAATAGCTCTTTCTGAGCTGCGTTCTCCCGTTTCAGTTTTGTAACTTCTATATTTATTTCCTTTTTAAATTCTGTGTCCCATTGTCATAGTCGTTGAATGGCTTTCGATAACCTTTGGCAATCAGTGGCCAATTTTCGGTTTTAACTTGATTCGAGCTCTAGAATAATGTTTAATCTCGTGAACTGGTCGTGTAAGTACGCGATTGTTTCCCAATGTTCATGGTTTTCTTCTTTTGAATCGTCTATATCCTTTTCCAATCCAGCAATACGGTATTGGTTAGAGGGGATTATTTGGATAATGTTCTCGATCGGAATCATCTAAAAGGAACCCATGAGGTAATTCCTTATTATTTGTTTGAATGCAAAAAAACAAAAAAATTCTCTTTTTTTTGTTTGTTAATAATGTTTATTAATTATTAGAGATGTAATCGAATCATTCGTACGGGTTAAAATATATAACGCAGTTATTACTAAAAGAAAAAGAATAAGGGAAGAGAAGAGAGAATGAAAAAAAAATTAATTACTAGTTGTATTTATTCATTCAGGGAAAAATTAATGTTTATGTTTTTGTTTGTTGTTAATTTATTTATCTGGGAATTATTTAGTTTGTTAATTCTTTGAATTATTGTTATTATTTTGTATATTTTAATAATTTATTGATTAATATATATTTATTCATTTATTGATTAATTATTTTAGTATTCCAAATCAATTAACGTGTTGTTAACATAATTATTAAGTTTAATAGTAATAAAGCTTAATCTTAAATCAGCATAGATTTTATCATAGATATTAATTTTATTTCATTTTTAAACGTGAATACTGGAATAACTGTGTATACAAATATATCTTGAAAATGATAGTAATGGCAGTCATTAATTGCATAAATATTTTACTTCATCTATTATTATTATTATTATTATTCTTATTATTATTATTATTATTATTATTATATTTATTATTAATAACAGACGTTTGTTGTTTGTCTTAAAACTTATGTTAATTTTGTATTTTGTGTTAACTTTGCATAAAACTTATACAAAGATTTCCTGTAGTTATAAAAAATATCTACAAAGATGCTCGGAAGTGATTTATTGATTTGATAAAGCTACCTCGTGGATGCTGATTGAACTAAATTGTTTCAATAAATTCATAAAGGTAAAATAATATAATCTTTGGTTTAGCTTTGGATAAAATAACACATATTTATTTTTTAAAAGAAAAATATTAGTATTAATAAAGGGCCATAGGGTCAACTGTTACACTGATGCGCCAATGCAACGTCACAGCTACGTCAGCATAAATTAGTGTGCGTATTTGCGTACGTCCTCAAAATTTCCAGCTTCAATTCCAGATTGTTGCGGTCCTAAATATTATTGCAAGAATAAATGAGAACTGATGGTTAAAACTGCATTTGTAGCACACGCTTTCGGAGAACCTGGAATACGATGTATATCTGGCATGGTGCACTGTCATCGAATCACATAATAAATTTTACAGAATCTTATTGTCATTTAAATAATTTTTGTCATATTTATCTGTTATATTATTTTTGACAGAGAATGTAATGTGCGCATAAAATTTTTTTGCGAGTTTTAAACCACTTTTACATATAGCACCTTCCAAGCCACTAATATATGATAATAGGAAAATGTATTTCTAATAAATTAAAGAGACTGTATATGTTATTTTTCTAACTTAAATATATTTGTGATAATCAAATTAGAAAAATGAATGTTATAGATAAAGTTCTCCGAATTTTCTGGTGACAAGCATTAAAAAATTTGTATATAATAACATATAAATAACGATATATAACAGTAGAGAGTTTCTTAAATATTGTTTTATACAAAATGTGGAGACCTGTCTAGAATAAATTTTTTACATTTCATATGTTGTTTTATTAAATCTAGAATTTCATGATCAAAATTACCAATTAAGAAGTACTTGTATCATGTATCATCTGAGCAGATATCGACTATAACTTGGGATTATTATAGTAGCTGAAAACGCTTATTATTAATTGCGTTTTTTTCGATAATTATTAGCTTTACATAAAAAATGGAATGAACATTAAAAATTCATTTGAATAGGATCTACAACTTTTATTTGAAAAATTTTTTTCTAAACTCAAAATTATTCCTTAAAATTTGATTTTTATCATTTTTACAAAGTTTGAGTGCCTGGTGTTGCGACATCCAGATTAGGTGCCGCAGCGAACGATCGCTGCACTCTTCAGATCGTTCAAAGAAATTATTTAAACGGACTTTCGGCTGAGGATAAATTGATCACTAAAATATGTCGCAGCCTCCCAGTCTATATCTGGGATAGAAATAACACTTCTAAAGCAATGAAGGAGAAATGGTGGGCAAGATGGCAGGCAGGGGTGATGTCGAAGATGTGATGATGTTGAAGGGTGATGTCACGATATCGAAGAGGGGAAATACGGGAAATGAAAGACCGAGCGAAAGAGAAAGGAACTGCGCGTATATATGTATATGTATGTATATATATATATATATATATATATATATATATATATATATATATATATATATTAGCATCCCCCATCCCGGCTTCGCCCGAGATAATAATTTAACCGATTTCTTAAACAATTCAATAATATCTAAGTAAAAAGTACTCTATATATAAAAATCTATATTACTATAAATAATTGACCGTAATTTACCTATCGTCGCTTTTGCATATACAGTATGTAGATACATAATGTAAATCTGTATTTAATACATACATATATGCATATTACATACGGTTTCTATGGGGAAAATTGTTCTTTTGATTTCGGGCGGTTGAAAAAGATGCCCAAGTGTCTCGAGACGACGTTTACGGAGAGTATCATGTTCGGAATATAGGACATGTCACGGGACGACTGATATACAGAGTTTTGTGTTGGGGAGGCAGCATACGATGTCCATGTATCCCGGGACGAACTTTATTGGGAGTGTGCGTGTTCGAATGATAGAATATGAATCTCTTTATAGAAGTCTCTTAAACATTCCCCGTAGAAGTCATTCCAAAACATCCAGACATCGTATTCGAACGTCCCAACATGAATCTCCCCATAGAAGCCGTCCCGTCATAACTGGACATCGTCTTCTACCGTCCGAACACGAAATTCCCCGTAAAAGTCGTCCCGTTATACCTGAACATCGTTTTCTATCCTTCAAACACGCAATTCTTCGTAGAAGTCGTCCCGTCATTCCTGGACATCGTTTCCTATGCTACGAACATGAAATCCCCCGTAGAAATCATCCAGACACACCTAGACATCGCAATCTATCATCTGAACACCTAACCCCCAATAGAAATTGCCCTCAACCAACGGGATATCGTCTTCAACCGACCGTACACGCCAATACAATATTTCTCAGTAGAAACCGTATTTAAAATGTATATATATATATATATATATATATATATATATATATATATATATCATATATTTCCGTTTTTTTAATTAAATAACTTGAATATTTTAGTAGTGGTGCCAACTGAAATTCAAGCAAAATGTTGGTCTGCGAATAGCGTATTTTTTAACCGGACGTTCATATTATCATTTAAGAACCGTTATATTGCCATCATTACTTTTGTTCAGGTTAAAAAAAACATAGTCTATTGTCAATTCTGAAGTTAACATAACGTATAATAATAAAAATATACAATAATTTGTCGTCACAAAATATGTTCAGTATGATTTGGCATACACAACCATTTTATAAGAGAAGACGGAGAAAGAAAGAAAAAGAGAGAGCGAGAGAGGAGACATATTTCCCCACATAAGAGAAAATAAAATTTAGAAAAATTAAAAAATATCTATAAAGTGTGAGAGTAGTGTTAGACAAATCTGAAGACCAAAAAAGGTAATTTCGGCTACGTCACATCTTCTTTAGGATACGAATCCTAAGGTTGGATATGATCATTCGTTTGAGCTGACCTGGTATTGTTACTTTAAGCGGATTACTTTGAGTTGATATATACGTATTATTAGTGGTTACAGGAAAGTATCCACCGATGCTGCTGAGGTACTTGCCGGAATTCTTCCTTTCGATTTAGCTGCAGATAAAGTGGCTAGGCTACACAACATATGTAAGGCCACAGTGGTTTCTCTACATGATGCTAAAAACGTAGAACGTCATCGTTTTATAGAAATATGGCAAAAACGATGGAACGTTTCTAACAAAGGCCGATGGATTTGTCGTATCCTCCCAGACATAGAAAGATGGATGAACAGGAAACACGGGGAGCTAGATTTCTACCTAACCCAGTTGCTGACTGGATATGGTTGTTTTAGGTTCTATGTCCACCGTTTTCACCTGGAAATAATGACTTTTGCCCCATTTTTCCGACATTGGTTGAGAATGCTGCGCATATATTAGTGAGCTGCCTCCGGTTTCTGACACAACGTGCGCAATTGATTAACACCGTTAATAAGCCGATAAGACCAGAGAGCATTATATCAATAATGCTGGAATCTCCTGAAAACTGGAAGGCAGTAGCCAGTTTCGCAAGAAGTGATGATCAAACTTAGAAATGCCGATAGAATTAGGCGAATGGCCCAGGATGAATTAGGCTATCTGATTCTATTTAACTTGCAGATGATGACCACCGAACCTCTGATCACTCCTGTGGATGGGGGACGTAGGATAATGTCATAAGAAGAGGAGCCGTATAAGCTAACTAACAGCCCCGCCGAAGTAATATTCCCGGATAGTTCCGTCGGGATGCTGGTTTCGAGAAGTCACTAGTGCACAGCTTACTCTGCCTACGACTATAGTTCAGAGATTCATACATACATTGTATCACAAATTTTTGGAAGTTATCAATAATATAGAAGGATCATGGACAAAGTAAGTGTTATAAAAGTTGTAAATAACGTTATTTATAGTCAATATAAAAGTATTAAAAAGTTCATCTTTTATTAAAGAATTTTTAAATAAAGAAGAATATAAATAAAAAAAGTTTATTGCGACTGGTAATACATTTATTAATAATAAGTTATTTATAGATTGTATTACTATATACGAATTTAAATGATCATTCAAATTATAAACCTTATAATTAGAATTATTAATTCTAATATTTTATCGTCATCCTCGTCATCATCGTTATAGGATATTCATTTTATTATTTACACATAATTTATAATTATTATTAATAGAAAAGTATTTTTAAAAATTAAATGCCTTTCACACATATATATGATATTTTATATATTTTTTCTCTCTTTCCATTCTATAACTTTAATCCTATAATAAATATAAATCTAATATTGGATATAATGAATACGAATGAATTAGATAAAAAATAATAAAGGATAGTAGAAAAGAATTTAGACTAAATGGATTTAATTAATTATATGATCAGATTTTAAAGATAAATCTTTATTTATGAACTTTGCACATGTGCAACTTTTCTTCTAAAATTCCATATTTACATGAAATGGTATAAAAATCTTATTTAAATAAATTTATTAAAAAGTGCTATGTGTTCAAAACCCCCTATGGTCTAACTTAAAGTAAATAAAATAATTTCAATTATTTCATTTTATGCTTTTTAATAATATAGAAAATAGTCCAAAATTAATTATTAATAAAGCGTTTTAAATAACAGCTTTCCTTATGCACATATAATTTGGAATAATGAGACAAAAGATAATCAATAAATTTATTACAAATTATTTTTAAATAGAAACTAAAAACATTTATAAAGCAGGGAACATTTATTTAATTAAAATTAATGTTAAATTGACAAGAATTTAATATATTAACACAAGGAAATTCTATAATTAAATTATAAATTAGTTCACTGATATAGTCAGATGTCCTATTGTGATAAAGGGTGTTTCGTGGGTAACAAATGACAACTTGTTATCTTAGACAGTAGCTAAACGTTGATTTCCCGGATGATAGCGAACGTTGCTACTTCTTCTTTATAATTAAACTATAACTTTTATAATTAAACTAAACGATAATTTATTCAACATAGAATAGTACAACACATATATTAAATACAAACTGTGCGATTGATAGTCTGAGCTGGTCTGATCTGAACAGAATATTTCGCAGAATACCTAAGTGTAGTCGTGGTAAAATAAATATACGAATTTGATTGGTTGACGAATTATATACATTTGTCTCGCGTGGGAGTAAGCACCGCTACAGTCTTATATGTCTACAGGTGTAAACAGGTACACTGTATAACAATAAGGCAGAACTGAAATGTCTTCGTTAATAGTAATACAGAATTCGGAGAAAAACACATTTATAAGCAGGTACTTAAGAAACGGAAACATAATAATTTATTTATTTATAATATAATTAATTTTATTTATCATCACTTTATTTATGCTTGCAAATAACGATGCTAATCGGCGACGAAGGTCTATTTATAAACAAAGCACAGGCAAAATAATTACAGCGGTGCTTGTATCAATAAGCCGAGACCGGGATTTGAATTCGGATCGCCAAGTTACTAGTCCTTCGCTCTAGCGATCGCCAATAATATATGTTCTTAGCATATTAAAAAATTTACTACTTCTAAATTTTATATGTATTTTTTAAAACTTAAGATAAAATATTATATAAGGAAATCAAAACATTGAAATAGTCAGATGTCCTGTTTATGATAAAAGAAAGCAGAATAATATATATATTATTGTATTGTATTGAAGATTTTTGCATTGAATTAAATAAATATTAATTTTTTTTAAAAGAAATGAAATATGCAAAAAACAACATTAAATGAAAGTAAAATAGTTAGGTGAGTGTGATGTGTCTTAGCATAGTAAGAATTTTAAATACATCTTTTGATATAATTTATAAAAAATTTAGATAAAATATTTTTCTAAATTCAGTAGTATATTAAGGGTGCTCCATGCCTCTGATGGAAGTTAAAATCGTTTGCAGCGCCTGATGTTTAATATATTGCGGAGTTTAATATATTGGAACTTCAAAGGTACCAAAAACGCTGTTCTGTTTTTATCGATTTTTCCAGTATTAATCAAAGCCGCAGTAGCCCAACTTATAATTGTAAATTTATACGAAATTCATACAAAATGTACATTTTATAATATTCTTATGAAATAAGTAGCGGAGTAGCTTATCCCGAGTGCTCATTTTGTTACAAGAAGTTTATGTAACTATATATATATATATATATATATATATATATATATATATATATCATATTACATCATATCATATCATACTTCATACTAATTTATAAAGACAAAACGTGTTTTGTCTTTTTACTAGCGTGTACGGGCGGTTGATTACGATATCTCGTTGCCTCAAGACGTTTTCTATAGGCAGTTGTGTGTTCGGATGATAGAATACGATGTCCAGGTGTCACTGAGCAATTTCTATGGGGAATCTTGCATTTAGTTGATATACAACGTCTATGAGGAGATCGACTTCTATCGGAAAATTCGCGTTGGGACGGTAGAATACGACATCCACGTGTTACCGAACGACTTCTACGAGGAGTATAGTGTTTAGTCGTTAAGAAGCAATATCTGGCTTTCTCGGGACGACTTCTACGGGGACTATCGTATTTAGTTTGTAGGAATCGATGTTCAGGGATGTCAGGACAACTTCCATGAAGAGAGTCGTATTCTATCAAGTCGTATTCGAACACGTATAACCCCAGTAAAAGCCGCCCCGGAATACCTGAACATTGTATTCTACCTCCTCAATATAAAACTCCCTATAGCAGTCGTCCGAGACATTTCCAATAGTCCGAACATGGTACTCTCTGTAAACGTCGTCTCGAGACACTTGGGTATCTTTTTCAACCGCCCGTAATCAAAACAACCATTTTCCCCATAGAAACCGTATGTAATATGCATATATCTGTGCATTCAATAGGTTGTACATTCTGTATATACATACTGTACATATAGAAGCGACGATAGGTAAATTACGGTCAATTCTTTACAGTAATATAGATTGTTCTAGTTAGAGTACTTTTTACTTAGATATTATTGAATTGTTTATGCAATCGGTAAAATGATTATTTCGGGTGAAGTCGAGGCCGGGGATGCTAGTATATATATAAGAAAGATGATGAGAAAGAAGGCGAAGACGTGCCGCCTGCGCGCCTGGCGTGGGGCTACACGTCCCAACGGTGGGAAGTCCTGGAGCAAGAGTTCCTCTTGCTCGGTGAGGATATCCAAGAGATACGGCGGTGTACGCCGCTTTCCATCAGTTCATCGAGGAAACTGACGAGGAGGGCCGTCGTCAGGCCGCAGCAATAATGCACACATCGAGGTGCAGGTAAAAACAACGCCAACAGGCTGAGCGGGCTTCACGCGAGGCCGAGGCCCAGGCTCGCAGACCCCGCGAATAAAAAGCGCAAGCTGAGGCCGAGGAAGTCGACGCCCGCGCCCGAGAGGTTCAGCGCGAGTGTATCCTTATCTCAGGGCTCGAGTTTGTTTTTTCGAATTCGGGGGCACACATCGGCTGCTGCGTTTGGACGAAAAAGAAAGAAATGTTTTTCTCGAGGAGTTGAGTAGTTTTCGAGCAGAGAGAAGCACGACATGTCCGTACGCTTACACTCGCGTTTTGTATCCACAGTCAAACTCGTATGAAAACTCACGTATTCGTACCGTTCACAGTGTGTGGACGATCGGGTATTGGGCAGCCGCTCGAGACTATGAACAAGCGGTGCCACTCGCGCACCGTCGACAGCTCTCAACATCGAGCCGGGAGTTCGATCCTTATCGCGCCGCGTGAGCTTTTGTCGCAAGTGACGCGCGTGGTATAAGATTGAATCGAGAAAATGCATACCGTGCGCTACTCCCTCGATCGCGTGTTTGCGTGTGCCGCGTCCTGACAGTCCAGGTCGCCCGTCGACCTATTATCGAGGAGAGATACCTCACCGTAGGCCGACGGTAAGTACCAGCGACTGGCGATAATTTTCTTGCGTGCGAAACGAGCAGGCTCGCTGTCGGCGGACGAGGAGCCTGCTCGCACATCGAGTGTGCGTGTACACAAGGGAGAGAGAGAGAGAGAGAGAGAGAGGGAGAGAGAGAGAGAGAGAGAGATAGTGTGTGTGTGTATGTGCGTGTCGGGGAACTTTCTCCCCCCGTGCTGCGCCTACCTCGGTCTTCGTGGCCGTCCACGCGAACTTTTATTTATTTATTTTTGTATTATTCAATCTAACTCGTGAATTTTATCCTGCCGCGTATTTATTCACTCGCATTTTTGCACGCCTCCTTTCCGAATCCTAGCTACTGGACTCTGCTGTCCCCACATGATGGTGAGCGTGCGGGACTTGGACGAACCCGGCCGCCTCTGTGGATGCAGCTCAGCAGGAGCTCGTCGCGCGCGCGATGTCCCTCCAGTCGGATATTCCGCATGTTGTTAACGGGGAGGGCGGCGCCTCGCGCGCCGCCCGATCACCAACCCGTCGGCGCTGGGCATATCTGCGCAGGGCTTGCGTGATCCGCACGGGGTAGCCACGTGTCTCAACAACAGCGTCGTGTGCGCGTTCCGACGGCGTGCCTCCGCTTCGACTGCAGTACGGAAGAGCGGGCAACTCCGATACAATATATAGATTTTAAATACGGTCTCTACTGCGAAATATTGTAGCGACGTGTACAGACGGTTGAATTTGGTATTATATTGAATTCTATTGGGAGTTTAATGTTCGGATGATAGAATACGATACCCATGTATCTCTGGACGATTTATACGGAGATTGCATTTAGTTCATAGAAAACGACGTCCAAGCATGAGGAAATCTACTTCTATGGGAAGATTCGTGAGGGGGTGATAGAATCCAATATCCAGGTGTATCCGAACGACTTCGGGTGAAGCTGAAACTGGGGATGCTAGTATATATATATATATATATATATATATATATATATATATATATATATACATATTCCATAAATCAATATTTCGTCTAAAATTGTGTAAAACATTGGTATAAAATTATTATACCAACATTGAAATAAAATTATTACTTACTAGATAAAATGAGGATCTAGTTTATATCTTTTTCTTAATTATTTTTTGTATATGTAAACGTCAAAATCTACGGATCGTTCTGGGAAAGCGGGAAGATAGTTAGGGTAATGTTAATATTGCATGGCTTACTGTTTAGTACCAGAAATGCAAAGAGTCTAAGGCAATTTCCTACTTCATTTCATAGAAAACAAAGTTGACATACTTTACACGTTAAATTATAAGATATAGAGAAATTCAATATTTTGAATTCTCTGGCTTTATCTATTAAATATTAGTTTTAGTTATTGAAATGCTATAAATATATAAGTAGCAAATAAAAAAATTAACTTTTTATAGTTTTGCATATTATCTAAAATAAATTTGAATTTCGCACGATTGTCGTACTGTTTTGTGTTTATTTATTATATTTTTATTGTGTTAAATATATGTTTCTAAATTTTATCTTATAAATCTATATTGTTAATCTAGAATTGGCGTTATAATCTGTAATTTGTGTCGAACAGAACCGTAATGGATTCTATCACGTAAAGAATATAAAATCCTAATTATGTGGAACCTAATGGCACACTAGACTATTTCTATTGACTATCATATATTCGACTATTCTTTATATAAAATTATGTAATTTTAAAAAATAATTAATTTATTATTTAACCTTTAGCCAAAGTGGAGTTTTTTATTTGTTATAATAAATTATTTTTAAATTGGTGTATACGAAATAAGCGTATTTTGGAATAATAGAAATTTTCAAAAAATATTTAAAATCAAAATTTTATAATATATGGATATAAATTTCAGTTGTTTTTAACCTTCTCTATTACAAAAAGTTAATTTTAAATTATTAAATTATTCTTTTTTTTTAATTTCAGATAGATCAAGATGTTATTTAAAATTAAATAAAGCATAGAACATTTTATAAAAAGATACATTCACTAGCGAGTTTAGATTGTACATGGCTTGTTCATAAAATCACGGCGTAGCCCCCCCCCCCTATGTTTCGAAAATTGTACTTTTCTCTAGGAACATAAAATTTAGATTCAGACATTTGGTCTAATAAATAATAAAAATTTACTGAATATTTAACTACGTCAAAAATAAAACTACAAACTAAGTATACATTTGTAATAAAATTTTTATGGAAAGAAAATAACTAGGCGGGTTTGATATGTTTTAGAATATTAATAACTTTCAAAAAGAAATAACTATTAATTTTATCATTTATTTTATAAAAAATTATATAAAATATTTGTTTTAAATTCCGAAATATACAAGGACAAAAAGTATAATATAACAAAATTAAAAATCAGATTATTGAAATAGTTAAGTGTCCTGGTGGTGATTGTTACATCATGAGACGATTCACATATTAAATAATAAGACAGGAAGCCGGACAGCAAATAAAATATCGAACATATAAAGAACTGTACACACTATTTCCTGCGCTAAAATACCATCTGTTTACGTCCATGTTCGTGTGCTGGGGTAACGTATCCCTCATCTTTAGTGAATGGAGCATGTATGGAGGATGCGGCTAAAATACAGCAATGGTCTCTCAAGATAGGATCAAACGAGCTTTTGGCCTAACGGGCTTGGTGCACCCGGGAGTTACCGATGCTGGTAGTGGGAAATTGACGCTTACTTCCTAATTACCGCAGACCTGTTACAAGTGGTGGTCCTGATAGGTGTTGATTCCAATGCCAGATCCCCCCGTGGGGGTCTGATCGCACCGACGACAAAGGGGAGAAACTGGAAAATTTTACAACGCAGTGGAATCTCCGGATCGCCAATGTGCAGGTAGTATCGCTACCGTCTCTAACGGAGTTGGAGAAGGAAATGTGGACGCAACTCTTGTCACCACGAATCTCGAGACACTCATCACCGGGTGGGCCGTTAGAGAGGACTGGACCTCGAGTGATCATAGAACAATCACGTTCCACCTTAATAGAGCAAGCACACCTGCAAGTTCAGGTGCTGCGAATTAGGGAAACAAACTAAAGCGATAGTCCACACAAAAAGCGAACTGGGATACTTTCTGCGCTGTAATTGAGGATGAATGGAACCAGGTCCCTAAAGAAATGCCGGGCTCCAAAATGGAGGCAATTGAGAGAGTTCGCTCACTGACAGCCACTTTGAGGAAAGCGTGCAATGCTGCCATACCGAGGGTAGCTATTAGGAGGGTTTCCTGGTGGAACACTGACTTAGATAGGCTGAAAAGGGCTACAAATCGAGCCCGTCGAGTATTCCAGAAAGAGCGTGCTCCCGTCAGACGGGAGCGCCTCAAGAAAGAATGCAAAGCGGCCAGAAAGGAGTATGTCCGTAGTCTCAGGCAGACTAAAGAGTCCAAATGGCTGGCAGAACCCCTGGGGTGTAGCTTACCGATTACAAACTGATAAAAGATTAACTGAAGGGCCGTCAAGTCCTCATGCGAGATGGCTTTGAGGAAGTACAATTTGGGGTCAGTAAAGGATGTCCGCAGGGGTCCGTACTGGGCCCAACTGTGTGGAACCTAGTTCTAGATCCCCTTCTTTGGCAGCTCGCAAGACTAGGGTCCGAAGTCATTGCGTATGCAGACAACATTGCACTCCTAGTGGAGGGAGACGCACGTAGGGAGATCGAAAGAAATGGCCAGAGTTACATTGAAGAAGTGGAATCGTGGTGTCGCCTCAATAAAATGAGGCTGGCCTCTCAGTAATATGGAATGTTGATTCTGGTCACCTTCACTCGAAAGCCCCCCCCCCCCGAATTGCGGTCGGCAACTCGAAGGTGAAGAGATTAGAAAGCGTACGATACCATGGAATCCACTTCGGCCAACATCTTACAATCGGTTGCCAATTGAAAGCGTTACAGTCCAAATCTGTGGACTGGTTTAACAGGATTGGATGCCTGGCAAGATGGGAATAGGGCCTTAAATTTAAGGCGCTTAGTACTATCTATACCGGGCTGTTCACACCTGTCGCAACTTACGCAGCGGCAGGATGGCACGATTTGATATGTTTAGAGTAGCAAAGCAAGTTGGCAAGTACTCAAAGACACGCGCTTATTAGAGTCACCGGCGCTTACAGAACTACCTCAACAGACGCCCTAGCAGTGATAGCGGCAAAACTCCCCATCGTGTTAGAATGCAGGCGTAGAGCAGAACTGTACGCGAACCCTAAAAATGCATCGTCACCTGAGGACCAACGTCGTGCCGCGAGAGAGATATCTGAAAGATATCTCGATGACCGGCAGGAAATCTGGAATAACTCGGCAAAAGGTAGATTGACACATTCTTACCTACCTAGTGTCAGAGATAGGATTTATGCAGACTGGATCATACCATCGCGATGGTTAATTCAATTCTTCGGATCATATCTCTCTCGCTTTCATCTGAGAGAGAACAATACATGCACATGTGGGGAGGTGGATACACCAGAGGACGTTCTGACCGTCTGTCCTAAATATGAAAAAATTAGGATCAGGTTTCGTAGAGAAAATAATACCTCTATTGAGGTCACAGCTCTATTGAGCCATGCACATTATAACGCATTCGAAAATCTAATGAAAGAGCTCCTACAAACAAAGGAGTCTTTTGAAGCAATAGAGCATCTGCTTGAAGAAGATGTAATAGAGGAACCTGAATAGATAGGTAGGGAACTGGCAGTTGTCACGGAAAATATACACAAAGGATCATATACAAATAATAAAAATTTTTACACAAAGCAAACAATATACACTGAAGTAGTGGACCGGCGCCATACACCGGTCCACAAGATTGTAAATAACCCAACCGCAACCAAATTACATAGCAATATAAACATATACACAAATATATTATTTTTCCTATATAAGTAGACCAGCACTATACACTGGTCTACAAGTGCAATAAACAATTAGCAATAATCAAAACCAGCTTTACACTGGTTACAACTCTAGTCTGTAATGTAAAGGTGCAATATAAGTGATTCGGAACCCACTATCAACTGTAGGTCCACAAAAGTCGTAATGATGTACAGAAATGCACCAATAAGAAAAAATCAGCAACAACGCATAGCTCTGGAGCACAACTGGCCGATAAAGCGAAAGCTAGGTGCAGCCGGGAATGTTTATGTACCACAAAGCATAACTGAGCGACCTTTGTTTTTTTTTGTGCACACTATTTCCAAAGCACAAGATCCCAAGCTCGAGACGCGCGACCTCGCTCTTGAAGTATGAGTTGACGTATCCTACACAGAGCATTAGAGTTTCATTATTAAGCCGTCCCATAAATTATAATTTGGCAACCATATACCGCCTTGAAAGGTTGATTCTGAGTCTCACTGTATGAACGTAAGAATTAAACCTAATGAACGAATAATATTGCGTAATATTAAATTAATAATAATACTATATTTAAGACTCCAATATTTAACTAATTATAGAAAAAAATCGTAAAAACTTTATTGTTCCATATAATAATTAGATATGACGATATTTACAATTTTTTTTTAAATTACCTAATAAAATTTGATAATATTGTTGGTATTATTAATACTTAATTTCGATAAATACTAATCCTATTGATAGTATTATTATTATTTAACACTATCATTTTTATTAAAATTATTATTACTATTAATGATAATATTACAGAAATTATTTTGTGCTGAAGTCTGGGCGGATGCACCTCAATACGAAAAGTATCGCAAGCACATGGCGAATACACAGAGGAGATGCACTCTTCGTGTAGTGTGTTCGTATCGCACGGTCTCGGAGGTCGCCTCCCTAGTGGTTGCCGGGGTGATCCCGGTAGTCCTCCTGGCCCAAGAGCGAAAGTTCGTCCACCAAATGCACAGGAGACTTCGCTAAGCCGAAGGGAAGCAGCAAGCCAGAGAGCGTTCGCTGGCTCGCTGGCAGAATAGGTGGGAGTAAGATACGCGTGGAAGGTGAACCGCCAGACTTATAAGTTCGGTGGGCCCGAGGATCGGTCGGCAGCATGAGGAGGTAAATTACTATCTCACCCAGATGCTGATCAGCCATGGGTACTTCCGCGCATACTTGCACAAAATGGGCAAAGTCGCGGATCCAGGTTGTATATACTATGGATCCGCAAAAGACGATGCCCATCATTCATTTTTTGTGTGCGGGCAGTGGGAACAACAGAGGGCGCTACTGGGGGAGGACGCTGGAAGGGTTTCCCCGGAAGGCATCGTCCCCCTGATGAATCATATTTCAATAATTAATTATATTAATAAATCAATATTTATGTACGCATTTGTTCAATTGTTTATTTATTAATTGATGACTAAAAATAGTATATATTTATCAATTAATACGTATCCATTCTAAATATTGTTTTATTTAAATATATAATTATTATTATAAATTGCATTCATGTTGCTATCTAAATTATTAATTACATAAATTTAATTTAATAAACGAATGCATTTATATGTTATGCAATAATGTTTAACTCGATTTGGAATGTCTTATTGGAAATTATATATTTAACCTGAATATATTAGGTTGTCAAATATCTCCCTTCCGCCTTTTTATCTTATAATTTTGCGGCTATGTACACAGCGCTACAGAACTCGTATCTGGTAATACTATACATCATTTGAAAGGTCTTGACATAACGTAGAAAATGACGCTATACATGATTAGTTTGGATATTGCGTTCAAAAGTTATAGACGTGTAAACATGGAGTTCACTAACGCAGAAATTCGCGCTATTTTAAAGTTTTCCTTCGTTAAATGCAAATTCGTTAGAGAAACGTTCCATAAGATTAATGGTGTTTTGCGAGATGGCACGCTATCACTTCAAACCGCAGAGGAATGGTTTCGACGATTCAGAGCCAGTGAAAACGACACCATGGATAAGCCAGCCGGCGGAAGACCTGTGACGACGAATACCGATCAAATCATGGAATTTATCGAGTTAGACCGGCATGTGGCATCTCGTGACATCGCCCAAGAAATAAAAGTTAGTCACTAAACCATTTTAAACCATCTGTAGAAGGCTGAATACAAAATAGCTTGATGTTTGAATGCTGCATGATTTGACGCAATAAAACCTTCTGGACCGAATCAACGCCTGCGATGTGCTGCGGAACTGGAACGAACTCGACCCATTTTTAAAGCAGTATGTTGCATATTTGAAGTAAATGCAACCACTGCAACACTTTTTATGAAGTATTGAATGAAGAGCAAAAAAGTGGAAGGGAGATATTTGACAACCTAATATAACATCAAACATATTATTACACATTTTAAGTATAATTTTAATTGAAACAATATGCAAAGCTAAATAATGAATTATAGGAGCATTATTATGATTATATTTCTAATTACTTAAGACATACTAACACATATTATAAACAACCTTTATTTGAAACATAAAATAACATTATTCGATTAAGGAAAGTAACATTAATAATTAAACAAAAACTAACAATAGAATAAGTTAGAAAAAAATATAAAACGAGACCCGGAGGAAACCCCTTCACCTATTTGTGGGTTCCCGCCACAACGGTAACCCTTTTCAATGATTAGCTCTGACGCAATTAATGGGCGATTAAGACGGTGCAGCCACCAATGAAATAAAAAGATCATTTTGAAGATAACGAAATGACCGCTCTGAGCCCCCTTTAAAAGGAGGAGATTTTCTTTGTGGCGGCAGAATCTTTACAGAAAATTTTTACGTCTTTCAAAAGAACAGAATCTTTACAGAGAATGTTTAAGTTTTTTAAATGTGTAGAATCTTAACGCAGAGATCTTGGCTTTAACACAGTTTTTCGGCTTAAAAGCAGCAACAGCAGTAGTAACAATTAAACCTCTCTCTCTCTCTCTCTCTCCAGAGTCCGATAAGGTTCAATAAGTAACAATTTCTAATAAAAAAAGTAAGTAATAAATTATAAAATTTTCTTTTTTTTCTCCTTACTTTCCCTCCTCTCTCTGTCTCTCTCTCTCTCTCATCTCATATTATCCGGAGAAGTAGAAGGACCCTTTCTATCAAGGTCCAATATTTTCCTTAGTGAAATAATAACACCTTTGCACAAATTTTGTTTTGTTTCTTTTTTTTAGAGACCAGTCAGGTAATTAATAGTGGCTTGGATGTGGCTTGCGGAGTAAGGAATTGTTTGTTTGCTCCATTTGGAGTAAGTAAACGATTCCTAAGTATACGAAACTACCCGACAGAGTTATAGGGAAAAAGCTAGGATCCCAATAAAAATTTACAAGGAGAATCAGTGATTTGTTTCCCGGCTATAAGCAGAAATTTAGACGGAAACTGATACAATTTATTGGGGGTGTGGCGATGGTTGATTCCGACGTCACATGATGAAGGGGAACATAATAATATATGTAATTATACTATAAAGCTTTTCCTAGCAAAAAATGATTCATATGTTGAAATAATATTTATAAAAAATATTTTTATATTAATCATGTTTTATAAAAAAATATTAGGAGTGTGAATAAGTCTTTCCCGTTTTTTGTAAGAGATGGCGCCACCAATACTGTGCGAGTATTCAATGGTTACATATGTCATAATCAAAGCTTATTCATATGTCAACAATTCCATACTAACACATTAGTTAAAATTTTTTCGCATCATAAATTTTTGATATCGTGAAAATGTCGAAATTTGAGCCGAGTCGACGTCATTTGCGGGAAGTTTCACTTTATTGATTCAATTTGAAGAAATCTGCTGCCGAGACGCATCGATTGCTTCAGGAGGCTTATGGAGAAGGTTGTGTCGATGATTCAAGTGTTCGCGGATGGTTTCGACGCTTCAAAAGCGGTGATTTTGACGTGGAAGACAAGGAGCGTTCCGGGCGGCCGCAAATCTTTGAAGATCGAGAATTGGCGACTTTGCTTGATGAAGATTCTTGTCAAACGCAAGAAGAACTTGCTGAAGCATTGGGAGTTGACCGTACAACCATTTCCAAGCGTTTGAAAGCCATGGGAATGATCCAAAAGCAAGGAAATTGGGTGCCGTACGAACTGAAGCTGAGAGACGTCGAACGGCGTTTTTTCACTTGCGAACAGTTGCTTCAGCGACATAAAAGAAAGGGTTTTCTGCATCGTATCGTGACTGGCGATGAAAAGTGGATACGTTACGATAATCCGAAGCGAAGAAAATCATGGGGACTACCCGGCCATGCATCATCATCGACGGCCAAGCCAAATATTCATGGCGCCAAGCTCATGCTCTGTATATGGTGGGACCAGCTAGGTGTGGTTTACTATGAGCTTCTGAAACCGAATGAAAGGATCACAGGCGAGGTCTATCGACGACAATTGATGCGTTTGAGCCACGCACTGCGAGAAAAACGGCCACAATACTCCGACAGGCACGACAAAGTTATTTTGCAACATGACAATGCTCGCCCACATGTTGCACCGCCGGTGAAAACATACTTAGAAACGCTCAAATGGGAAGTCCTACCCCACCCGCCGTATAGTCCAGACGTTGCTCCGTCTGATTACCATCTCTTCAGATCGATGACGCATGGCCTGGCTGACCAGCACTTCCATTCCTACGAGGAAGCCAAAAAATGGGTGGATGACTGGATACAGGCCAAACCGGTCGAATTTTTTCGCAACGGGATTCGTATGTTGCCAGAAAGATGGGAAAAAGTTGTAGCTAGCGATGGCCAATACTTTCAATAATTCATTTGTAACCATTTTTTCACAATAAAGGCTCAAAATTTGAAAAAAAAACGGGAAAGACTTATTCACATACCTGATATATTATATAACACAATTACAGATTCAATCAATAAGATATAGATGAGCAATAACCGAAATAGCTGAGTTATATATATATATATATATATATATATATATATATATAAATAAATAAATAAAGCATGAAGATTTTGCACAGTATATATAATATTATACACAGTATATATAATATTATAAAAGTATATATAATATTCAGACAAACATTAATAAATATATAGATTTAACGAAATTACAGCTGAATAAAGTAATGAAATCATTTATAAATAACTGAGTTCATTTTCATTGTATAGCGAAATCACGGCTTTAAAAAATAACAAGATTATATATAAATTGCTGAGTTGATTTTCACATCATTTGTACTTCCCGAACAAGTCACATATCTAACTAAAAGAATCACCGAAAATATTAAAAAAAGAATCACCGTAAATCATCGGTGGTTTGTATATTAACGATTTTGTGATATTTATTCTGATAACTTGTGTTTGTTCAAAAGAGGTATTAAGTTGTCATGCCCGCCCCCACAATGTGTATACATCAACAAATTTAATATTCAACAAAAATATATTTATATCAGACATATACTTTAATAGATTATACTAAATGTAAATTGTTCCATTTTCTTCAATAATATCCTTTTATGAGAACACGAGTGTATAATATTGATTTGTAAAATATATTGGGAGGAAATATGAATTTTTTGTAACAATTTTTGAACCTACTTGTATAATATTTAAATACTCATATTTTGTTTGTCGTCTGCTTCTATTAATTATATATCAAACGTGTGATGATTTAATATCTATTGTTCGTTGGTATATTATTCCTTTATTAACGCTTTTAGAAAAATCAGCTAGGTATATCACTTCGGGATATACAAATGATATGAAAATGAACTCGGTTATTTCTAAATGATCTCATTACGTTTTTATACTGTGCTTTTGTTATATAATGAAAAAAACTCTGCTATTTAGAAATGATTTCATTACTTCATTATTATAGTATTTCGTTAAACCTAATTAATTATTAGTGTTTTTCGGAATTTTAGATATATTTTGTGTAAACTATACATACTGTTATTTATAGAGATACATATAAAATGAACTGAGCCATTTCTTTTAAGCTGTAGTTGTATGATATATTATATTTTTTCTTACTATAATATTTTATATAAATATTGTTTTGGTATATAAACATTTTTTTCGCAATGAAAGTATTTAACAGAATTATACATATTATTATATTAAATGAGCAGATGTCCTTAAGACTTGTATTTTGGTTTATTTTCTTGATTTATTGAATTTTATGAGTTCATAATTAATTTCATTAACTATTGAATTATTGGTGTTGAGATTGTGCAGTGAATTGACATCGCATTTTGAATCCGGGCATGGAGAGGGAAGTATCCACCGACAGATGGAGGTGTGTCGAGTGGATTCAGTATATCTGATACTAAGAAGTATTTAGCATATTTGAAGCAATTGCTTCAGTTGGGAAGGTAGAGAAGTCGACTGTCAATTAACAAAAATTTTAATCGGTCAAACAGTTTTTCCACAGTAATAGAATATTATTTTTTTTACAATAATAGAATATTCGTATCATCGGACACCAAAGGTGAATTGAAATTTAAGGTGGAGAAACAGTGAAGCAGTGAAGTTCTCCTTTATTAACATAGAATATTGTTTTTATTATTTTTATTTTATTTTATTATTAATTTTATTTTTCTTTTTTAATTGTTAATATAATTTATTGTAGTAATAATTTCTGGCTGTGTCACTTCGTTGTTTGAAAGTGTATAAATCAAGTAGGACTTCAACACCTTCCAAGAGTAATATCGGTAAGCTAATTTACTTGTCCAAGTCTATAGTTCAATATTCTCGCAAGGAAATAGAATAAGCATATTTAGCAGCAGTCTGGTAAAACTCTGAAAATCACTGGAAAATCTCTGGAGACTCTCAAATCTCTCGAAAAATCTCGCCTCCAGCGCGAAAGCATGCCTTACTTATAGTTCTCAGTGTCCAAACTTGATTGCGGGTAGAAAGCTAAGGCATACTAGGCCTCTCCTTATCTGTAGTATTGGAAATTACATTGACATTTCGTTGTCTACTTCAGTAAGAAAAAACTGACTGCCAATTCCCAGTTGTGTAACATACCGTCCACCTCGAACGAATAATTTCGTACGATACGGAAAAATAAACGACCAGCGTTGTAATTCATGAACATCTATTAGTTTGACGGTAATGTCAATAGATTAGCTGATGTATTGTCATGAACTGGTAGTAAATTTAATTTGTTGACTGGTCACTTGTGCTTCTCTGATACCAATAAGAAAGCGTTGTGCAATCTACCACCTACACAAAGCAAATTATCAGTATCAATAAAGGGCATTAATTTTCGTAATGGATTTGTTGATGGAAGTTGCTGTCCTGAACATAAAATTCGAAATTTATTGGAAAAAACCGACTGTTGGACCAATCAAATTAAAGTAGTAGTTGCTATTGAGATGAGTTTTGCTCTTTAGAGAGCGACAAGTCTCTCTGCCAACGAAGACAATAAGCTATAATAGCAATTAATTTATCAAAGCAGACAAATCGCCCAAACTATTCTTGCCAATCTTAATGATCTTGAATGAACCATACTTCAGTTAAACTTTGAATTTCTAAGTTTGTTGAAATTTCACCTGATTGATTTCACTCTGGTTGCTAAGTCTGCTGGATTATGTGCAGACGGCACGTGTCGCCATTTAGCTGTTGGTAAGAGAGTTATAATCTCACTAACTCTATTTGCAACATATGACTTCCAACGAGATGGGTGTGATCTTAGCCAGGCTTGAACGACTTTTGAGTCGGACCAACAATGAATCTCTTTAGGCGAAGAGTCTAATTTAGAAAATATTCTAGCCATAAATTTGGCTAATAATGCTGCACCACAGAGTTACAACTTTGGTAGACTTACAAGTTTAAGTGGAGCTCCCTTTGTTTTAGTGATAAGCACCCGTGGTGCACATCTGGCACTTGAAACAGTCATAAAAATGGTAGCTGCAAAAGCGCGCTCAGAAGTGTCACAAAATTCATGTAAATGCCAGGATTCAGACTTGTTTGTATTTACCCAACGTTGAATTCGAATCTTCTCTATGTACGCAAGTTGTTTTTTGTAGTCAAGCCACTCCTTCTAAATTCGATCTGAAACAGGCGAATCCCAATCGACACTTTGCATGCACAAACATTGAATTAATATTTTTACACGAATTATAACTGGGGACAAAAATCCCACAGGGTCGAAGAGTTTAGATACCTTCGACAAAATGAAATGCTTGGTGCTTGCTGGAGGTGCCAAAGGCAGTTTAACACAAAAATAAAAGGAATCATCAAGGGGACTCCACCATAGATCAAGAGTCGAAACCGTCTCCTTCTCATTTAAATTTTTAAAATCGCCTTGAGTGTATAATAGATTTAAATTTCTATGCTTTGCGGCGCATTTGCGATCAGACATGCCCGCAGAACTAAGCACTTCAGTAAGCTCCTGATATGCTTGTTCGGCTTCATCCAATGTATCTCTGCCAGCTAAGTAGTCATCCAGGTATCTATTTCTGAGAATAATTGTGGATCCAATTTTATGTGAATGTGTGACCAAATTAGCTAATTCTTCTAAGCAAGCATTGCCAAAAATGGAGCTGATACTGTTCCATATATAACAGTAAGCAATCGCCATATTTCAAGAGGTAAAAGTGGGTCAAAACGCCAGTATATACGTTACCACTTAGTATTCGTCAGGTCGACAAGCATTTGACGAAAATTTTTAATTATATAGCATACAAATACATATTTGAAAAATCACCACCTAACAATAATAACAACCATGCCTTCCTATAGCTTTGGACCAGGATGGAAAAATTCGTTTAATGAATTTCATGCTTTATCCTTTTGTGAGCCATTAAAGACAACCATTATTTTTTTGCTACCAGCCTGCTTGAATACTAGATGATAAGGCAAAAAGTATCCGTCGAAGAAGTTCCATATGCCCAAGGTCAACTATTCTTGCATAAAGGCAAGGTAAGCAGTGAGAAGTTCAGTTTGTTTACGAAAACGACATTCTAGTCGATTCATACAAACTTTGGCAATTTTGTCTGAACCTCTGAACTTAGGCTGATTAACTATGGGAGTTTAACTATGAAGCGACCATCAGAATTTCTACAATACGTGGTTTTGAAATGTTCCCAACATTTATGTTCTGAAAGAGACAGATGCTTTTCCTGAGGACTCTCTTCTGACTCTCAGAAGCGACCGATTGCTTCACAAAACTGATGATCTACTGCTAGATGATGTACTTTTGTTTCCGTGGTATCATCGGTGTCTGCGTTGCCGATTAAAATCCAGCCAAAAACAGACGATAGAGCAACCGGACCAGTATGTGAGTATTGAGCTCGACGTACTTCTAGAAAAAGCACGACGCTATAAACAGACGAGCTTAGAATGCAATCCACCGTATTTGATTGTCCAAAGTGTGGGTCAGCTAAGTGCAGCCCATGTATGTGGTCCCAATGTCCAGAAACGATTTTGTCTCTTGGCAGAAAATTGGAAACACGCTTCACTACTAGGGCTGTAAAATTAAGATAAAACTTTGGATTTAGTAGAGATTTCAAAGTAAGCTGTACTTCAACACGAGCAACAGCATTAGTCGTGCCGTTCAAACCAGATACGGCAATGTGTACTGTTTTAAAGTTTAGTGATAATACTTTAGCCGTAGTTTCAGATATGAAGGGTTTTTCTGCGCACGAATCTAATAAGACTCGAGCCGTAGTACAGGTACCTTCTAAGGATTACGACCACTACTGCAGTATCTAATAACGGTTGAGAAATCCTTTTATCTGAAGCCGTAAAGTGAATCGAAGTCGAGGGACCGGTTTTATTTCACCCAACTTCAGAATGAAGCTTCGTATGATGCTTGTAACCGCAAAAGAAACAGCTAGCTTTTGAGGGATCATCTTCAACTATATCCTTAGAACTTAGTCAATTGAAACAGAGCTTACATTGTGCTCCATGTTCTTTCCTTTTGGCTGGTACGAGATCTGCGAACTGCTTACAATAACTCACAAAATGCGGCCCTTGACAAAGGGAAAAAGGGATAGCATTATTTTTTTTGGAATTTTAGGTGGTAACGTGTGTTAAGGCAGTATTCTACTTTAGACCCTCGAAAAAAACTCTATTTTTGTGAAAGTTTTCTGAGAATGCTATTGAAGATATGGATCTAGGATTTGAAATGCAAAAAATAAATTCTTGAAGTATTTTTTATACATGTAAAGTATGGTCAAAGCCAACACCTCAAAAAGTAGGTAACGTTGTCGTGGTCGTAAAATCTTGCCAAGGGATGGTCTGAAACAAAAAAGTCAAATAGTTGTATGTTCAGTATAATTCCAGAAACCGATCTAACTAGAATATTTTATGTACGTGCCAAATCAACAAAATGGCGGCTAAAATAAGAAAGAAAAAAAATGGCTTTTTTTCGTCTTTTTTTGCAATAAAAATATAGTTAGAATAACAATTTTAAGTTGATTGTAGTTCGTACGGTTGATACAAACATATAGAATATGTGTTCAAAATTTCATAAGGTTCGGTTCAATAGTTTTTTAGTTTTCACGATAACGGTACTTGAAAACGCTGTTTTGAGAAAAACGCGTTTAAAGTTTTTGTAAGTGAAAAATCGTAGAAAAAATTATCATACGCTCAATCAGCGATGCCTGGACTATACAATATGCCTGCAACTTGTTGCAGACGAGTATTTTCATCTAATTTAGCCTGCTTTTTTGAGTTTTGGCGAACTGCATGGCGGTTTGGCCGATTTTCAGGCCCATAATTTCCATTATTTTCAAAAGTGGGCTGAATTCTTCATTCAAAATGCAGGCAACAGTGAGGCACGCAATTTTCACGATTTTTTTTCCATTATAGACATGCTTCGGTGCCATAGCCCAAACTGTTCAGTTGAAACACTCATTGTTATTTTGAGTGTTTCTGCCCAAACATCTCCCCAGCAATTCCGTTTTTGTATATGGCAAACAAAACATACTGCCCACTGTGAGAGCATTGAAAACACAGTAAAAAAATGAATAAAAGAATAACCACCAGTATTATCAACTTTCACATCAAAACTCGGATCATTAGACTTTTTCAGTTTTGCTGCTGACGTACTCGTGTTACTAGTACCTCCTTCGTCAGTGAATCTGATTCCGTGAAAAGAACGTTTTCTAGTTTGAGATGGACGACTAGAAGTTCTCTGTGCACGATACACTTACTTCGTATCCATTGCGAATAGATAGATGCTTCACTTTGGAACTTCGAATCACGACTGATTCTCCATAACTGAAATACAGAACTGAAATACAGAAGCAAAATTATAAAGGGAGGTAATATTGAGAAGCAAAGGTAAACATTTTGATGAGAATATATATAGATGTAATGATTTACAATAGGGGAACAGCTACTGCAGCGAACAAGGCCAGGTAGACGGCTTATCTACCCAGCGCGCGCTGGGCGCGTCGGAATAGCGCGCTCAGGTAAGTGTGTTCGAAAGGTGAAAAAGTATAGTTAGACTACCTGAATCTTTGTAAAATTTTGAGCTAAAATCCCTGAATATATTTACTTTCGAACAATGTAAAAAAAAAAACATTTTTTTTCAAAGTTGTAAAGTAGAATACTGCCTTAACGTACTTCTCTTAAATGAACTAGATTGTTTATCAGCTCTGGTATTATTTTGAATGCGAAGTTTATGACTGTAACTGTGTTTAGTTCTGACAACCTCATCCAAGTCCTGGACAACATCTAGACTTTGAATCCTAGACTCTTAAAAAAGAAGAAGAATTTTTTAAAGTCAACAAATGTTGGAAATTCATTACCGCGATCTCGTTGAACTAAGCGTGTCCATTCTAGTCGTTGCAACGATGGGAATTTATTTTCAATTAATTGAATAATTATCATGTACCAATGTTCAACTGTCAGTTTTAGAGACGTGAACACATTTTTACTCTCCAAGGCAGTATGCAATAGTTTACTTAAATGCTCACCAGTTTCCTTAGAAGATGCTGGAAGGCTCACAAGAGTATTAAAATGGACAAAGAATCTTAATAGAGGATTATCGTAGCGATTACATAATGCCTCCCAAGCCGAGAGAAAGTTCTTGTCCACCAAATCAAAACTCTGCAGTTTTGAAGCTGCTTCACCTTCTCATGCATTGAGCAGGTGCTGAAATTTAAGAATAGTAGGAATTGCCGTATCGTTTAACGCAAGGGACTAAAATTTGCTTTTAAAACTTTGCCAATTACGCTGAGTACCATTGAACTAAGATAATTTTACTTTTTCAAGAGAAGCCTGTGATGAATTAGTGGCTGCCGGCGTAGTTGAGAATACGTTCTGAATTGGTAGCTGACTACCTCCGAGGCTAGTAATGCGATCACTTAGCCATGCCTTGGTTGACAAGTATTCTGATAACCCGTTAATATATAAATCTAATTTGAAATAACTGCGATCCTTAAGTAATTCCAAGACGCAACTGAGTTGATAGTCACGGTCTCAAAAGTCATTCCAATAAGCGTCTAAGACAATGCTCCGCGACCGGTAATCCTCAGCGGTCATGGCTAGAATAGTAGTGGATTAGAAATTCATCAATAAATCTAAGTACCGTTTTTGTTTCGTTAATAAATCTTCGGCATCCTTTTCAGCCATAATGTTATAAGTATATGCTTCCGTTAATTAAGCAATATACTGCGCGTGCTGAATTCAACACTGTACAAAACGGAAAGCTTAGTCGACGACGTATAGATACTATAAACTATAGCTATTCATACTACAGCTATACGTATTAGTATATGCTCTTGCAAATGATCTTGCAAATGATAATATATATATATATATATATATATATATATATATATATATATATATAATAGATTCTAGGTTCGCGCTAGTTTCCGCGACATTTATTTTATCCCGCTCTATTTACCGCACGGATACCCGGTGCTCGTTTCCACGCGGCGAATTTAAACGTGACAGGTAGAATTTAATCTAGGTCAACACTAAGGTGAGCTTAATTCCGCTGGTCTTTGGAGGAGCGCCTGGCAACCTGGATCAAGAATTAAGTGGATAGTAATTTAGTTTAAAATAAGGGAACGTCTGGTGTTTTGTGGAGCACCTCGCAACCAGGATCACGTTCATTTCAGGATAGGTAAAATTATTAACTGTCTGTCTTTTGAGGAGCACCTCGCAATAGAGATGAAGTTAATAATTTCGGAAGGATATTTCAGGCAGGAATTTCTGAGCTCTGGACAGTTTATAGCTCCGGAAGAAGTTCAAGTGACACGACTTCGGATAAGCCGGTTCACTGAACAAACTCTCTGATTTTTCCTTCTGCAGGCCCTTTTATAATTAAATTGTCGGATATTATCGCCGCCGCTCGTCTAACATCGGACCAGCCATCGCTATATAATAATAATATTAACAATAATAATATCACTAATAATGATAATAATAATACTCTTAATAATAATAATTTATATTAGTTATAATTTTACAGTTATAATTCGTATGGCAGTCGGTTTATTCGTACAACTATTCGTCTATGTACAGACAATAACATATATATATATATATATATATATATATATATATATATATATATATATTGTGACGAGCGTCACAAGGCGCCCGCGACGACTTGTCCAGGGAAAAAGACGACGCGTGGAAATGTAATTAAATTTAGGATAATAAGACATAATGGAAAAATAAAAAAAAAAAAAGATTTTGGATATAATAGAAAGATAAATAAATTTAAGATATAATAAGTGATATAATAGAAAGTTAAATAAATTTAAGATCTATCATAAGACATAATAAAAAAGGAAATAAACTAAGGTAGACAATAAGACATAATAGAAGTTAAAAAAAAAAATTAAGATAGATAATAAACGATATAATAGGAATTTAAACAATTAAGATAGGTACTGAGAGGAACCAATGTAGTCATAAAAAAAGGAAAAAAAAAATTTTTTTTGTTTGTATGATTAATAAAGGAATATAGATTTTTCTATGATTAATAAGGAAATTTAGGTTCGAGATGATTAATAAAAAGGGAATTTTTTTTGTAAGTAATAAAGAAATGTAGATTTGATATGATTAAAAAAAAAATAAATATAGAAAAAGGGGATTCTTTCCATTTCTTTGAAAATGATGCGAACTGTTGAATTCGTACCACTACCGAATAACGATATACGATTCCTAATTTATAAGTTTAATTTGAGTTATTAAAGCTGAATTTTTGTATGTAATCGCTATATTCAAGAAAAAAAGAGAGATTCATTTTGTAAGCCGTATTCGGCGCGTCACGACCACGGTCGGCCGTCGCCGGCAGCCGCCGAACTTTCCCCCCTTTTTCCCTCCTTCTTCCCTGCGAGCAGCGAGACGAGGAGCAGTGCGTCGTTGACCGCCTAAAGGAGAAGAAGTACGAGACAGAAGTAAGAGAAGAAGTTGAAAGAGAAGAGAAGATAGTGCGCAGAAGTAAGAGAAGGAAGTAAGAAAGGAAGTAAGAAAGAAAGTGAGAAGAAGTAAGGGAAGATAGTGAGCAGAAGAGATAGAACGGGCAGAGCCGAGGAAGCCCAGCCGTCGAAAAGGGGGCAGCCACAAGGGCCGATACGGTGAACTGGAGAGAGAGACAGCAGGACGGACGTCAGCGGACCGCGAATATCCTGGTGAGCGGTGAGCATCCACCGCGTGTGCTTTCCCCCCGTTTCTCCCTTGTGTTTCCTGTCCCCTCTTCCCATCCGTCGACATCCTTCCCCGGGTTCGGTGGGCGCGTCGGGGCGTGGATCGCGGTCGGGACGCGTCGAATGCGGGACCGGATTAAGATAGGCGTGCACGGATTGTGAGCCACCGGACAGTGTAATTCAGTGGTGCAATAAAGAGAAATGAAAAAAAGGAGGATTCCGCGTTGTTGTGTTTTTTTTTTGTCTTGTGATTTGACGCCTTTCCCTCCCAGACCGGCGGGACCCCTCTGCAGCAAAGGAGGTAATTGAGTGGAGGTAAAAATAAAGTTTTTCTTTTGTGTGTGCGCGACCTCACCGGGATCGAAATAAAATTCAACTTTCGGAGAGCGGATCGCGGCATCACAAAAATGGCGCCCATCGTGGGGCCCAGCCGGTCGGGATCGCGGAATTAAATTTATCGCCACGTGGCGCGGCCATCTTGGCCACGTGTCGCTGTGCGACCGCGTGCAGCGGAAACGACCGTTCAGAGTTCGTGCGGGCGGATGTGCGCGATCAATGAATTGATTGTACGTGTATTGTTAAAAAAAAAAAAAAATAAATAAAAAAAATTTGCAGAAGAAAAAAAAATAAAATTTAAAAAAAAAAAAAAATTTTTTTTGAAAGAAAAAATTTTTAGTCTTAATTAAATGCTTAATTTTAAAATCCCTGTTAATTATGTGGCAGATTGGGTATACCTAGATAAACTATAAATAAGATAAGTTTTAATTATATAATGTACGTATATATATTATAATTACCGATAGCATTATATTTCGAGGTTTTTTTTTTCCTCTATTGTTCAATAGCAAGTACAACATTATAATTAGCCATCCTTAGTTCTAAAATCTTGCATCTTGGAATTTTTTTTTTAAGAATTAAAGAAGTGAATATACAATTTGTTTTTCCATGATTAATTGTGCAAACATTATAAATGTTTGAACTTGTTAGAGAGTGGCTGTGTTGTACTTAAAACTGTTTACTGACATTATTTTATATAGTATTAGAGATCAATATTTTAATTAATGAAATAATTTTTTTTATTAAATAATCAGTTACAAAAACGTATTAAGTATTATATTTTTTTTTTATATGAAGCATGGCACTGGGTGGAATTTTGAATTTTCAACTTATAGCGAATATAAAAATAAATCTAAAATTTGTTCATGTTGACTACAAAAAAAAATTAAAATCAAATTTATTCTATTATTCCTTGCTATTAATGCTGTCAAAATAATACAATAATCTTTAAATATTATTTATTATTGTTTTGCTATTTATAGGCTATTTAGTTTTTAAAATTAGTTTTTTTTTTGATAGGTTTACTAACACATACAAGATAAAGGCTATTTCATAATCCTGATTATCTTGGGGTTTCCCAATCAATTAAGGTGAGAGTTCTTGTTAATAAATGTGCTCTTTAGTATTGACAAGATTAACAGACAAAAAAAATGTATAAAAAAAGATTTGTAAAATTTGAAATTTCGTAAAAAAAAAAAAAAAGGAAAAAAAAATTTTTTATAATGTTAGTAGCTTGTTAAGTGCATAAACTGTGTAAGAAAGGAATTGTATATACCAAAGGTGATAAATTAGCGAGTGGTTGTATTATATAAAGGTGCTCAATTTCCATACTCTGGTGAAAATGTACCAATGCAAAATTTATTTACCTTTCTTAAATAAATTTTATACATCATGACAATTTGTTGATTTATAACTTACTTAAGTAGAAATTTTGACTCACATATTTTCACATGAAATAGCTTTAAATTTCTTTCATAAAAGCTCCCGTTCTTTTTGTATTGTTAAGCATAAGTTCAATTGTTTTAATGATTTTCGTGAATTCATGTAATTTTTATACTAATTTAATGGGAGATTTACGGATTACGCGACAAATCGATGAATCGAGAGACGAGCCTGGGGCATGGTAGCCCTAAACTTAATTGTCGATTGAGGTACGTTTACTGATTTCATTATATGTTACAAATTTACTATTGATTGATTTGACTCACTGACTGTTACACATTATTATAATTCTATATATATTTATATCTTTGCTGATGTCCATCGGACAATTCCGATCGCTTGCCAGCCACCTCGCGTTGTTTCCCCCTTTCAGGAAGATAAGTCAGAATTGAATCTAATAATCTACGATCGGGTGGAATTTGCAAGAATAGTGGATCAGATTACGGAAGAGATCGAAATACCTAGACGAGATAGTACCGACGGTGTTGTAAAACCGATAGTTAAAATCTTGCTCGCCGAGTTGTTTTACTCTCTCATTCGATCCCTTCTAGGTACAAAAAGTAAGGTAATCGCCAGATTTATTTGATTCAATTGATAAATGTTATAATTTGAAATTCATTGTATCACGATCCCGCTGACACGCGATTCCGCCCCCTACCCTTTTTGCTCCCACACACGTGCACCCCCGTTTTTCGTCCGCTATCCCGCCTCCGTTTGACGATTCCGGACGGCAAAGCAGATCGCATTTCGAACCGTGCAATCGTAAACAGGAGCGAATAGACAAGGCAGAATCTCTAGAAGTGACCATGGCGTCCGTGAAAAGCGATACGAGCAACGCGTCCTTGGAGCTGATTATGGACCAGTACGATGGGGCCTGGGCGATGTACGGTCGGATTCGCCGTCTAGACCAGGACGAGCTAAAGGCCGTCTTAAGCTCGCTAGGTGCGAATACACACGGCGACCGTCATACGCTACAGAGACGCCTTCTAAGGGCTGAGCTCCGTAATCAATACCCGCCCCTAGAGATATCCTGGACAACGGAGAACGAGGAAGATCGGGACTCGTCGCCTACGCGCGGTGTGGACCAGACCCGAGTCGTGGACCCCTCTCTCGTCGATAAACACCGTAGACGGACAGGACGTGGGCGTGGACGCCCAATGACTACCCTGGAGGAGCTGGAGATTCCAGGACAAACAACCCCACCGGCGACGGTGGGGGTGAACTCTTTCGAGAGTCTACGGACTTCGCCGCCCACGGCCGCGCAGATTCCCGGCAGGGCTGTGACGGTCACCGCGATGACGTGCACTACCACCACGCCAAAGTACACCACTGCGGGGAACACCCTACCGAAGTCAGACTCCCAATCGGTTACGATCAACCCGGGGGTGGTGTCAACGGTCAGCCTGGCAGACCAGTCGGGTTCGTTGCGCCGTCTAGAAGATCAAAAACGGGTGACAGGTCTGCAAATGGATCACATCCTCCACTTGGCCATGGAACGCAATGAAGAAGAGCGGCTGCGGTTACAGGACGAGATTGATCGTCGAATAATCCTGACACAGTTCGACCAACAGTGTCGGCGCCGTAGTGTTCCGTCCCAGTCGCATACGAATCAACGAGTGATCGGCGATGGCAGGAGCATCGCTCATAACGTATCAGGCCCTCGCGTCAGGGAAGAGGTCGACGACGACGTAAACTTGTCGTCTGACGAAGACAGTCAACACGGAGGAGGCGATCGGCCCGAAGCCACGCGTACACCTACTCCTAGAGCTGGGACCAGCAAAGTAGGTCGGACCGAAAGCAGAGCCGCAGAATACGGACCGACCGTGACGCGAGAACGCCCGCCGACAGAAAGGACCGGAAATCCTGGCCGAGATTGTTGTTCGCCGCCGCCTCCCGTCCGCAACACTAGCCTAGAACGGGACACAGTGAGGCCAACCTCGCCCCCGTGCGCGTGTCCACACGGGAGCAGCCGGGGTTACGGACAGCACTCGCCAGACAGAATTCTAAAGGACTGGGGTATCAAATTCTCGGGGACCGACCAGGAGTATCCGGAAGAATACCTCGCGGACCTCGAAGAGTGCCGATATTCAGCCCGCCTGACGGAGAGCGAATTAATCAGGGCGATCCCCAGTATCTTGAAAGGAGATGCTAAGCAGTGGTATCGACCTATCCGGGCGGAGACCAATAGCTGGGCAGCCTTTGAAGAGGCGTTCAGGCTGAGATTAATCAACCAGCTGGGCGAGGACGACCTTTGAAGAGAACTTTATTCGAGGACCCAGGACCGCAGCGAGACCATCGCCACCTTCGTCGCCAAGTTCAGGCACATTGTCTCGTACTTCCGGAGGCCGCCGCCGTTGAGCGAGCAGGTGATGGTCGCTGCCAACAACTTACGACCAGAGTATCAGGTCTACATGATGGGCAAGACGTTCACCAACTTTACAGAATTAACACGCTATGGCCTCAAGATGGAGCGAACCATGGAACTCCAAAACCGGTGGAGCGCCCCACCAGCGAAGGAAAAGATGAGACTTCGCAGTGGTGATCCCGCCGTAGCTAAGGCCAAGGCGACGAAGGTCACGGCCATCATGCAGAGTGATAGAGGCCGAAGGACTGAGTCGACCGATAGCGAGGGATGTAGTAAGGAGACACGGAGGAGGACCAAAGGAGCGAAAGCCAAGGTCAGAGAGGTAGCGGAGAGGTAGAGGACCGATGGAGACCCAGACGGCGAGACCGATGGTAACGACCAAAACGGAGGTACCGCAGAGCTACGCTGCAGCCGTGAGGCGGCCATCTCCCAACGTACCGCGACAGCGGCCGAGAAGTTGGGAAGCACGGCAGCCAAGGATCCGATCACCACAACGTCCGAGTCGCCGTTTCGAAGACAATGGTCGGTGGCAGAATCGAAGCCGCAAGGAGACTCGGAGAAGCTTGCCGCTAGCGCGTGACAGGGAAGACGGACGATTCTACTGTTCGTGCTTCCACTGTAGAGCAGTAGGACACCGGGCGGCGAACTGCCCGAGCACCTCATGCTACCGGCATCATCAACGCGGCCATTATGCCACCGACTGCTCGAGTAGTCGGGGAAGCACGCTGTCGTGCCAATGGTGCGGCCGACAGGGAGTTGCAATCCGTGACTGCCCTGATTGCGCCCCCCTCTGTATGAGGTTGGGAAACGAGAGGACGGGGGGACGCAACAGTCCCGCAACCCCCCGTTCACCCTCGGGACGCCGTTAGGACCGAACCCCATGCCGGAGTCCAAGGGAGCCATCTCAAAGAAAAAAGAGCCACTAAGTGGTGACGTCCAGCCGCAAGTCAAGCGTGAACCGGAGAAGCCTGCGCGTAAGGCAGCCGATCAAGTGGAGCATACGATGCTAGAGCGAAATGTACCGAATGAGAAAACCGGAGTCCGGTGTGAGGGGCGAGAGAACAGTGAGATCGACGACTGTTGGATAGGTCAAGTGCAGATCGGGGAGTCCCCGAGTGAGCGTCAGACCAAGGGAGCGAAGTGGTATGCGGAGGACAGACCGTGTGTCGTAAGACCGCCCCGACCAACGATAGATGCGAGAGAAGCGTCCGAAGCCAAGAGTGCCCTGCAGAATGCTAACTACGGATTAAACGAAGTATTGAAGAAATTAGAGTTCCCGCCACCGAGATGGCCGGGAGGTATGCCTCCAGCCTGGCTAACGCCGGGACCTCCCCACAGTAAAGTTCAGGGGGGGAGTAGAGTTGGAGCGGAGTTGGATCGAACATCAGGACCTGTGGAGTCCCAGGACCTGGAGAAAACTGTACAGACGGAAGAAACCGGCCCGGACCAAGATGGACCCGAGGTAGCCGGTGCGACGTTAGAGAATCGGTTGTTTCTTCCCGTGGGGATGAACGGGATGAATTATCGCGCATTGTTCGATCCTGGAGCTGTAGTTTCGGTCGTCGGACCTCGAGTAGCCGAGCGATTCAAGGATCGACTGCGGCCGACCTCGACGAGGCTGAAGAGTTCCCTCGGGAGGGACGATCATGCTAGGCGAGCTACCGCTAATAATAGAAGTGGATGGAGTTGTCGGAGAGTTATCAGCCAAAGCCGTGAGTTTCCTGGACCATGACCTTATATTGGGTATGGACTTTTGCCAGATTTGAGAGATCGAAGTACGTCTTGGATCTGGACAGTGGCGTATACGAGGGGGTAGGTGGAGAAAGTTTAGTCGCACGGGACAAGAGGCAGAAGAGGAACAGTTAGCTATAATGGCCGAATGCGCGGGTATTGTCGAAACCAGCGAGGACCAAAGGACCTTAGTCGAGGACCTCGTGAGTAAGTTGTTGCCCGAGGTCGCTGAACGATTGGGAGCGACTACCCTGACCGAACATAGAATAGAGGTACAGGACGCGGCTCCAGTCAAACACCGGCCGAGACGCATGTCGCCGATGATGATGCAAGTAGCACAGGATGAAGTGAAGAAGATGTTTGAGAAAGGAGTGATCGGGCGCTCGGCCAGTGAGTGGAGCAGCGCGCCTGTTATCGTGAAAAAGTCCGACGATTCGTTCCGTTTCTGTGTGGACTACAGAGACCTGAACGCTGTCACCGTCAAGGATGCCTATCCGTTACCTAGTATGGATTCTATCTTAGATAAACTGCGTAAGGCCAGATTCTTATCGAAGGTAGACCTAAAGGAAGCGTACTTCCAGATACCAATGGACGCAAAGAGCAGGAAGTTCACGGCCTTCGCAGTACCCGGATCAGGTCTCTGGCAGTTCACCAGAATGCCGTTCGGCCTGACGAACGCCCCCATGACCTTCTAGCGGCTCATCGACGCACTGTTCGGACCAGAGTATGAACCCAAAGTATTTGGATACCTGGACGACATCATCGTAGCGACAGAATCATTTGAGGACCACATGGCCTGGCTAGAGCACGTGTTGAAACGACTGAGAGGTGCAGGACTATCCGTAAATAGGAAGAAGTGCGAATTTTGCTGTTCTCAAGTGGCGTACCTCGGCGTACCTGTTGGACCGTGAAGGTCTCAGACCGGACCCAGAGAAAGTACGACCATTGTTAGAGTACCCAGCCCCGAGGACCGTGAAGCAACTGCGTCGGTTCCTAGGCATGGTTGGCTGGTACTCAAGGTTCATTGATAAAGACTCGGAACTGAAAATCCCGTTAGTTAAGTTATTACGGAAGGGCCAACCATGGGCCTGGGACACAGATCAAGAAGAGGCGTTCAACAAACTAAAGGAAGCATTGACGACCGCGCCAGTGCTCGCACGGCCGGATTTTTCGAAGCCATTCTCGATACAGTGTGATGCGAGTCATTACGCGATCGGGGCAGTACTGACGCAAGAGGGAGAGGATGGCGAGCATCCGATCGTCTACGTGAATCGCGTATTGACCGCGGCGGAGCGCAACTATACAACCTCAGAAAAAGAGTGCTTGGCGTTATTGTGGTCGATCAAGAAATTGAGACCATACTTGGAAAGCTATAAGTTCACAGCAATTACGGACCACAGCGCACTTCGCTGGCTCCGGAACCTGAAAGAACCTACTGGCCGCCTGTCCCGCTGGCCCCTAGAGATGCAGCAATGGGATTTTGAGATAATACATAGACGCGGAGCCATTCACCACGTCCCGGACGCGTTGTCCCGGATGTTCGAGAACGAGTTCGAAGAAATTGCTGCATTCGAACCGTGTGAGGATGAATGGTACACCCAGAGGGTTCAGGAAGTCATAGAATTCCCATACAAGTTTCCGGGGTGGAGTGTACACGATGGTATGTTATACAGGCGGAGGGTGGACCTTATTTTGGAGAACGCGACAGAGGACCACGAGAGTTGGAAACTCGTTGTACCAACGGACCACAGAGAGAGAGTGTTGCGTGAGGCACATGAGGAACCGTCAGCTGGCCATCTGGGCGTCAAGAAGACGTACGACAGAATCACGAGAGATTACGACTGGCCGGGGATCTACCACGATACGAACACCTACGTTCGCCAGTGCCCCGAGTGCCAACGGCATAAGCCCACGCAAACAGCACCACAAGGACTAATGGGTCATCGCATCGTGGAAAAACCTTGGGTCGTTGTGGCTGCCGATGTCGTCGAGCTTCCCTCGAGTAAGGGGCAATACAAGTATATACTGGTATTCCAGGACCTATTCACCCGATGGGTCGAATTAAAGGCGTTGAAGAGAGCCGACGGCAAGGCAGTCGTCAAGGCTTTCGAGGATTTAGTCCTATTCCGATGGAAAACGCCAGACTACTTCTTGAGCGACAATGGGACTGAATTCGATAATCACGTACTAAAGAAGATGTTAGAAGGATATGGTGTGAAACATGTCACAACGCCACCATACCACCCACAAGCCAACCCTGTGGAGCGGAGTAATCGGACCTTAAAGAACATGATTTCCATATTCGTGGGACCGGACCACCGCGATTGGGACCTACATCTGTGCGAACTACGTCACGCCATGAACACAGCAACACAAACATCAACGAGAGTGTCACCAGCGTTTTTAAACTTCGGCCGGCACCCGCAACCGGTCAAAAGCTTGAGAAGAGAGGTTGAGGGACGCGAGTTGGTTTCGAGGATCGACCCCGAGGTATGGAAGGACCGTATGCGGCGTTTAGACGGGTTGAGGGACCTTGTCGTCCACCACATCGACGGGGCACGGGCCACTCAAGAAAGGTACTACAATCGGGGTAGACGAGATGTGAGTTTCAGGGTGGGAGGCCAAGTGTTGCGCAGGGTACGCGTGTTATCGAGCGGGACCCAGAGGTTCTCCTCCAAATTGGCTCCTAGATACGAGGGCCCCTTTCGGATTTCCGATCAGCTTTCCCCGACGGTTTACGTGCTCGAGACGGGCTCGAGTCGGCGAAACGCGAAGGTGCACGTGTCGGAAAGCTAAAGGGATATGTCCCTTCCCCTCGCGACGTTGCTAGTCGCAGGCTCGGCTTATAGGTTCGTGACGAGACGCTCCGGTTGGTTTTTCTTGGTTTTTTTGCTCCCTTGGTTTTTTTCCCTTCCCCCTTTTCCTTGGTAGTTAGACCAGACCGGTGGTGAAGCTATCCCTTAACTCCGCACTTATTCTTTTAGTGATGAGTCACATGCGGAGACATCACCGCTCAGGGCTCGGAAGAGAGGTGGCACGACCACTGATCTCCCGGCCTCGTGCAGGTCATCGACCGTTCCCGGAGTTTCAGCCCGTCCCGGAGGCGTCCTGGACGGTGGGAGAGTCACTACCTCCAATCCGTGGCGGCGGCTCCGAGTCGTCATGGTCTTCGTCGTCCTCGGATGGCGAAACCGTGGTTGAACGGTCCATCTCGCCGCGGGAGGACTCGGTGCTTCCCACCGGACCCCGAGAGCAAAACGCCCTCGTGTGGAGCTTCGTTCGGAGCTCCCATGCGGAGAGAGATACCCCCGCTTGACGGGGGTACTGTTTGATCGCCTAGAGCCGATACGGACGCGGCCCGAGGTGGACCCGCCCCGGCGACACTGCTACAACTGCTGGCAGTTGGGGCATGCGCGCCGCGACCGCCCCCGTCCCGTAGCTGCGGCGTACTGTTGCAACTGCGGGCGACGCGGGGTTGTCGTCGAGAGCTGTCCCCGCTGCCACCGGGCGTATCGGCGTTATATGGGGTGGCCCACCCGGACTGCGACGGGAAGCCTCACGGTTTCCCGCGCTCCAGACCATGCGCCCACGGCACCAACATCGCCGCGTGGGACCCGAGATGACCCACCGGCGGCAGGAGCATCACCGCAGCGACTGATAGCCATCGTCACCCCCCGACCTATCCGTCGAGGATCACGACGGGTATCGGTGAGGGCGTTAGTGCGACTGTTGCTGGAGGCCGTTGCTGGGCAATAAACGGAACCCCTGGGACGCGGGGGGACACGAAGGACCGAAGGACCGAAGGACCAGAAGACCGACAGAGAGGGTGAGGCAGACCAGGAGATGACCTAGGGGCCAGGCGAAACTCATTACCAGTGATCACCAATCAAGAGGGACGTTCGTAACCATGCGAAGCCAACCACGAGACGCCCACCCAAGGACGGGGCATTCAAGGAGAAGAAAAAGAAATCGATCAAGAAGACGACACCAAGAATTGCGGACGAAGTCCGGTTTAGGGGGGGAGATTTGTGACGAGCGTCACAAGACGCCCGCGCCGACTTATCGTTTTATTATCGACTGATTTATCGACTGTTCGTCCCGCACACGAACCAAGAGCCATGCCTCAGATTGTTACACATCAACATTGCTGAAGAAATAAGAGACATAAATAAATAAATAAAATGAATAAATAAAATAAATAGAAATAAGATAGACGTAAATAAGTTAATAAGAACAAATAATAGTATAAAATTAACGATAAAAAGGAGAAAGGAATTACAGAAGAATAAAGGTACATAAAGGGAGCAAAATTAAACATAGATCATATAAATAAACATAAAATAAACATAGATTATAAATAGAAATGTAAATAAATTAGGATAGATTATAAGCGAGATAATAGAAATGTAATTAAATTTAGGATAATAAGACATAATGGAAAAATAAAAAAAAAAAAAGATTTTGGATATAATAGAATGATAAATAAATTTAAGATATAATAAGTGATATAATAGAAAGTTAAATAAATTTAAGATATATAATAAGGCATAATAAAAAAGGAAATAAACTAAAGTAGACAATAAGACATAATAGAAGTTAAAAAAAAATTAAGATAGATAATAAACGATATAATAGGAATTTAAACAATTAAGATAGGTAATGAGAGGAACCAATGTAGTCATAAAAAAAGGAAAAAAAAAATTTTTTTTTGTTTGTATGATTAATAAAGGAATATAGATTTTTGTATGATTAATAAGGAAATTTAGGTTCGAGATGATTAATAAAAAGGGAATTTTTTTTGTAAGTAATAAAGAAATGTAGATTTGAAAAGATTAAAAAAAAAAACAAATATAGAAAAAGGGGATTCTTTCCATTTCTTTGAAAGTGATGCGAACTGTTGAATTCGTACCACTACCGAATAACGGTATACGATTCCTAATTTACAAGTTTAATTTGAGTTATTAAAGCTGAATTTTTGTATGTAATCGCTATATTCAAGAAAAAAAGAGAGATTCATTTTGTAAGCCGTATTCGGCGCGTCACGACCGCGGTCGGCCGTCGCCGACAGCCGCCGAACTTCCCCCCCCCCTTTTCCCCCCTTCTCCGAGCAGCGAGACGAGGAGCAGTGCGTCGTTGACCGCCTAAGGGAGAAGAAGTACGAGACAGAAATAAGAGAAGAAGGATGATCGAGGGATGGGAAGAGTCCCATCCCTCGATATCCTTCCCCGGGTTCGGTGGGCGTGTCGAGGCGTGGATCGCGGTCAGGACGCGTCGAATGCGGGACCGGATTAAGATATGCGTGCACGGATTGTGAGCCACCGGAAGTATAATTCAGTGGTGCAATAAAGAGAAAGAAAAAAAAGGAGGATTCCGCGTTGTTGTATTTTTTTTGTCTTGTGATTTGACGCCTTTCCCTCCCAGACCGGCGGGACCCCCTCTGCAGCAAAGAAGGTTAATGAGTGGAGGTAAAAATAAAGTTTTTCTTTTGTGTGTGCGCGACCTCACCGGGATCGAAATAAAATTCAACTTTCGGAGAGCCGATCGCGGGATCACAATATATATATATATATATATATATATATATATATATATATATATATATATATATGTATGTATGTATATGCATATATATATATATTTGATGTTAATAATATTTTAACGTATTTATAAATTAAATACAGCGGGTGAATTAGTTTAGGACACCCGTTGTATATGCTGAAATGCGCGCGCCAGTGTAGAGGCTTGCACCTTCCCCTACCATTGTATTCGCTGCTGGCGTGTGTCGTTGGACGAGGGAGTACAATAGTGCGTGTGCGGGCATGTATTAGAGGGGGATAGCTGCCGCCGGCCTAATACACTTATAATACATTCTATAATTAAATTAAAAATTAGTTCATTGATATAGTTAAATGTCTTCCTGATTATGATAAAGGGAAACATAATAATATATGTTCTCAGCATAGAAATTTATTACTTATAAATCTTATATACATTTGCTAAAAATTATATAAAATATTTTTCTAAATTCAGTAATTTGTCTCAATTATAAATCAAATAATTTATTAAGTTAAGAATTTATTATAATACTTAATAAGATATGTAATTATATTGTAAATCTTTTCATAGTAAAACAAAAAAAGTTCATAGTAAACAAAAAAAATTTACTAATAATATTTTTCTAAAATCTTCGGAAATAGATAAACAAAAAATAAATTATACAACGCAATAACGTCTTAAAATAATTTATCATTAAAACAAATGGCTAACTGCATTTTATATGCATGCCTTTAAATAACAGCTTGTATAGTTTATACAAATATATCGAAAACTCTAAAATAATGATAATAAATAAATTACTTCAACGGAAATTAATACGCAGCTTAATAATGTAATGAGATATTTACAAATAGCCGAGTTTATTTTCACATCATTTTGTCTACGTGTGCACTCATAAGAAAGAGTTAATTATCTTGAATCATCGATGTTTTTAGGTGAACATTCTTCTGCTATTTTTTCTGATAATTCATTCTTATTAAAAAAAAGCAGGTATGAACTTGCCAGACCCGTTTCCACAAAGTATATAGATGAACAAATCCAATATTTAACTAAAACATACATACTCTAAGTCTGAAATAATATACTTTTAAATAACTTAAATAACTTATATATATATATATATATATATATATATATATATATTTTAAGGTAGAAGTACAGAATCATAATGTACATTTTTACTTTTCATTAATTATGTACTTCAATTAGAATTCATTTCGAATAGATTAGTCAAATGTTCAGGAAGAATATACTTTAATTGTCCTTTTGTTGACTGTTTTTAGATAAAATTAATAAATATATCTATCTGTCTTACAGAACTATTACATTAAAAATTAAATTAAATCAATATTTGTTTATACTAATATTAATACACATCCATATAATTAATCAACAATTATAATGACAGTCAGACTGTCCTTGTTCAATATCACCCCTGTAGACTAATCTGAAATAAAAATTTTATCAGGTATGTGAATAAGTCTTTCCCGTTTTTTTTTTTCAAATTTTGAGCCTTTATTGTGAAAAAATGGTTACAAATGAATTATTGAAAGTATTGGCCATCGCTAGCTACAACTTTTTCCCATCTTTCTGGCAACATACGAATCCCGTTGCGAAAAAATTCGACCGGTTTGGCCTGTATCCAGTCATCCACCCATTTTTTGGCTTCCTCGTAGGAATGGAAGTGCTGGTCAGCCAGGCCATGCGTCATCGATCTGAAGAGATGGTAATCAGACGGAGCAACGTCTGGACTATACGGCGGGTGAGGTAGGACTTCCCATTTGAGCGTTTCTAAGTATGTTTTCACCGTTTTCACCGGCGGTGCAACATGTGGGCGAGCATTGTCATGTTGCAAAATAACTTTGTCGTGCCTGTCGGAGTATTGTGGCCGTTTTTCTCGCAGTGCGTGGCTCAAACGCATCAATTGTCGTCGATAGACCTCGCCTGTGATCCTTTCATTCGGTTTCAGAAGCTCATAGTAAACCACACCTAGCTGGTCCCACCATATACAGAGCATGAGCTTGGCGCCATGAATATTTGGCTTGGCCGTCGATGATGATGCATGGCCGGGTAGTCCCCATGATTTTCTTCGCTTCGGATTATCGTAACGTATCCACTTTTCATCGCCAGTCACGATACGATGCAGAAAACCCTTTCTTTTATGTCGCTGAAGCAACTGTTCGCAAGTGAAAAAACGCCGTTCGACGTCTCTCAGCTTCAGTTCGTACGGCACCCAATTTCCTTGCTTTTGGATCATTCCCATGGCTTTCAAACGCTTGGAAATGGTTGTTCGGTCAACTCCCAATGCTTCAGCAAGTTCTTCTTGCGTTTGACAAGAATCTTCATCAAGCAAAGTCGCCAATTCTCGATCTTCAAAGATTTGCGGCCGCCCGGAACGCTCCTTGTCTTCCACGTCGAAATCACCGCTTTTGAAGCGTCGAAACCATCCGCGAACACTTGAATCATCGACACAACCTTCTCCATAAGCCTCCTGAAGCAATCGATGCGTCTCGGCAGCAGATTTCTTCAAATTGAATCAATAAAGTGAAACTTCCCGCAAATGACGTCGACTCGGCTCAAATTTCGACATTTTCACGATATCAAAAATTTATGATGCGAAAAAATTTTAACTAATGTGTTAGTATGGAATTGTTGACATATGAATAAGCTTTGATTACGACATATGTAACCATTGAATACTCGCACAGTATTGGTGGCGCCATCTCTTACAAAAAACGGGAAAGACTTATTCACACTCCTAATAATTAACTGAAAAAATTGTTTTTATTAGTAAAGTACATTCCGACTGCCCCCACCATAAGAATGAATTATCAGAAAAAATAGCAGAAGAATGTTCACCTAAAAACATCGATGATTTAAAATTAACTCTTTTTTATGAATTAGGTATATTGTATGTTCATTACTTTTTCCACGCGTAGACTCATAAAAAGCAGAAATATAGCAATCAGAAAAAATATCAGTAGAATGTTTACCTAAAAACATTTTTTTTATGAGTCCACATGTGGACCAAATGATGTGAAAATAAACTCGGATTTTTGTAAATCATGTATTAAAGTAAATCAAATATTTTGTATAAATCTTGTTCATGTATATGAACAGTTTTCGTTTAACTATGCAAAGATTTATAATAAAAATGTATAATTGCATTTATTAATTATAGTTATAATTTCCGTTTATCACAATGAGTAGGGCATCTATATCAGGAACTGATTTTTAAATTAACTAAAAAATATTTTTTGGGTTACTATATTTTGAACTTCCGGAAAGTGTTTTATATCAATTCTTTATAAAATATATGACAAGATATTGTTCTAAGACGTTATTGTACGTATTATTGTCTTAAGAGTGCTCCATACCGAGTTCCGAGCGCCACGATAACTATTAAAACGGAAATGAAAATGTGTAAATCGTAGATTTCGTTTTGCTTCCTTATTTTACGTTTTGTAAAGTTGAAAAAAATGTTATCTGAATCTTTGAAAAATTCTACAAACGGGATGACCCTCCTACTTTTATATATTACCGTTACTGCTATTATATATACTATGTATTCTGACGGATTATTCTTTTGTCTCCAATAATGTTTATTATCTTCCGATGTAATTTCTTATTAATTAAAAATAATAGCTAATTCAAATTTTATGTAACTAACAATTGTAATTAATGATTAATAAAGTAAATATGTATATAGAAAAAAAACTATCATTTACAGTACAATTTTTTAACAAGAGAAAATTATTAAATAAATTTTTAAAAAATGTACAGCCTCCAAAAAGAACATTACTTTCATCTCCCCTTCCTCAGAATGGGACACGAGGGTATGAAGTATTTATGTTTATTTAATAAAATTATTATGTGTAAAGTCAATAAAAATAATTCAACTAGTACAAACATTAACTTATTATGCATCAATAATTAAACAAATCGAATAATACGTATGATCTTCTTTATTGTTAATTGTACAGGGTCCATTAAAATATAAATAATTATTAAAAATAATGATTCATTGGAGTTTTGGAGGGGGCAGTTGGATTGTTTGTAAGTGATATTATTATATTATAGATATAATCTGATGTTAATGCAGTCAAGATAGCTATTTTTTTAGTTCATATGTGTTTAATATACAAAATAGTAAAAAATTAAAGGGAGAAGAATATATAATTTTTGCTTTAAATGAAAAATAGAAATTGCCATTTTCTGGGAAAGTAAGTACAACAATATGGACGTGTATTGAAGAAGATTTGATTTTACATAAGGAGCAAATACAACTCCTAAATAAAATGGCATATTATGCTCTAATACAATAATTTAAATACAATATTTAAATTCAATCAAGGCTCTCTCTCTCTCTCTCACGTGTCAGCTCGCGGTCTCGTTTACTCACTGTGGCCTCTTCTTCTCGCAAGAAATCCGCGTCCTCGTTTATATAAATAACTAGATATTTAAATATTTATGATATAATATATAAATAATATATAATACACGTCCTAGCTACGAGTAATGCTATCTGAAATGGCCAAGAAGATAATCATTATGTTGATACGTGCATTATATATTTATTATCAGATTGACGATGTATTCACCTTCATGATTCTTTTATCTGTTATAATGTTACTCATCTGCACAAGCTATCGTATTAATTAAAAATAATGATTAATTAATTCAGGATATATATATATATATATATATACATATATATTTTTTAAAATTCAAAATTATATTTATATCGACTGTTCTGAATTAAAACAATAAATATTTTTATCGGTCTTACAGTCTTTCTATCATGTGAAGTTGTGATGTGAAGAAATGGCGAGTTTGAGAACCGCCGTCATGGCGCGGCCGCTACACTATTTACCTAAATTGAGATTTCGAATTTTCAATCAATGAAAAAAATGATTTATCACTTCTTTATCGATAATTTTCCGAATATTTTCATATCTACTATTTATGAGCTAAGGAATCGTTTTGCGCCGGTATATTTCGCTAAAAAGCAGTTTTTCATATAAAACTCCGTGTGGGACTACAGAAAATAGTCAGAAACACTTTTTTCTATATATATATATATATATATATATATATATATATATATATATATATATAGTAATAGAAAATACATGGAAAAAATTTCAGCACTAAGATCGTCCAAACTGTAGTACATGTCAGCAGTAAGACATGTGTATATTATAGTAAGATAATATATAATATAGTAAGACGTTTTAGTTTAATAATATGAGGTTATGCACGAGCGTTCGATGTATTTTGATGGATTTTCCTTGTTCCATCAAACAATTATACTCATATAATAATATGAGGTTATGCACGAGCGTTCGATGTATTTTGATGGACTTTCCTCCTTTCATCAAGCAATTATATTCATCGTCCCACTTTTGGTATGATTTACATACTATAAAAAATTTATATAACATTATTTAATAAAAGTTTTTTATAATATACTTTCCGAAAGTTCCAAAAATTAACAGAAAAATTCTTCTATAATTAAATGAGAAATTAATTTACTGATATAGTCAAATATTCTACTAACTGTCATAAAGGAAAGTATAATAAAATTAGCATAATAAGAAATTTACTACTTATAAATTTGGCTATCTGAAATGGCCAATCTGAATGGAGGCGAGAGTTTTCCAGAGATTTGAGTCTCCAGAAATTTTCCAATGATTTTCAGAGTTCTACCAGGCTGCTGCTAAATACGATAATTCTACTTTCTTGCGATAATATCGAACTATAGACTTGGAGAAGTCGACTTAGCTTATCAATATTGCTCTTGGAAGGTGTTGAAGTCCAACTTGACTTATACACTTACGACGACTAAAAATATGGCCGCGCGAATGGATTACGACTGTTACACAAATTTTACTTTTATAAAATTTCGGCGAGAATACGAAATAAATTATATAATAATAAATTATTTATTTCCATGACACACGGGAAAATAATAACAAGCTAAGCAAGTATACGAAAACGAATTTATCAAATACGCAATTAAGTTAATATATTACATGCGGTAAACATACCGAAAACGGGCAAAGGTCGCGACGACTACTGTCAGAGGTTAGTCGACGCGACCGCCAGAATTCGAAAGTATAGAGAGAGAACGCAATATATAGTCTCTCTCTCTCTCTCTCTCTCTCTACCATTAGTTTGAGTAGAAAAGTACGTTAAGGGAATACACCTCGCACGGCGAGAGAGAGAGAGAGAGAGAGAGAGAGCCAGACCAAGTGTATTAGGCCGGCGGCAGCTATCCCCCTTTAATACATGCCCGCACGTGCACTATTGTACTCACTCGTCCAACGACAGACGCCAGCAGCGAATACCATGGTAGGGGAAGGCGCAAGCCTCTACACTGGCGCGCGCATTTCAGCATATACAACGGGTGTCCTAAACTAATTCACCCGCTGTATTTAATTTATAAATACGATAGAGTATTATAACTGTAAAATTATAACTAATATAAATTATTATTAATAATATTATTATTATTATCATTATTAGTGATATTATTATTGTTAATATTATTATTATAAAGCGGTGGCTGGTCCGATGTTAGACAAGCGGCGGCGATAATATCCGACAATTTAATTATAAAAGGGCCTGCAAAAGGTAAAATCAGAGAGTTCGTTCAGTGATCCGGCTGACCCGAAGTCGTGTCACTTGAACTTCTTCCGGAGCTATTAACTGCCCAGGGCTCAGAAATTCCTGCCTGATATATCCTTCCGAAATTATTAGCTTCATCTCTATTGCGAGGTACTCCTTAAAAGACAGACGGTTAATAATTTTACCTATCCTGAAATGACCGTGATCCTGGTTGCGAGGTGCTCCACAAAAGACCAGCGGAATTAAGCTCACCTTAGTGTTGACCTAGATTAAATTCTACCTGTCACGTTTAAATTCCCCGCGTGGAAACGAGCACCGGGTATCCGTGCGGTAAATAGTGCCGGATTAAATAAATGTCGGGGAAACTAGTGCGTTAAAGTATATTAAAGTATATTTTTTTTGAAAATTTGACTAATCTATTGGAAATGAATTCGAATTTAAAGTACATAATTAATGAAAAGTAGAAATTTACATTTACAAAATTTATAAAAAATTACCTTCTGTACTTTCACCTTAAAGTGTATATATATATATATATATATATATATATATATATATATATTGAAGTTATTTAAGTTATTTAAAAGTATTTTATTTCAGATTTAGAGTATGTATGTTTTAGTTCAATATTGGATTTGTTCACCTATATACTTTGTGGAAACGGGCCTGGCAAGTTCATACCTGCTTTTTTTTAATAAGAATGAATTATCAGAAAAAATAGCAGAAGAATGTTCACCTAAAAACATCGATGATTCAAGATAATTAACTCTTTCTTATGAGTCCACACGTGGACAAAATGATGTGAAAATAAACTCGGCTATTTGTAAATATCTCATTACATTATTAAGCTGCGTATTAAGTTCCGTTGAAGTAATTTATTTATTATCATTATTTTAGAGTTTTCGATATATTTGTATAAACTATACAAGCTGTTATTTAAAGGCATGCATATAAAATGCAGTTAGCCCTTTGTTTTAATGATAAATTATTTTAAGACGTTATTGCGTTATATAATTTATTTTTTGTTTATCTATTTCGGAAGATTTTAGAAAAATATTATTAGTAAATTTTTTTTGTTTACTATGTACTTTTTCTGTTTTACTATGAAAAGATTTACAATATAATTACATATCTTATTAAGTATGTTAATAAATTATTAACTTAATAAATTATTTGATTTATAATTTAGACAAATTACTGAATTTAGAAAAATATTTTATATAATTTTTATCAAATGTATATAAGATTTATAAGTAATAAATTTCTATGCTGCGAACATATATTATTATGTTTCCCTTTATCATAATCAGGAGGACATTTAACTATATCAATGAACAAATTTATAATTTAATTATAGAATAATGTTTGTGTTATTATTTGGAACATTCGGAAAGCATAATATTCTATAATTTTTTTATAAAATAGATGAGAAAATGTTATTAATGTTATTAATAGATGAGAAAATGTTATTAATAACTATGCTAAGAACTCGCCTAACTATTTTACTTTTGTTAAAAGTTTATTTTGCAGATTTCATTTCTTTTTAAAGGATATTATGCAATTAAATTTATTCTAAAAATAAGATTTATAAATTGTAAATTTCATAATATACTAAGTATATATATTGTTACGCTTCCCTTTATCACAGTTAGTAGGAAATATATCAGTGAACTAATTTTTAATTTATTTTTTTTTGTTTACTACGAACTTTTTTGTTTTACTATGAAAAGATTTACAATAATTGTTAATAAATTATTAACTTAATAAAGTATTTGAATTATAATTTAGAGAAAGTACTGAATTTAGAATAATTTTTATATAAGTTTTTTAAAATGCATATAAGATTTATAAGTAGTAAATTTCTGAATATACTCAGAACATTTATTATTATATGTCCCTTTATCACAATCAGTAGGACATTTAACTATATCAATGAACTAATTTATAATTTCATTGTAGAATAATTTTTGTGTTAATTTTTTTATTAAATACGTGTGAAGACGTATTTAAAACTCTGACTATGCTAAAAATACGTCGAATTCGATTAACTATTTTACTTTTGTTAAATGTTGTTTTTCTTTCAGATTGTATATATATTTAAATTTATACACATTTATATATTCCATAGTGCATGTGGAATTCGGATATGCATGACATATTACATGAATGATCGTTGATTAAAAAGATGTTTCTCTCATTATTACATTTTATATTATTACGTTCATATATATATATATTGACTGTACAAATAAATTTCCGTCGTTTTTTTTATAAAGAAATAAGAATTTATTGTAAAAAAGGTACAAATAACGTCATCCAAAATATTTCCCATCACTTTCTACTACTTTTGATCATCTTTCGAGCAGCAAGTGAATACCCCGTCTGAAAAATAACATGTAACATGTATAGGCTAGTTCCCCCTATACATGTTGATTATTTGAACAAAAAGAAAAAAAGGGAGGGAAAAAGGGAAAAAGAGAGAGAGAGAGAGGAGGAGAATAAAAATTATTATAACATAGTTAATATATAGTATAATAGATACCTTGGTGATAGACAAATCTATAAAATCTTTCTTGGAAAATAGAACGTGGCCATTCTCGTATAAAAATAATTATTAATCTATTAGATAATTGTGACAGAAGAATTCAGTGATTCTTGAAGTCTGTTTGATCCGAGAGACAATAAGACTATTAATAAGAAAGATTCTTGCCGAGTGAAAGGTGCAACAGACCGGCCGGCATTTCAAGCATCAAGCTTACGCCATATACATCATTGGGTTGTTTTGTTTCCAGCGTCGAATTATAAAGGTTGGTGAATTTTTCTAAACTTATTATATTTTCGGATTTTAGTAGAGTGGTATTTACCTCTACTCTTTTCTTTAATTCTTTCGATTGAGAATATTAGCTATTGTATATTATCTTTAGAACGTGTGAGAGAGACAGAGAGATATAGACATAGGGTAAGAATAGTAAGAGTAAAAACCGCGCACACAGTTTTCTTTAGTAGTACATCTTGTTCTTCTTAAGGTAGCGCTCTTGTTACTTTATTTCTCTATTATACTTACAAATTTATCTGTATGATGAATACTTAGTGAAAGCTGGTATACTTCATACCCTTACTCCACCGTACCATCCGCAGGCTAATCCAGTGGAGCGGGTCAATAGGACTTTGAAAACCCGCATTATGGCGTTCGTAGAAGAATCTCATAATATGTGGGATGAGAAACTCGTTGCGTTAAATTTCTCACTAAATTCGATGCCACATAGTTCCACTAGATACACTCCGGCTCTATTAAATTTTGGACGAGAGCTGACTCCGCCAGGAACTCTCTGCCGCAGCCAGAAACTCTCCGCGTTAGGTTCCGTCCCGGGTAGGGAACGGATCGTCCGCGTAAAAATAAAATTTTGATGCAACGGTCTTCGTCTCAAGATATGGCGTCCTCTCGTCGAAAGGACCCAACAGAACGAAGACCGCGTGGGAGGCCACGGAAGGAGAAATAGTTTTCTCCTTCCTATTAATATAGTTCGTCCTTCTTTTATCTGTTTAAGATGGACAATTTGATGGATGAATCCTTCGTTGCCCTCTTTAAGGAGCTGCTCGGGCAGATGTGGTGGCTGGGGTTAGCTTTGACGGTAGTCCGTTGAGGCTACCGTTCTGCTCGCCTTATTCCTCCGAGTTGGGTCCTTCCGGATCCCTCCTCGGAGGTAATAGAAGAAATCGAGCAGGAACGTCTGCATCGGGAACTTCTCACCCGAAAGGCAACGGAGAAAGAAGGGGGTCTCCTCCTCCTCTCACCGCTCCAAGGGCCCAGAACACCCTTCCCGAAGCAGGAACTTCGGATCAAGATGGGGCGCGTCCCGATCATACTAAGAGTAGCCATCCGGCAGGCTCTGGTCCTTTCCCGGGACCTGATAGCATCTCTCCCGGAGCGAGAGTTCCGGGACAAGAAGAGGTGAAATCAGAGGCGTGATCTAGCAAGAGCTGGAGAGCGAGAAGAGGCCTCTGGGACCGGTCCCACCACTTCTGGGGTTTATGACCCAGGAATGCGGGGAATATCAAGACCGCAAACGTCTGATTGTGGTCACTCGTCTTTTCCCTCCGAAGCAGGAGTTTCGGGTACCAGATAAGGCAAGAATCCTCCCCTTCGTCTGACTCCGCTTCAGCGAATGGAGCAGCGCCTATTGGAAGCCTTGACCGATTTTACAGCCAAGGCAGAAGTCTCCAAGAAGGCGCAGAATAGAGTCATCGATCTATGACAATAGTTACGGGGTCGACCTAGTGGTAAAAAACACTTTGGTCCCGTCCTAACCCAAGAGCTCGATGACTTAGTCGAGTCGACGAGAGCTCAGGAAGCTTTACTGAGTTTACACCGGCAGCGTCGTGAGCGACAAAGGGTGGAGGAGCTCACGGCAGCACTTGCACGCTAAAACTTACGCCGCGGCTGAGCGAGTGCATGCCGAGTTTCTCCGTGCCCGTGAAGAGGCACGCCGGTTAGGGGAGGGTGTTCCCTCCTCCCTTCGAGATTCCGCAAACTTAGCCTTCGATGAGCGGTTAAGATCAAGAGTGGCATCGCAACCCGGGGGGAGTCGTGATGGTAGAGTAACAGGGTGTACTACCGGTGGCCCTGCTGGTCGCGGCAGGGGAAGTCAGTCGGGTAATTCCCGCAGACAAGATGCCCGGCCTGGGGTTTCGAAGAATAAAAACAGAATCGAAACTCCAGATGAAACCTTCCGGTCGTACTATGTCCAAGATCCTAGTAGACGGTATGGCCGGCACCACCGGTGTTTCTTCTGCGGATATCCGGGCGTCACGAAAGAGGAAAAGTGTCCTAATCGTGACGTCCATAAATTCGTAAGAAAAACACCCTGGTTCCTTAAGGGCGGTTGAGGTCCCGGGAGATCTCTCTCTCCGTGATACCCAGCGGTGAAGAAAAAGAAATTTTGTTTATTGTCATTTGTATATATTTGTTTTCTTTCGCCGTTGGGATGTCACTGTATATATATATATATATATATATATATATATAATAAATGTATAATAATTTTTATATGTATAAATATATAGTGATAATATTATTTCTCTTTTCCCATCCATATTTCTTATAGCTATCCTTAGATCTTATTGCACAGTTGCTTTACAGTAGTATACGCAACGTCTGGAGGGAGGGTGTAACATCTATAGGTTAGTTCATATACATGTTAATATTTTTAACAAATAGGAAAAAAGGGAGGGAAAAAGAGAGAGAGAGAAGGAGAATAAAGATGAATATAATATAGGAAAATTATTATTATAATATAGTTGGTTTTTAACTGACAAAGTTTTGTTAGTAAAAATCTTTTTCTTTTGTTCTCTTGGCCATCGTCGAGTATTGGAAGTGGTTATTAATAGTCAATCGTGGTAGTAGGTGAAATTTCTATCGCTTATATAAATAGTGCAATAGATAGTTTTTTTTTCAATATAAAGGGATTATTGCCGAGGAAAGGCACTCCAACCGGCCGGTGGTCTGGCACCAAGAGCTCACGTTCATTTCGTCGTTGGGTCGTATTCTTTTCGGCGTCGGTGTATAAAGGTTGGTCTATTTTTCTTTTTATATATTTGTTGTGCTTTTGGTTTTCAGTACAATATTGTGTACTTCTACTTTTCTTTATCCAATTTCTTTTCGATTGAAATTATTAAATATATATAAATTAACTTCAGTAGTGTGAGAGAGACGGAGAGATATAATCATAGAATAATATAGCAAGAGTAACAACCGCGCATTCGGCTTTATTTGATAGTACACCTTGTTCTTCGTAAGGTGGCGCTCTTGTTGCTTTGTCTCTTCATTACACTTATAAATTCACCTCTCTCACACCCTGTGTGAACGGATACGCGCGTTAGTTGATCGCGGGTGCGTATTAGGTAGGGTTAGAATAACAATTGTTATAATTTTATTAAATTAAATAAAAATTTAAATTATTTTATTGATTAATAAAATTAATTTACTTTTGATTTTATTTTTCTTATATAGTAGAAAATATTAGACACATTCTTCTCCCTGTACCTGATCATTAATCCGTCTTTCCTTGGATTACTGAGAATTTATCTAAATATATTATTATTTATATAATTTCCAGTGAAAGTAAAGGTAAGTCTGAGGAATAAATAACAGCAAAGAACCTACGGTCCAAAAAGTTTGTTTTAAACAATTTAATCCGTTCGGGGTTCTTTGCACCTCTGTTAACGGGTACATCTACCGGGTGTTTAACTATTAAGTACCCGTTACAATATATATATATATATATATATATATATATATATATATATATATATCGTATCAACTGTACGACATTTGTCGATAGGTTGGGTTGACTCTGTTCGGACTTGTGGTTCATTTGTTTAGAAAATCGTAAACACTCGCATGCTATCATCAAATTGTATACAATGCGATGTTGCCACTACTTTTTACACGATTTTGGAAACAGTGTTGAACGAATTGATAGAATACATCAGCTGCCAGCGCAATGATACGATTTGCGCGAACGTGGACCGTGATGCCCGTAATACAGTTATTGGCCATATATTTAAACACATGATTCTTTTATCTGATCATTACAGTTTTAGTATGATAAAGTAATTCATCAACACAAGCTATTGTATTAATTAAAAATAGTGATTAATTAAATTTTCATTTAATTGAAAATTGAAAATAATACCTTATTAATTATATACATCGATAAAAATTAAAAGGTAATTATAAATTATTACAAGTTAATTAAAAAATATCTCAACCCTGATATATGTATATCTAAGAGTATATATATATATATATATATATATATATATATTAACGTTGATTCATAAATATTTTTATCGCTTTTACAGTCATTATACAGTAAAATATTATACTAATATTATGACAGTCAGACTCTCCTAGTTTATAATAGCCCCCACAGAATTTAAAATACAAATTACTAATAACAAATAAAATAAAAAAACCAATTAAATTACAAATTAAAAATTAAAAATAATACAAATAAATTAATCTATATTCTATGTTAATAAAGGAGAATCTGATTTCCCCTACCAGTTTAAATTTAAATTTACTTTTCATTTCCGACATTTCGAACAGTTCCGGTCATCTTCAAAGACTAAACTCTTTAGTAGACTAAATTCTTAGTAGCAATTTCTATTTCAGATTGTATGGTGGTGATTATAAATAAGGACTTTCCGATACTCATTATATTAGTATATTATATTATTGTAGAAAAACTGTAAGACCGATAAAAATTTTTATCAATTTACAGTCGAATTCTCTACCTTTTCAGCTGAAGCATTTGCTTAAGATATGCTAAATACTTCTTGGTATCAGATATGCTCAATCCACTCGACACAGGTCCATCTTTATATATCTGCGGATTCAAAATGTGTACTAAATTCACTGCACAATCTCAGCGCCAATAATAAAGTAGTTAATGAAATGAATTATAAACTCATAAAATTCAATAAATCAAGAAAAGAAATCAAAATAGAAGTCTTAAGGATATCTGCTCTAATCGTGATGTCCATCAATTCGTCAGGAAAACACCCTGGTTTCTTAAGGGCGATTGAGGTCCCGGGAGATCTTTTTCTTCGTGACACCCAACGGTGAAGAACAAGAAACTTTGTTTATTATTATGTGTATATATTTGTTTTCTTTCGCCGTTGGCATGTGAGTATATATATATATATATATATATATAATAAATATATTATATTTTTTAGTTTATATATATATAGTTATAAAATTATTTCTTTTTTTTCCTATCCGTATTTCCTATAGTTATCCCTCTGGTTTTGTTGCAGAGTTGCTTTATTGTAGTATACGCAACGTCTAGAGGCGGGTGTAACATGTATAGGTTAGTTCACCCTGTACATGTTGATTATTTGAATAAAGGGAGGGAAAAGGGAAAAAGAGAGAGAGGAGGAGAATAAAAATTACTATAATATAGTTAATATATAGTATAATAGATACCTTGGTGATAGACAAATCTATAAAATCTTTCTTGGAAAATAGAACGTGGCCATTCTCGTATAAAAATAATTATTAATCTATTAGATAATTGTGACAGAAGAATTCAGTGATTCTTGAAGTCTGTTTGATCCGAGAGACAATAAGACTATTAATAAGAAAGATTCTTGCCGAGTGAAAGGTGCAACAAACCGGCCGGTATTTCAAGCATCAAGCTCACGCCATATACATCGTTGGATTGTTTTGTTCCCAGCGTCGAATTATAAAGGTTGGTGAATTTTTCTATACTTATTGTATTTTCGGATTTTAGTAGAGTGGTATTTACCTCTACTCTTTTCTTTAATTCTTTCGATTGAGAATATTAGCTATTGTATATTATCTTTAGAACGTGTGAGAGAGACAGAGAGATATAGACATAGGGTAAGAATAGTAAGAGTAAAAACCGCGCACACAGTTTTCTTTAGTAGTACATCTTGTTCTTCTTAAGGTAGCGCTCTTGTTACTTTATCTCTCTATTATACGTACAAATTTATCTCTCTCACATCCTGTGTGAACGGATTCGTGTGTTAGTCTATCGCGCGTGCGCATAAGGTAGGGGTAGCATATTAATTATTATAATTTTATCAAATTAAATAAAAATCTAAGTTATTTTCTTAATTAATTAAATAAATCTACTTTTGATTTTTTTATTTTTAGTAGAAAATATAGAAATATTTTCCCCTCTGTACCTGCTCATTAATCCGTCTCTTCCTGGATTACCAATAATTTATCAATATATATTATCATTTATATAATTTCCAGGATAAACAAAGGTAAGTCTCAGGAAGCTACGGTCCAAAAAGATAGTTTGAAACAATTTAATCCGTTCGGGGTTCTTTGCAACTCTATTAACGGGTACTTCTACCGGGTGATTAATAATTAAGTACCCAGTTTCAGAGTCCACACGTGGACAAAATGATGTGAAAATAAACTCGGCTATTTGTAAATATCTCATTACTTTATTAAGCTGCATTTCCGTTGAACTAATTTATTTATGATTATTATTTTAGAGTGTTAGATATATTTGTATAAACTATACAAGCTGTTATTGAAAGGCATGCATATAAAATGCAGTTAGCCATTTATTTTAATGATAAATTATCAGGTATGTGAATAAGTCTTTCCCGTTTTTATTCAAATTTTGAGCCTTTATTGTGAAAAAATGGTTACAAATGAATTATTGAAAGTATTGGCCATCGCTAGCTACAACTTTTTCCCATCTTTCTGGCAACATACGAATCCCGTTGCGAAAAAATTCGACCGGTTTGGCCTCTATCCAGTCATCCACCCATTTTTTGGCTTCCTCGTAGGAATGGAAGTGCTGGTCAGCCAGGCCATGCGTCATCGATCTGAAGAGATGGTAATCAGACGAAGCAACGTCTGGACTATACGGCGGGTGGGGTAGCACTTCCCATTTGAGCGTTTCTAAGTATGTTTTCACCGGCGGTGCAACATGTGGGCGAGCATTGTCATGTTGTAAAATAACTTTGTCGTGCCTGTCGGAGTATTGTGGCCGTTTTTCTCGCAGTGCGCGGCTCAAACGCATGAATTGTCGTCGATAGACCTCGTCTGTGATCCTTTCATTCGGTTTCAGAAGCTCATAGTAAACCACACCTAGCTGGTCCCACCATATACAGAGCATGGGCTTGGCGCCATGAATATTTGGCTTGGCCGTCGATGATGATGCATGGCCGGGTAGTCCCCATGATTTTCTTCGCTTCGGATTATCGTAACGTATCCACTTTTCATCGCCAGTCACGATACGATGCAGAAAACCCTTTCTTTTATGTCGCTGAAGCAGCTGTTCGCAAGTGAAAAAACACCGTTCGACGTCTCTCAGCTTCAGTTCGTATGGCACCCAATTTCCTTGCTTTTGGATCATTCCCATGGCTTTCAAACGCTTGGAAATGGTTGTTCGGTCAACTCCCAATGCTTCAGCAAGTTCTTCTTGCGTTTGACAAGAATCTTCATCAAGCAAAGTCGCCAATTCTCGATCTTCAAAGATTTGCGGCCGCCCGGAACGCTCCTTGTCTTCCACGTCGAAATCACCGCTTTTGAAGCGTCGAAACCATCCACGAACACTTGAATCATCGACACAACCTTCTCCATAAGACTCCTGAAGCAATCGATGCGTCTCGGCAGCAGATTTCTTCAAATTGAACCAATAAAGTGAAACTTCCCGCAAATGACGTCGACTCGGCTCAAATTTCGACATTTTCACGATATCAAAAATTTATGATGCGAAAAAATTTTAACTAATGTGTTAGTATGGAATTGTTGACATATGAATAAGCTTTGATTATGACATATGTAACCATTGAATACTCGCACAGTATTGGTGGCGCCATCTCTTACAAAAGACGGGAAAGACTTATTCACACTCCTAATATTTTAAGACGTTATTGCGTTATATAATTTATTTTTTGTTTATCTATTTCGGAAGATTTTAGAAAAATATTATTAGTAAATTTTTTTTGTTTACTTTTTGTTTGGAAACTGATTTGTACACTTAAATATATTTTCATAATGCGTTCATCGCAATATATATATATATATATATATATATATATATATATATATATATATACCTATATATTGTGACGAGTGCATTACAAAAATATATTTAATATAGAAAAGAAACAGAATCGCATGCAAACGAATTGATATTATAGTAAATACGTAATACAATACGTATATTATATGCGTGTGATTATTTCAGACGCATATAATAATCACGTAACTGCGCAAAAGTAGTCACCGCGGAGAGACCGAGTGCTTTAGCGGTGCAGTGGGCGACGCTAATCGAAATTCGCGAATCAATTGGCGAAGTCGAGCGAAGCGGCAACACCGCAAAGCACGGTGCGGCGCAACAAAGGGGGACGTAGACGCGAGAGTGCGGACCCGAATTCTCGCGGTTTTCAAATAGAGCTGTTGGGATTGCAAAATCCCAGTGTGCCGCCAGTCTTGAAAGCGGCTTCACAAGGGGGATCTGTCGTCGGCGTGATAGCGGGCGACAAGTTTCCGGCATACTCGGCGCGCGGGGAGAATTACGATTTAATTATAATTTAGGTTGAGATTTATAAATAAAAAAAAATAAATCTAACGTAAAAATGTAAAATAAACTTACATTTGTATTTTGTGTACAGAAATGGACAACGGGCATATCGACCGCAAAATGTAAGGTGGCCGAGTATAAAATTAGATTATATATTTCAATTTAATTATTATTATTATTATTATTATGTTCTTTGTTATATTTTATTATACTTTTATATTATTTTTATTTAATAAATTATATTGTTATTTTTTCTATTAAATCAAAAGTAATCATTGAAATAAAAATCGAGCATGTCCAATCGTGAATAGGGAAACTATAAAGGAGGATATGTATATTTAAATTCTGTGGCGTATTGAGCGAGAAAAAGAGAAATAAATTTAAATATCGAAAGAAATATACTGGAGTAAACTAATGTCTAGTTATGTTGAACCGAAGCTAAAATACATAGTACAGACGTAACTAGCAACGCGAAAAGAAATAAATGAAATAATACAATTAAACGTTTAAGGGAAATTTTGACGTTTCGTATGCGAACCTGGTTGCATGTTGAGCAACCAAGAACCGAGGCGTTGTGAGCGGGAGTTACGTTTACGCAACGATAAATATAAAACAAACGTATTCTGGTGTTAGCCTAAAGAAACTGGTGGCGTACTGATCGATCAGGGTTCGGAGCGTGCTATGCCGGAGCCACGAAGTAGCTTTCATTGGGATATACCACTCTTACATGGCGCTCGAACAGACGATATTTTGTTGTTTTCATTTGCTATAATAGGCAACTAATATTAAGTCGTTCATGATTTTTATTGGAGGTTGGACTCGATAAATTTTTGCATGTGCGTACATAGTATAGGAATATGTCACCGCTGAATTTTGTCAAATAATATGCGGTAGAATAGTTTAGCTATGACATTTTCGTGGGATATAAGCTTCGACGAGAGGAGCTTGTCGCGGAGTTATTAATACTAAAATTAAGTATTGATGGGAATGTTCGCGAGCTACGACAACGTTACTTCACGAATAAACCTGATGATTTCGAGGGATACGATGAGCGAGCTGATATTACGGCAGACGAGTAAAAGTTGAGGGAAGAAAATATATATTACACTTCGTCTCTCATGGCCAGGGGGAGCAATATACAAAAAGATGACGCATATGGGCAAATGTCGCGACCTGTGCTTAGCCAAATTAGAGAAAAAGTACAAAAGAAAAAACAGTGATGCTAGCAAATGGAACTCTAGTTACAGAAATGCAAGGACTGGGTGGTGCAGCTAAAATAAAAAATTGCTACGTGGATGATGAATTTTATATGATGGAAAAAATTAGACACAAAATAATACTAGGAATGAATATGTTGACGAAGTTAAAAATAGAAATTTTCTTAAAAGGCAAAAGGCTGAAATATTCATAAAAAAGCTTACATAATATTTCCAGTATTCAAACAAATCTAACAGGACGACAAGACATAACACAACATCAGAGAGAAGATTTAGAAAAATGTATACATCAAGAAATGAGTTTAACTCCATAAAAGGGGCTACGCCATTGGCCCGGCATATAATAAGACGAGTGGACGATCCACCGTTAAAACAGCCTTATAGTCCTAGTAATCCAACAATGTAAAAGATAATCAACGAAGAAGTCGATAAAATAATCGAAGACGGTGTAACTAGACGATCTAATAGTCTTCGGAGCAGCCCTGTCATCATAGTGAGGATAAAAAATGGAAAACCGAGATTTTGCGTAGATTTTCGCTATGTGAATAAAGTTTCAAAGAAGAACGCGTATCCACTACCTCAAATACAGTGTATCCTTGGTGCGAGGAAAATTTTATCAACGATAGATCTTAACAATGGAGATTGAGAAATAGAATTGTCAGAATTCTAATAGAGTAAGCCTATGAGAGCTTTTACTGTCCCTAGAAGAGTACTTTATGAGTTTAACGTAATTCCTTTTCGTTTATATGCAGCGTTTGTAACATTTCAACGACTGTTGGGTAGAATAATTACGCCTGATATGGTTCCAAATGCCTTTACATATCTGGATGATATTATTATCATTTTCGAAACATACACGCAACATAAAAGAATTCTAAAAACAGTCGTTCAAAAGCTCGGGGCAGTAAAGTTAAAGCCTAATCCAGACAAACGCAAATTTACACACGTACAATTTACGTATTTGGGACACGTAGTGGATGTGAAAAGAATACGCACAGACCCAGCAAAAGTAAAAATCATTACAGATACGAAAAAAACCAGAAAGAGATGAAAATATTTTTTGACATGCTGTTGTGGTCTAGGAGATTTATAAAAGATTTGTCGAAGACTGCTGCTCCGTTGAAAATAGAATTAAAGAAGGAGACTAAATGGGTATAGAACGAAGAACACTAAACAGCTTTTGAATAAATAAAGAAAAGGTTAACCGAAGCACCAGTATTAGCTTGTTGGAATTGAAGTTTACCTTTCGTTTTAGAAACTGACAAGTTACAAACTACAAGGCTTTTAGATCTGGGAGACATGCTTATACACGTAGATGGTAAAGCAGAATCTGTAATTGCGTATGCAAGCCACATACTAAACGCTGCAGAGAAAACTACTATGTCACCGAATTTGAATGTTTATTTGTGCAATGAGGCTCTCGGAGTTAAAATATGAACTATTTACCTCCAAATTCGTGTGTCGGGGTAACGTATTCCTTATTTTTAGACAATGGAGCTGGCATGGAGGGTAATAATTACCGCAAACCCATTACAAGTTATTCAGTGACCACTGACAATCAAATCATTGGAATGTTCTGCTTTAGTGGACCGGGCGCCAGGCCAAGAGAAGGAACTAGTACTTAAAAACCCCCCTTAATCCTACATTATGTCAGTTGCGATAGGGGATGCACGAAAAAGATGAATAAACAACAAACAAATAACAACAAAACAAAGAAGGTAACAGTAGTACTTACTAAGAAGGTGAAAATCGACAAGAAGCTCAGGGATAAGCGCATTGAGAACGAAAGGGAGTCTAAATCCTGAAGTCGAAGGAAGACTCCCCCCCTCCCCCATAGAAGCTGGAAAAAGTTCAGGGTCACTGCGAAGGCCAAAGTCGGAAGTAGAAGAACCGACTGAGATACTCAGTGCTAGTATCTCGAAAGAAAATAGTCCCACAACTGAGGAAACAAGGAGTGCAACTGAGACCCATGCACCTCCCGTTGAACAAAAGGAGCCAACCTCAGGAACTACGAAAATAGACTGCATTACGCTCCCGGCCTACACAGCACACCACTTTGATGCGGTCTTCAAATACTGTCGATACGCAAAAACAAGAAAAAATGACCTGCAAAGTCTGAAATCCATCATAGTGACCATCTCAGAGATGGCCATCAGATATGCTGGGGTTGAGTCTCAATCGACTACTCTACAAAAGCTAGTCAACAAAAGCAAAAACATTGGTGCAACGCAGTCTTATGCTGTTGATGCTGCAAGTAAAAACAGAACTGGATCAACAACTGAAATTGGGAGTGGAAGCAAAAAACTACTCCCAAGGCTCAACTTGCAAAAGCAGTGATCAAGCCACCTCCAAGTATGGTTTTTCTTAAACTTAAAGATGCGGAGACCATGTCGTCAACTGCAAAGCATAGGGAAACTTTGCAAAAAGCTTTTAAGCCTATTCAGGGGAAGGTCCCTATATGGAACCTCAGGGAAACTAGGAGGGGACTCTTGATCGAAGCAGCGACGGAGGCGGACATAGAGAAAATAAAAATCTGCAACAACATCAAATACCTCTTTGAGCTGGAAGCACCAGCTAGAAATAAACCAAAGGTACTGGTATATAACGTCCCTAAAGATATAACCCCGGAAGTTCTGACGTCAGCTGTTTTTGAGCAAAATGAGGGCTTAGCTCAAACAGTACAGGAATTTGCAGATTCTTTAAGCCTGGCTTCAAGATAGGCAAAAAAGACAGCAACTAACGTTTCGCCTAACGTGCGAGAACTTCTACTGTAGAGGAAGAGAGTCTTTGTTGAATGGCTCTCTTGTAGAATTCAGGATTATGTTAGGGTAACCAGGTGCTACAAGTGCCTAGGTTACGGGCACGTCTCCAACTTCTGCAAAAATGAACACGGCTACTCTCATTGTGCCCAAAGCGGCCGTGGCAGCAAATATTGCACATAAAAGTTAAAGCGTCCAAATGTGCAAATTACAAAAAATCGAAGAAGCCTCATAATCACTCTATGGACAACTAATGTCCCGCATACAAAGCTGTCTTGGAGAGATTGAGAAACTCAATGGACTATGGGTAGTAATGCACGAAGGAATCAAAGTGGAACTATTCTGCACTTTGCGCAACTAAATGCTAAAAGAAAGCGCAGGATCTCTCCTGAGATAAAATCGAAATGTTTGCAAAGTGGTGTAAACATCCTGCTTCTCCAGGAACCATGCCAGCCCAGTGGCCGAATAGAGGGGTTCCGACTGCGCCCAAGAATGCTATATAAGGGCATATCCTCTGGGCGGCGATAGTATTCCGCAATCCGCAAGTGACAGTGCTAAAACTGACGCATCTCACCAACGCACACATTGCGGTTGCGGAAGTGAGGATGCGCACTTTGCTGATGTATGTGGTCAGTAGATACTTCCAGCTGAGCCACGAAATAGGGGTGCACCTTATGCAGCTGAATAATTTACCTTAATAATTCACCTTATGCACCGACTTCGAACGGGAGGAATTTGAGAATTTTATAGCGCAGTGGGATCTCAGGATCGCCAATGTGCCAGGTAGTTTCGTTACCGTCTCCAATGAAGTTGAAGAAGTGGACGTAATGTGGACGTAACTCTTGTCTCCATGAATCTCAAAACACTCATCACAGGGTGGGCCATAAGAGAGGATTGCACCTCGAGTGATCATAGAACGATCACGTTCCACCTTCATAGAGCAGGTACACCAAGTACAGTTGTTGCAAATCAGGGACAAAAGGTAAAGCGATACTCCACATAGAAGGCGAACTGGGATAGCTTCTACGCTGTACTGGAGGGCGAAGGGGACAGGTCCCTATAGAAATGCTCGGCTCGAAAATGGAGACAATCAAGAGTGTTCGCTCGCTAACAGCCACTTTGAGGAAAGCGTGAAATACTGCCATTCCGAGTAGTAGGGTAGCTGCTTGGAGGGTGCCCTGGTGGAACACTGAAGTAGAGAGGTTGAAGAAGGCCGCAAATCGAGCCCGTTATGTTTGCCAGAAAGAACGTGACTCTGTTATAGGGGATCACCTTTAAAAACAACACAAAGTGGTTAGAAAATAATATTTCCGTAGACTCCGGCATACTAAAAGGACAAAATGGCAAGACATTGTAACAGTGAAGGATAATTAGAACGCTTGGGGCAAAGCTTACCGGTTACATCAAGGCTCTCCATCAAGGAAGTTGCCTGCAACGTCCCTCTGGATGACAACACCAATACGACGGACTAGATAAGTACTGCAACCGCAGTACTAAACGCTCTATTCTCTCCAGACAATATGCAGGATGAAACACAAGAGCAGAAAGATATGAGGTACTCAACCGACACCTTTCCGCCTAGGGAGCCGAGGTTTAATTCTATTTCGCTGAATTGGATCTAGTTTTGGTCAAGATGAAGCAGAATAAGGCCCCAGGCCCAGACAGCTTCGACTTGGCCATCATTCGAACATCACTACCAACCATCAGGCAGGACCTGATCAAAATATACAACTCATACTTGAGATTTTCGGTCTTTCGTAACGAGTGGAAGGTCGGACAAGTCATTACAATTCCAAAGGGAGAAGATAAAGAGCCTGAGGATTTCGTATCCTACAGGCCCATTTGTCTTTTACCAATATAAGGCAAAGTCCTTGAAGCTATAATACTGAACAGAATGAACGGTATCATAGAAATACAATTATCTTCAAAATAAATCGGCTTTAGGAGAGAGTGATCCATAGAGGACGTCATAGTTCAGTTGCATAGGTAGGTGAGTGAATCGTGTGGAAAATATGCTGTAGCAATTTTCTTGGACGTAAAGGGCGCCTTTGACAACATTTGGTGGTCCGCTGTATTAACAGCACAGCAAAGCAAAGCGTACCCCAAGGGCCTCTATAAGTTAATAAGAGAGTACCTGAAGTCCGTACAGTCCTCATATGCGATGGCTTTGAGGAGGTACAACTTGGGATCAGTAAAGGATGTCCGCAGGGATCCGTGCTAAGCCCAATTCTGTGGAACCTTGTCCATGATCCTCTTCTTTGGCAGCTATCAATACTACGGTGCGAGGTCATCGCTTATGCAAACGACATCGCGTTCCTTGTGGAGGGAGACTCGCGTAGAGAGATCGAAAGCATAGGCTAGAGATACATTGAAAAAGTGGGATCCTGGTGTCATGTCAATAAAATGAGGCTGGCCTGTCAAAAATGCGGAATGCTGATCTTTAGAGGTCATCTTCACCCGAAAGTCCCCCTCTCATTAAGATCGTAGCTCGAGGGTGAAAGGATTAGAAAGCTTGAGATACTTTGGAATCCACTTCGGCAAACATCTAAAAATCAGTGGCCGTTTGAAAGTAGTGTAATCCAAATGTGTGGATTTATTTAACAGGATTGGATGTCTAGCAAGATGGGAATAATGCAATAAATTTAAGGCGCTTAGTACTATCTATATCGGGCTTTTCATACCTATCGCTCTATACGCAACGGCAGGTTGGCACGATTTGATCTGTGTTCAATAGCAACGCAAGTTGTCAAGTACTCAAAGGCATACGCTCATTAGAGTCACCGGTGCGTACAGGACCACTTCAACAGACGCGCTAGCAGTGATAGCGGGCAAACTCCCCATCATACTAGAATACAGACGTAGAGCGGAACTGTGTGCAAACCGTAAAAATGCAGCGTCACTTGAGGTCCAACGTCGTGCGGGGCGACAGATATCGGAAAGCTATTTGGATGACTGGCAGGAAAACTGGGATAACTCGACACATGGTAGGCTGAAACATTCTGACCTATCGAGTGTCAGAGATAGGATCGGGGCGGATTGGATCGGGTCGTCGCGATGGTTAATCCAACTTCTTATTGGGCATGGAGACTTCTGGTCTTATCTCTCTTGCTTTCATCTGAGCGAAAGCGATTTTGATGCTCATGTGTGAAGCGGATACACCAGAGTACATATTGTCCGTCTGTCCCAAATATGATGAAATTAGGATCAGGTTCCAAAGAAAATACATACAAAACCTCTATTCAGGTATGAGCTCCATTGAGCCAAAAGAGCTATGCAACATTCAAAACGGTAACTAAGGAACTAGTTCAGACCAAGCAGATAGTTGTGGAAACTACGCTTCATGCAGAACCAATAGAGGAACCTGAATAGCTAGGTAAGGAACAACTGGCAATCAGGAATTTAACGTTATACTCATTTAATATATATACTAATCATATTTCACAATTCATAAAAATACACATATATACAAATTTATCTATTCCTAAACAAGTGGAGAAGCTCTATACACCGGTCTACAAAACTGTAAATATACAATAGCAATAAAACATACAACCATCCTCTACACTGGTTAACAACTTTAGTCTGGAATAAGAAAGTGCAATAAACAGAGTTCGAAACCCACTATAAACCAGAAGTCCAAAAAACTCGCAATGATGTACAGATCTGCAACTAAAAGAAAAGTTCAGCAATAATGATAAAGCAAAAGGGGCACTGATAAAGCAAATTAGGGACTGCCAGCAGTTTTTATGTATAACAAAGCATATCTGAGCAACCTTTGCGTTTTTTTTTTGTGCGATGGAGCAAAACACTAATCATGAAAGGGTGAAAACACCAATCAATAAAGCTGCTCGAAAAATTGGATAACCCATAAAATTTTCATATATAATTCCGAAAATGTGCAGAAAATAATGTTGCCGACATATTAGGTTGTCAAATATTTGACTTCCACTTTTTTGGTCTTCATTCAATGTTTTATAAAAAGTGTTACAGTGATTTACTTCAAATATGCTCCATTTTGTTCGATAATCTGTTTCCATCTAGACGGCAACTTCATAAAACCCCTCTCGTAGAAACCCTTCTCCTTATTTGTGAAGAACTCAGACAGGCACTTTTCATAAAGCCTCTTTTGAGTCCAACTTTATACCACCAAGGGCTGTTCGACATGGACAGAAACAGGTGGTAATCACTTGGTCCGCTATGTTCGGGCTATATGGTGGATGCGATAAAACCTCCCATCCGAACTCCAGTAGATTCTGACGAGTCATCAATGAAGTGTGTGGTCTGGTGTTGTCCTTACGTGTAGAAAACTACACCCTCCCTGTTGGCCCTTTGTAGACGCTTCTGGTCGATAGCCTGCTTCAAGTGGTCCAGTTGTTCAAGATGGTAAAATTAAGCGCCTGGCCATATGGGAGCAGTTCATAGTGGATGATTCCTTTCCAATCCCACCAAACACACAGAAAAACCTTCCTGGCCGTCAATCCCGGCTTGGCCACTATTTGGGACGGTCCACCGGCCTTAGACCAAGACCGCTTTCGCTTGATATTGTCGTAAGTGATCCATTTTTCGTCGCCAGTCACCATCCGCTTCAAAAATGGATCCAGTTCGTTCCATTTCAACAGCACGTCGCAGGCGTTGATTCGGTCCAGAAGGTTTTTTTGCGTCAAATCATCAAGTTTTTTTGTATCCAGCCTTCTGCAGATGGTTTGAAATGGTTTGGTGACTAACTCTCATCTCCTGGGCAATGTCACGATATTCCGCATGCCAGTCTAACTCGATAAATTCCATGATTTGATCGGTATTCATCGGCACAGGTCTTCTTGTCGTTTTCACCGGCTCTGTATCGTAGAATCGATTTCTCCGCGGTTCGAAGTGATAGCGTGTCATCCCCCAAATACCATTAATCTCACGGAAAGTTTCTTTAGCAGATTTACGTTTGACGAAGGAAAACTTTAAAATTGCGTGAATTTCGGCGTTAGTGAACTCCATGTTTACACGTTTATAACTTTTGAACGCAATATCCAAACTAATCATGCATAGCGTCCTTTTGTACATTATGTCAAGACCTTTCAAATGATGTATAGTATTGCCAGATACGAGCTCTGTAGCGCTCTTTACATAGCCGCGAAATTCATAAGACAAAAAGATGGAAGGGAAATATTTGACAACCCAATAAATTAAACAAAAATAAATTATAAACGCAATAATGTCTTAACACATTGGATCATTAAAAAAAAGGCACAGTGCATTTCATATGCATCCCTATGTATAACAGCATGTATATATCGCATAAGAATATCTGAAACTCGAAAAAATAATATTCAATAAACATTCTGAACGGAAATGCAACTCAAAAAATTAATGAGATCATTTACAAATGGCTAAGTTGATTTTCACATCATATTGTCCATGCGTGGTCTCAAAAAAAAATTAATTCTTTTGAATCATCGATTAGGCGAACGTTCTTCTGCTATGTATTCTGACAGTTCATCATCATTCAAAAAAGACAGGTATAAACTTGTATATACCCTTAAAAATCAATAAATATTTTTTTTATATTAGTCTTATAGTCCAATCAATTAAATCTAAAAATAAAAATAAAAATAAAAATAAAATAAAAATTAAAAATAAAAATTAAATTAAAATTAAATTAAAATTATAATGACTATTCTTTATAATTAACTGTGAAAATTATAATAACTGTCCTTGTTTACATTCACCCCCGTAGACTAATCTGAAAATAAAATATGAGCTGAAAAAATTATTTGTTAGTAAAGTGCAGTCGGACTGTCCCCAACACCCTTACCTAATTGAAGAACTGTCCAACGTTTCGAGCTCGCTACAACTCCTCATCAAGTCCCTGATGTAATTTTTAGAATTAAATAATAAATTTAATATTAAATATGTGACAAGCGGAACTACATATATATGAATGCAACTATATATATGTAAGTGTGTGTGAACAAATTAATATATGAAAAGGTACGAATGAGAATGAGAAAAAGTAATACGCACATATAGATATATGTGTGTATACAAAACGTAATAGATTTGCATGTGTGAAGAGAGTGTACGTGAGCGCGTGTGTACGTTGACTGTATACACGCATTATAGAGTGTATATATCTATCTCGCATCACTAGGAGTGTATATACGTTTTAAATACGGAATTTACGGGGAAATATTGTATTTTCATGTGCTGGTGGTGGAATAATATATTCCGATACCTCAAGATGATTTCTACAGAGAATTTTGTGTTTGATAATAGAAGGCGATGTTCAGGTATTTCCGAACAATTTCTCTACTAGAAGTATTGTATTTAGTTGGTAGAAAACGATCTCTAGATAATTCGAGACGACTTTTACGGGGAATTTCCTGTTGGAATAGTAGAATACAATGTCCAGATGCCTCGGGAAATTTGGTACGGAAAGGTGCGTGTTTGAACTGTAGAAAATGATATCTAGGTATGACGCGATGACTTATAGGGAAGATTCTTATTGGAACGGTAGAATACGCTATGAAGGTATTTTGGAACGTCTTCTATGGGAAGAATTATGTATTGTCAGTATGAAATCAAGTCTAGCTTTCTGGGGACGACTTTTACGGTGAATATCGTGTTTACTTGGTAGAAAATAATGTCCAGGTATATCTGGACGACTTATAGGAGGAGTTTCGTGTTCGGATGGTAGAAAACGATGTCTAGATATAACGAAACAAATTTTACAGAGACTTTCATATTCTATCATTTCAATATCTCAACTCACAATAGAAGACATCTCGAAATATCTGGACATCGTATTCTGTATTAAAACATAACACAAAACTCCGTAGATGTCGTCTCTCTCTGGCAATCTTTTTCTACCGTTCGAATTCTAAAGTAGAATTTTCTCCGTAGAATCTATCAACAATATAGATACATCGTCTTATACTTCCGTATAAAAGAACGATATCTCAGCATTCGCTTAATAAATATGTTATTTAGAGACAATTCTTGACAATTCTTGCTTTAATATCAATTGTCATAAATATACGATATATATATATATATATATATATATATATATATATATATATATATATATATGGTTTAAATCTTAGTCCAATAATCATGTAATAGTCAATGTCAAGACGTCAAATAACTACGTAATCCTATAAAATTCCAAAATTGAGTATATTTAAAAATTAAGGTACATCACTGCAATTCCCTTCTAAGTAGTCCCTTCCTGCATCTATATACTTATTTCAGCGAGTTTTTCAGTTTTCGTAACAATTCTGGAGCACTCCTTGTGGAATCTTTCCGAGTACCTTTATCATAGATACTTGGATGTCTTCAACGGAGTCAAAATGTCAACATTAGACGAATTTTTTCAAATGGGGAATAGCAAAAAGTCGCAAAGTCACATACCTGGTGAATTGGGCGATTGCGGTAACGTTGCGATACCTTTAGACGCTAACAGGAAGTATTGTCGTGATGCAGAACCCAAGTATTTGTGATCTCTCAACACACTATGCGCATTCTGTTTCATAATTTTTCGAGAAATTTTCGTAAAAATCAACATTACGGTAGAATACTTAATTTACTCTTTGTCCAGGTGGTACAAACTCTTTGTGAACCACCCCTTTGCTGTCGAAGAAACAAATGAACATGCTTTTCACTTTGGACTTACTCATTTTCGCCTTCTTTGGCCTTGGCGCTCCAGGGAACTGGCACTGTTGACTTTATCGTTCAGTTTCGAGGTCATGTTGAAAAAACTAACTTTCATCACCAGTAATAATCGATCGAGAAGAGTAGGATTACTTTCAACCTGCTCGAGACAATCTTGAGCGATGTTCATTCAGTGAGTTTTTTGCTCATTTGAAAGGTTCTTCGGTATCATCTTCGCGTACAGCTTTTTCATGGCGAAATCTTCGCTTAAAATCTTTCTATGTGTTTCTCGGTTAATATTTAACTCATCAGCGAACATTCGAATGGTTAGTCATTGCTTTTGCGTCGGTTCGCGCTTGAATTGGCGTTCCGCTCCACGCCTCGTCTTTGACGCTCTCACGGGCCTTTTGAAAATGAGCATGCCACTGAAGCACATGACTACGACCCACGCCATCACTACTGTATACTTGAAGTACTTTTTGATAAGTTTCTGACGTGATTTAGCCGATTTTTGTACAAAATTTTTATGTTTCATACGGCTTCTACGGGGAAACATTGTAATACAATGTCTCGGTATATCGAGATGTTTTCTACGGAGAGTTGGGTGTCATAGTACCTAGCCGGTATCTACAGAAAAGAGACTAGTATAGTAACTATCTGGTACCTGCAGATTATAAAACCGATAAATGACCAATCTTTAAATAATAAGAGCTACAGACTTACCTCTTTGTGACAACTTATATACTTTGCGGGCCCGATGTCTTCTATGCAGTCTTATGTTTGATGGAATCTTTTCTCCTGTGAGTTGTATTCCGTTAATGGATACAGCGTAATACGTATGAGATCCACAAAAAAGAAATTCGGCTCACTCGTGTATAATATTAATAAGAAGAAATCAACTAGTAACCGAAAATCTTTTATGCAAACACATAAAACTTTTGTATACGAGTAATAGAAATAACGAACTATACATATATATTGTACGAAATAGACAAGCTAACTGTTTTTTCAAATACACTCACTTCTCGATATTCCTTATAGTATGACAACAGCTATAGCCAGTCGTCTGTCTTTCTATAATTTGTAAGACGGCTGCTAAAGCACCTGCGGTTTGTAACACGGTGTTTGTTACAATATATACATATATATAACTAAATCAGTATCAACGAGACAAGTACGGATACTACAGCCTTCGGACGACCGTGCAATACATACGTTAATATTCGATTTCGAGATTTTTAAATAATTCTTGCGTAAATGTTAAACTATTATATTGTAACGTTCCTATCCCCCTGAGAATAGCCTACGCGGTATTTTCCCAGGGTAGTTTGAGAGGGGAGGAAGTTTTTCAGGATCGGACGGCGAATCAGGAAAAATAATTATACAAGAACACAGTATATTTTTAGATAACAAAAAAAATAAAGATGAGTTTATTCACACAACCCCCTTCTATTAACAAGGTGTTCTGAAATAGATAAATTATAAACAATATAATTAATAAAAGATAATATATAAACTAGATCTATATGATACTTAAACTAATTTTGCGTTATTTTTCGCGATGTGTATAATATACGGCGCTATTTACCGCACGGATAGCCGGTGTTAGTTTCTACGTGGGGAATTTACGAAACGTGACGAGTAGATTCTAACATAGGATAAAACAAGATAAACTTAACTCCGCTGGTCTTTTGAGGAGCGCCTCGCAACAGAGATCAAACTAATAGTTTCGGACAGGATTTAAAGTCGGGATAATTTTGAGCTCTCTTTGACTTCGGGGCAGTCGGTTCACCGAGCGAACTCCCGATTTTGCCTTTTGCAGGCCCTTTTATAATGAAGTGGTCGATTATTTCCGTCGCCGCTCGTTTAATTTCGGACGAGGCGCCGAATTATAATAATTATATTGATAGTAATAATAATAATTATAATAATAATAATAATTAATAATAATTATAATATTTATTGTTTACACTTTATTAGTTATATTTTCAGCCGCTGTGCTGCGTACAGTGATTGTATACACGTATAATAGTGTATACGTACATATACATGTATGTATATATATATATATATATATATATATATTTATATATATATTAAGTACAATTTATATTTTTATTTAATTATTTTAATTCAATACAGCAGGTGAATTCGCTTTCGAATACCCGCTATATATATTGAAATGCGCGTGCCAGTATAAGGCTTGCGCGTTCGCCTACCGCAGTATTCGCTGCTGGCGCGTGCCGTTCGACGAGAGTGTACGGTAATGTGTGTGCGGCGCGTATAGAGCGGATAGCGGCCGCGGGTCTAATACGTTGAATGCGCTCTCTCTTGCCGCGCGCAGTGTATCCTCTCTACGGTATACTTCAATCTTAGTAGTAGAGAGAGAGACTAGATATTTCGTTCTCTCTCTACTTGTTCCGTTTTCGGCAGTTGCGACGACTACCTTCTTCAGTAGTCGTCGTGACCTTTGCCCGTTTTCGGTATATTTACCGCGCGTTATTGAATATATTATGACGTAGTTTGATTTAATTTTATCATTGTACCTCAAATATACAATTTCATAGATGTATATAGGTACGTCCACGAAAACAGATGTAATAACAGTTTGTAGGAATAACTTTCATTTCTTTTTTGTGTATGTGCGGTAGATCTGTGTATTGAATTTACGTGTTGTTCGAAATGAATTTGCGCAGCCATGTTTTGGGCCGTCGCAATATTACTTCTAATTATGCTTAAAAGAAACCTATTTCTTTTATGTAAAAAACTTTTATTATACTAAATTTATTAAGCAATGAATTTTTTTATTCCGTTTTCATTATCTTTCTAGTTACTTAATTCTGTTCAAACAGTGAATACGCACTAAGTTCGTATAATTTCCGGAAGTAAAGAACAAAATTAAGTGAACCGACAGGACCACGAAGATGAGGACAGTGGAATACGATGTCCAGGTGTGTCGGGACAACTTCTACAGGGAATTTCGTATTCGAAGGGTAGAACAATGACCAAGTCTCTGTCAATGATTTCCACGGGTACTTTTCTGTTCGAATGGTAGAATATAATGTCCAGGTCTCTGAGAACGACATTATAATTATAAATTCGGTCAAAATAATTTTTAAATTATATTTTGATAGTACTGTAATTCTACGTTATAAATAAGTGAGTACGCAAACACACTTTTAATAAGCAACTTTTTTATTGAATAATAATAAGTAATAATTTCGAAACTTACACAAATATATTTTATATTCGGCTTCTACAGCGCAATATTATGGTTTTTTATACGGGCAGTAGAATAAGATGTCCACTTGTCTGTGGATGACTTATATGTTCACTTTATAGAATACGGAACTGTCCGTAGATATTGTCCCTAGTAGTATTCTAATGTCTGAACATATAACTCCCTGTAGCAGTCATCCGGAGATATCTAGGTATCATATTCTACCACCCGAACAAAATTCTCTTTATATAAGTTGTCCCAAGACGTATTTCCTCGTCCTAACACTCCCTTCAGAAGTAGTCCGATGATATTTGGACATCCTTTTCTACCACATGAATACAAAACTATAATATTTCAGTAGAATACGATGTCCAGGCGTCTTGGGACAACTTCTAGAAAATGTTTCGTGTTTGGACAATAAAACAAATCTTAGGACGACTTCTATAGAGAGATTTGTACTCGAACGGTAAAATATGATATCTTTGGACTTCAACGAGGAGTTTCATGTTCGGACGATAGATTACGATGTCCAAATGATTTGGGACGACATCTACGGAGAGATTCGTGTTCGGATAATAACACAATGTCTCGATATGTCGGGATGACTTCTACAGCCAGTTTCCTAGTCTATCATTCATACATCAGATTCTCCTGAACGTTTTTTCTACCGTCCGAAAACGAAAGTACAATATTTCTCCTTCTCCGTAGAAGTCGTAAGAAGTATGTAAGATATGTGAAATATCACCTTTTTATCGGAAGTGATGATAGTTAAAATTATCTACTTGAACGAGATCAAATCGATCTGCGCTCCTTGGTCTGGCACCTCGTGTAGTACCTCTACCAATTCTAGCCTATTTAGGTGGTTTATCGTCACCTCTAGTGTACATCCTTGCATGAACCGTACACCCCCGGGGAAAAGAACACCTCAGGACTCTGAACTTGGTTGGTGGAGTCCGATCTCATCCTCTGCCTCTGTACATCCCCTTGCTGGTGACTGACTGAATTTAACGGAAAAGAATGTGGAACGTTACGGGAGTGGATCTTCTTCATATCAGATATATAAAATTTGGTCCTTTTACTATTGGCCACATCTTCTAACTCATAAATAACGTGTGAAATTTTTTGTATTAATTTGCACGGTGCTATATATTTTGGCGCTAATTTGGCCGAAAAGTGGTCTCATTCTGACTATAGTACATGATGTCGTCGACATACCATGTTATTAATTTCGAAGCTTTCGTGCCTTCTTTTCTTATTATATTGATGCGCATGCTTCTCATTATGCTTGTGCAGATTTTTCTGTACAAATTTGTAAATTTCTGGCCTACGTTTCATTCTATTGAGTCAGTCTTTTGTCGTTCGGGACTGTATGTTTGCTGGCAATGCCTGTGATTTGCGATATGTTGGTATTTCGCGAGGGTTATGCCCAAAATTAAGGGATGCTGGGGACACTTGTGTGCTTGCGTGCACCGCCGTATGAATAGCGAATGCAAATTCTTGCAAGCACAAGTCCCAATTCTTATGATCATTTTGAACTAAAATCGTAATCATCGATTTCATGGCCCTATTCACTATTTCGACGGGATTAGCTTGTACTTGGTATGGTGCAATGAACTGCTGGACAATATCTAATTCATCGAGTCTTATTTTTACGAACTTATTAGTTATCGGTTAATAAAAATTTTGGATAACCCCACTTAAAAATAATTAGCTCTTCTAGAGCTATTACCACTGTTTATTCAGTGGTCTTAGGCAACGACCGCATTTTTACATATTTTAATCGAAGTATAGTCGAATTCCTACTTCCTTGAGTCGCTGCAATACGGCCATCACTTTATATGTATGTTCTTCAAATGAGTTAGTAGCGACCATGATATCGTCCATATACATAAAAACTAAGGGTTGCCAATCAGGACCAAAGATGACATCCATACGGCGCTTAAAGCTGGCGTGGTCATTGGTAAGTCCATATAGTATTCGTGTGTACTGATCGAGACCCTCATGCGGCACGACAAAGGCCGTTATTTCCTTGCTTTGCTCATCTAACGGGGCCTGATGATATGCTTGGCTGGGATCTATCTTCGATAAATATCGAAGTACGTCCATATGCAGCAACGGGTATGCATCCTTTTTGCTGACTTCATTACCGCTCTGTAATCAATGCAGAAAGGGATTTTGACGTCTTTCTTGGGTACTATTACTGGAAAACTACTCCAGGAGATCTCTAAAGGCTCAATAATTCCTTCGCTGATTAGTCTATTGATCTCAGAGTGCGCCTGTCCAAGCAATTGATCGGCGATGCGACGTAGCCTTTGTTTAACGGGACGGTGCCTTTGTACGTCGATATGATGTGTCCGTCGGGTAGTTGCATGTAAGGTACAACTGGTATGCTCGCCGGCTGGATCATATTCTCGGTTGTGGGCTAATGTAAGATTTCCGTGCCCCCGGATCTATCAGTGCTGGAAATATTCTCCCTGCTATTTCCAAATTCAAGAAAAATCAATTTTCGTCGTCTTGTATTATTGCAAGGGATGGTCGATATACGCGTCACTAATTGTTGGAGGCATATGACTGGGGGTTGTGAAGTTGACTCCATTCTCTGGTCCACTGCTTAGTTTTCCGACACATGTCTATTGGAACCGCAACGAGTGCAGTTAGCGGTAGTCACATCGTTTTCTCCGCACTTAAAGCAGTGTAACCTGCATTTATCTGGGCATCAATATGCGCAGTGACTTGTTCTGCTGCATATCCAGCATGGTCGATTATCAGGCCTAGGGCTGCCTCTCCTAGGCTCCCTATTCGACGGAGTCCAAGGCCTTTCTCGGCGCTGTCTGTCAGGGCTGCTTGATCCGTCTCAACTAGTAGCTCTATCTCGTCTATTCTCTGAACGTGGCCGATAGTATCGGTATTAATCGCTCGTATAACGGTACGATGCATATGTACGTTCGGGACTCTGTCATAAACATGATCGGCTGTAGAGGGGTGACGGACTCCTGTTTCAGCTTGATGATAGCTAGTAGGGTGTGTTTGTGGATGGGGACGGTGATGGTGATCGATATGCAGGTGAGGGGCTTCGATAGCATTTGGTTCGTTCTGACTATCTTTTCGGTGATCGTGTTCTATTTACCGGCGGTGAAAGCTGCTAGTTCTTTTGGTCCGGTGTAGTGTCTCGCCGTCTTTCTTCCTTATTTGGCAATATTGAGGCTGTTGGTTCGGCAAGAGCGACCTACTTTGTTGCGTTTTTCTGTTTATAATCATGCAGAGCCGCTACTCTCGATCGGCTGCCTGAGCTTATCCAACCAACTGGGGAGAATGCAGTTGTAGTGACCATGCATTTATCAGCAGGTGGCAGTACTTTATACCGCTTGGTGAGTTCCCTCTTCAGCTCTATCTGTTGTCCTGCCTGCTGCAATTCGTCAATCGAACTGAAGTCGCTGCGATTGATTTTACCTATAAAGTCGGAGTGTCGATTTCGATAAATTTTGTCCAACTGCGTGTCGAGGGAAAGCAGTGGTGCTGATTTCTTTAGCAGCGCTCTCATGCCTATTAAGTAAGCGCCGATAGACTCATTTGATCCTTGTGTTCGGTCTCTAATTTCCTCTTCCAAACGCAGTGCAAAGTCTATTGGACGGAATTGACGCTTCAATGCCAACTTTATATCCTCCATCGTTTGCCAGCCTTTGTAGATCGACCTTATATGTGGTGCTCCACACATGACTCCTAGTATAAATTTCATTACGTCTTCGATTGGAAGTTCTAAGCTTCCTATGGGCTCTTCTATTTTCTCAATTAATTCGTCGATATCTTTTCGTGGTCTCTGAGTTTCTGATCTGCTCACGTGTCTCTCATATACGTGCTATCGTACGTGCTGCTTCTGTCTCGCGTAGTCGACCAGACGTGTGACTCCTGGTTGCTTATATGCGCTGGTGGTGTGTCTTGTGGTGCCTGTTGCACATGCATGTTCATCGAGGCTAAGCATTGCTGCATCACTGCTGCCAAGATGTTGGTATTATTCCATGTCTTCGGCATATTGTTGGCATTATGTATACCGGTGTTATGCGCTGGAAGTGCAACTCCTGTTGGGGGTTGACTTGCGGTGGGGAAAGATATGGAAATAATGGCCATGGTGGCGGCATAGTGCTGCAGCTCTGTTGCCTGCTTGCCGTCTATCTGTTCTCCACTTTTCCATGTTCAGGATTGCGTTTGTCAGGTATTGTATTTCTAGCTACTGCTAGCTTATTGTCGATTTCCATCAAATTCAAGCTGTTTGTTATATCGCATAACTCGTGCGAATCTGCTTCTGTTTGACCGACTTCGTCGAAATCTTTCCACTCTGCTACGTTCTTTTCAAAAAGACATCGTAATTTACGTTGAGATACCGTATCACGAAGAACCTCAAGTAACTCTTATAGCTTTACGTTCTAGTGTCAATTCTTTCTTAGTAGCTCTTCTTTGTTCATTTCGGCGAACATACTGTTCAACCGTTTTTTTTTTCAGTCGCGACCACATCGTATTTGACTGATGCGAATGCCATTCCATTCTTACTTTTAGTTAATAGTTAACTTAATTAAATTTGTTTAATTTAAAAAAAATTATTTATAGTATAATTATTTCTAGTATAAACGCGATTATTTCTATAAATTCATAAAATTTGGTTTTTAGGATATTGTTAATTTATCAGAGTATTAATGAAATTATAATTATTGGTATTATCGAAATTGGTTTATATTATGTCACACATCTAAGCCTGTTTCTTCTTGACTTACCATACCAGGTTAACTGACAGCAAAGCATAAATATCATAAAAGTCCTCAGAATGGCTTATGATTGTTTATAATTAATTATATTAATTTATTTATACCGGTGACGTAATTACGTTAGTCTTATTCAAAATTATTCATTTATTTCCTCTTGTTTGCGGAAAAGCCTTCCATAAAAGTTTCCCATAAAAGCCAGTTGAGTTTAGTAATTGTTTAAATAATTATAATAATTATTTATTAGAACAGTCTCCTAGAGTTGTTCAGTGATGTAGATAAACATGTAGTAAAAGTTTTTTATTGCCAGCAATTATTGTATAATTTAAGTCAAATTAGTTTGTTCTTAAGAATTTATCTTTATTCAAGTTTCGTTTATTATATTGTTATTATTATTATTATTGGTGTTTTGGTTTGATTAGTTTATAATCTGTTAGCTCTGCTGTTATCGTGCCATGCCACGTATTATCATTCCTAATAACAAAGTAGATGTGTAAGTTTTATACACTTACAGTATAATTTCACTATTGCAGCTTCCGTTGCTTTTACTGGGTTATTTAAAATTATTAAAAAATGAGCTCCTTAATATTTTCTTAAAATTTGTTATTATTTATCCACTTGTTTCGCATTTGATTTCCACCATTTTGTGGTCATTTCTCGACTTGGAGCACTTTACAGAATTGCAAAATTCCAATTCCTTCCTGTTGTTTTGCCTCTGACAATTTTTTATATGCACTGACACGTACGTAGGTTATGTAACGCTCAGAGCTATCTCTCTCTCTCTCTCTCTCTCTCTCTCTCTCTCTCTCTCGATTGATTCTAAATTCTTATAGCAGCTTGTAATACTAAATTTGTAGAAGGAATATCTCTATCATACAAAAAAGGTGATGTGGCCGTAAGGGGAAGGAGCAAAAATTTATATATATATGCGGTAAATATATTATTATATATACAGGTTAATAGAAAAGAAATGATATGGATATGTAATATGTGAATGCATTTATTATTTTGAAAAATTTTGATATAAATGAATTTATTTCAATTAAATGATTAGGTTTTAAAATAAAGTGATTTTTAAATAGAACAACAAATGTGTATTTTGAATTTACACTTTCTGTGTTTAATATGAATATTATTTATTAGCATGTATGCTATAAATAATTTTGTACTACAACACACAATACTTATTGTACATACTTTAAAAAAGGAAAGAGCTGCTGGCCTTCCAAAATCATTTCTACTATTATTAATATATTGATATTATCTCATGCAAATGAATATTACTCAGTTTATTCAGTATTATTATATTCAACATCTTATACATTTCAATATATAACTGTAAGAGTTCAAGCTTAGTAGCTTTCTCATTCTATGTAATCATTAACAACAAGGTAATCTCATTAACCGTGTATTGTTTCAGTACATAAGGTGCTTACTGAGCATACAAAAAAACTAATGATTAATTTATTCATTCATATATGTTATATGTTTAATGACTTTGTGCATAACGTGGGGCAAAAGGGGAAATTGTATATTCAAGGGTGCTAAATAGTTATTTTAAGAATTCACATATACTGTACAATACATTGTAACATTTTTGCGGACGAAAAGGGTGATTCTAGTAATTAAAATTAATAATTTGCGAGCAAGTTTTACTTGGTAATTAAGTATCTATAGAGATGGTAAGGACAAGCAGCATTTGTAAAAGTACAGGTGTGAAGCTGGCGTGCTAACGCTGCGCCTAGCTACAGAGGTTATGCTATGTCTCTCTCTTGAGCTGTCAAACCGTATGGTTATATACGCAGTTAGCTGCGTCGTCTCCCATCAACCCCACCTATTGGGTGCCATTTGCAATCGCTGCAATAGCACATGGCTAGTCTTAGTTTTACTTACTTGGTGTACAGCTCAGCTGCACTCACGAACGGGGAGAGGAGAAAAGACAATGATAGATATTACAACATTTATATCAATTACGTCTATCATTTATTATACATAGTAATTTACATAGCACGGCGAATAAAAAGAAGCTAATTACAGTAGATAAGACTCAATGACAAGCGGATTGTATCGCGGGTTCTATTGAGCTCTTTAACATAACGATGGCAGTTCGTTCACTACCCACTCTTCCCGGGATCCGCGATATGCAGAGGAGAAGCTGGTCGCACTACACGTCGTCTACGCGGAGACGTAAATTACAAAAGAAAGGGGGGGCGATACGTGAGAGCAACAAATGTCCGAGCCGCGGACGCGGTACGAAGCCGCCGGTGGCAAGCCGGAGCATTCATCCAGGGTGAATGTGAAACGCAAGCATGTGCTCAATCGTTCTAAATAATGGTGAGCCCGTTATGTATAGCAGAAGAGTTTGGCAAAATAGCGAGGATGAACCGAAAGCCTCTCAAAGACCGGGGCTGATGCCGGTGATGATAGTGAAGTTACGTATGATGTCTTCACTCGGCAACGGGTGAGGCTGAAGAAGGCAGAACGCTAGCTCCTTTCCCGTTCCTCACTCTCACCGTTCGTCTCGCACGCACTTTCGCGGCTCGACGCGAACATCTCGCGATCGCGCGCGAACATTCGTGGTCTTGAACATTTAATTATCGCAATCGCCGATTTCAGCGGTTACAAACTCCCGCTCCCAAAACTGACGTAAGGGAGTGCATGATCAAGTCGTCAGAAATAGTTCGTTTTCGTTACACAAGATTGTGATGTTTGCGACAATCGATTGAGGTGAACGCGAGACGGGAAAAATGATATATATACGAAAATATTATCCGCTTGAAGTGGGCATCTTTTGCTTATACTTACATGGTGATAATTTGCTACACCTGCTGGTGTGTAAAGGAGTCATAGTTGATTTAGGTGACTCTATACAGACCTACTTTAATACCACGAGTCCTATCACTAATCTATTGTTGTATATTAATAGTTTGCTTGACAATCAAAATGAAAAGAAAATCGCTATATTACTAAATTACTATGTATTTTTAAATTTTCGTATGCGTTCGAGGCGAACGTATGGCTTTTCTAGCTTCTTCTTCTTTCTTCTTGTGCTGCATGTTTGAATGGAACAGATTGTGTGATATCAGGACGAATCTATTCTGTTCGTTTTGGCAAAGAGTTGATGGAACGCCCAAGTAATATATATTGGAGCCATTTTTGCTCATTTACCTTTAACGCCCCGTGTCGTGAAGCTATCTATCTGCACACTGCCTAATCCTGGCATCAGTGTAGCCGATGCTGACGGGTGTGGATGCTCGAGAAGTGTGAAATTAAGTGGAGGTTGAACTGCCATTGTCATTAGAGCCGGAATTTCCACTTTTGGGCCAGTGGAATTCTCCTTCGTCGCCTGTGATTCGCTGAATGGCTCATTCAAACTCGTGACTGGGGCGGATGTATTCTCGATACCGGAAGGGTGTCTTGTGACGGTATTTTAAAGGGATTGAAGCCGCACCTATGCTCTAGACGGATAGGTAGGTTGGTAGGTAGGTTAGGGCATGGTAGGATTTGGGACTCTCGTATATTGGCGCAGGTCCCGTCGTGATCGGGGGCTTTGTAGTTAGTGGGTAAAATTACTTTTTCGTGCTTCTGCTTATCATGAGCACCCAGTGTTTTTGGGTATGTTTTCCAGTATCCCGTGTTCTGTGTCGCAACAGATGGCATAAACGCGCATTGGTTACCGCGGTACAAACGGACTTTGCCATCTTCGGGTGTACTCATGTACACGATTGGTGCGGCGGTCTTCTGCGCCAGCTGCTTCTTGGCAGGTATCCTCAGGTGGATGTTCGGACCTGGCCGATGCGGTAGGGGGCTTATCGATCGTATTTTAGCCTCTGATCGATATGGGACTGCGTCGTTCGGGTTACTATGCACTCGAAATTTCTGACGGCAACCTTCTAACGGTCCCGGTTTTCGGAACTCTTCACTGTTCGAGCTGTTATCTACAGCTATTGTATACCCGAAGTCCTCGTACATTTTAGTAAATAGATTATAAATGAGATCCATCTCTTTTTTCGTAGTTTTACGTCTTTCCGGATGTTCGCACTCCTGTGCTTCTTCATTTTCTTCGTTTCGTTACTCTCCATTTTCATCTATTTACTCATCTTCAGTGTTCTTCACTTCAGTTTTTTCCTCTTCAGTAGAGGAAGTTTTACGACGTTCCGGACGATCGCACGCTTCTTGTTGTGCGTTTTCCGTAGTTTTACATTGGCTGCACCACTTCGTTGTTTGGAAGTGTATAAGTAAAGTAGGACTTCAACACCTTCCAAGAGATATATCAGGAAGCTAAGTCGACTTCTCCAAGTCTATAGCTCGATATTCTCACAAGAAAATAGAATAAGTCTATTTAGCAGCAGTCAAGTAAAACTCTGAAAATCTCTCTTCCAGCGCCAAAGCATGCCTGACTCATAGTTCTCAGTATCCAAACTTGATTGCGGATAGAAAACTAAGGCATAAAAGGCCACTCCTTATCCGTAGTATTGGAACTTACATTGACATTCAGTTGTCTGCTTTAGTAAGGCAAAACTGAATGCCAGTTCCCAGGCATATAAGACTTGAAGCTTATCATTATAATCTAAGCGGCGTGAACATACGTCTTTGCGGACGTGTGCCTTTTTTTAGCGGTAGCGGTAGGGTTCCGGTGGGAGGGATTTGTTTTTTCGGGGTTTAATCTATCTGCGAATCTGTCGGGATCTGACGACAACACGTGATTGCGCCTGCAGACTATGTTATCTTCTATAATGACTCTTGTCTCCTGTCTTTATTATATTGCCTCGCCTGGTTTCAGCTAGCCATGTTGAGGTATTCTTTCACCATGTTGTGTATTGCCAGCAGTGTTTTCATTCGATCAAGCCCAGCTGTTTGTATGAGGCTCTGCATTTGCGGTGCCGCTCTTCGAAAATGTCGATATGTCGGCATTTCGGGCGGGTTTCGACCAAAGTTTAGAAAGGCTGCAGATACCTTTGTGCTTTTATGCACAGCTATATTCACCGCAAATGCTAGATCTGGGAAGTTTCCAGTTCTTGTGATGGTTCTTTATGAATATACTTATCATAGTTTTAATAAATTTGCTTAGGCATGCTAGGCAGCGATGCACTGGTGCATTATACTTAGTTCTCTCATTCTGCCCTTTAGCCAATTATTGGCTAACTCTGTGTCCTTATCCATAATAATCAATTTCGAACAGCCGTATTTAGACGGTGTTTATATATGAGATTATTTTTTTAGTGCAATCGGGGTAATCGTCTGGTTGTGCAGTGATGTGCTTTATTTTGTTCTCGTACCAACTATCCTTTTCAAGGTTTTCAAGGGTTGCGATAGGGTATTTGATATGTTGGGAGGGGGGCTTGAGAGAGCATCTGCATCACGAGATACAGCGCTGATTTTCGGTGGACAATATACATGGTGTATGACTGGAATGGTGTTGTCCATCTCTTTATGCGGTCTGTGTGATCCTTCAGGTTGTGTGCAGCCATTTGAGGCTACACATTTGAGTTGTCACAGTACATTTTTCGCCGAGCAAATACTCGCAAAATTTCTTCGCGGTCCACAGGAAGACTAGGCACTCCTTTTCCGTTACTATATAATTAAAGTGTGCCCTCGGGTGCTCCTCGCTTTGATATTCTTGGCTGCGCACTGCGCCTAAGGTGTAGTTGCTTGCATCAGTCTGCAGAACATATGGATGATTTTTATAGGGTGCTAGATTACTGGCACTTGCGTCCACGGGATGCGGATCATATCGAAAGCTCCCTACTGTGGCTGTCTCCAATGCCACTTTATGTTATTTTTAATAGTTTCGTGAGCGGTAGCTTGATTCTCGCCAGATCTTTAATGAACCTCACATAACACTCTAGCATGCCTAAAAAGGCCCTAAATTGTCGCAAGTTGGTAGTCCTCGGGTACTCGCTGACGCGACGAATCTTTTCCGGGTCGGTGCGCAAACCGTTCTCGTCTACTATGTAGCCGAGGTGCTTTACTTCCGGACATCAGAACGCAGATTTTTCTCTATTAATCGGTAACCGAACTCATTGAGACGAGTGAACACCGCTTTTAAATCACGAGTATGTTGCTTGAGGTTCTTCGTGGCGAGAATTATGTCATCCATATACACGAAGACGTACGGTTGCCAGTCGGGCCCGAATACGAGGTCTATGCCTCTCAGGAATGTGGCTGGGGCGTTAGTAAGGCTGCATGGCAGTCTCGTGTATTGAAAAAGGCCCTTTTGCAAAAGCAGTGACCTTTTTGCTGCTCTCATCCAGCGGTATTTAATGATACATTTGACTCAAGTCAATCTTGGACAGGTACCGCGCGTCACGTAAGTTGTCTAGGAGGATATCCATGTGTGGAAGGGGATAAGCATTCTTCCTTGTGATGGCTGCCCGGTAGTCTATACAAAACCTGATTTTTCCATCCTTTTTAGGGACGACTATCGGACAGCTACTCCTGAAGCTCTGCGACAGTTCAATAATGCCCTCGGCTAGTAGCAGGTTGATCTCTTGATAGGCTTACTTCAGCAATCGATCGGGAATGAGGTGCAAGTATTGCTTTATCGGGCAGTGTCCCTAGACATCTTTATGATTCGACTACACTCACGCCAGCTGAAGCGTTTCGCTCGATGGAGGTATAAGGTTATTCAATACCCGTTCGAGTTCACGGCGTTCTGTGCTATCGAGCGGGGCTACTCCATTAACAGGAGCTATTGCCGTTTTCATCTCTTACCAGCCGTTCTGCTGCGTAACGAAACATCTGATGATATGCTTCGGAGTGAGCCATGTCGCGTCCGTCATGTTTATTACCATTTTTATTGATGATAGTATGCCCATCCCTGTAATGATGATACTTTAAACGGTGCCTTGATCTGTCGGTCATCGATTTTTAGTAGCAAGTCAATCTGGCCATCGTTTTGTCTGATTTTTCCATCAGGTATTTGTATATAGGAGACCAGCTTTATTATTCCTGATCTCACTAATTCACCTAGTGCCGAGCCTACGTAGGATTTTCGTACTCCCGGGGCAATGAGCGTGTGAAATACTTTGCCCATCAGCTCGATGTTTAAGATGAGTCTATTTTCCTCTTCTTGAGTTTGGAGGTTCGGATGTACGTTCGTGACGTCCGGTAAGTTACGTCCGCCATTATCAGCGAGTCAACAGGGATGTCAAGAAGGTTGCATACATCGACTTCTAATTTCATGCCCCTCATACATTTCCCTGGTTATTGCCGGGGCCGCACCGTAAGCAGTTCTGGTATGTATCGTTCCTTTCACCGCAATTATAACAAAAAAGTTAACAATCTACTTACACGTCTAGCATGGTCGATTGCCGTCACTCTACGGACCATCATTGCGTCGTTCATTAGGGCGCCAGGCGTTTGTGTCATTTATAGACGATTCCCTGTAGTCTCATCTAGAGGGTGATCCTCATCGATCTCGGTACTCGTTCCGGTGATCGTCTCGACCAGAAAATTCAGGACGTCTATCGGAAGATCGAAAGCGTTACTGGCTTCGCCGATCATAATCGTCTTGGTCACGTGACCGGTTGTGGGAAGGTCTGCCGTAGGAAGATCGGTTAGAGGTTCGTCGTGGTAAGGGTATAATATTTCTGTTGCGAGAGGGTGATGGCGTTCTGTATCTTGAGGATGGTGGGGGGTTAAGATATCTTGGTGAAAGCGGCCGGTAATGTGGTATTGCGCTCCGGTTTAATCTGGATCTTTTTTCAGATTGTCTCGGTGATGTGTGCCTTGACCGCTGCGGTAGTGGGCCGTAGCTGCTGTCCCGTTCTTTCCTTGTACCGGAGTGCAAAGTATTCTTGTCAAGTTTGGTTTTCATTGATACAGTTGGTTCTGTGATCTACACTGTTTTCTTGATGATTGGTGGTTTTTCATTTTCGATGGCCGCTACCCTTGAGCGTTTACTTGTCCTTTGTGAGGAGGAAGAGACAGCTGCGATCACCATGTATTCTTCTGCAGGTGGTGGCTCTTTATAGCGGCAAGTGAGCTTCAGCTTTAATTCGATTTGCTGTCCGAGCAGCTGCAACTCGTTGATCGAGTGAAAGTCACTTCTGTTAATTTTGTCTATATATGCCGGATGAAGGTTCCGATAAATTCGGTCTAACTGAGCTTCGAGGGTAAGTGCAGGTGTCAATTTATCAATGAGCAGACGCATGCCCCTGAGGTAGAAACCAATGGGCTCTTATGAACCATGCGTTTGGTCACGTAACTCTGCCGCGAGTCTAAGAGTATAATCAATTGACCGGGATTGCTGCCGCAGCGCAGCTTTGAAATCTGCCAGAGAGCACCAATTCTTATACAGGGGTCTCGCCCAGTTACGAGCTGGTCGGCTCAGTATCCCTGAGATTAATTTGAGAATATCCGTGTCTGGTATATTCAAGCTGCTGATCGTTTCCTCCAGTCTTTCGATGAACTCTTCTACATCTCCGCGTGGAGCTCCTGTAAATTGCACCTTCCATTTCCTCCGCAGCTGTCTAGTGCAGGTCTCTTTAAAGTAGGTGTTTTCAAATGATCTGTTCGAAAAGGGTGGTTGTGATTCCATCTTTGGTGCTACTATCAGCACCTCCGTATACGTCATCGGATAATGCTGCAGTATTGCCGCATATGGATATGGCCATAGGTTAGGACGGTATGGACAATTTTCAGTGACTGGGGGTGCCTCGACATTTCCGCCTATGTTGGTGCTTTGCGCCGGTGGCGACATCCATTGTCTGAAAGGAAATCCTGCATAACCGGCTATGGTGGGGATCGGTAGTCCCGATCGCATTGTTAGCACAGTACCGGGCTGCTTCGTCTGGCTTGTATTTTCCTCCAACGTGCATGGTCGTCCCGGAGATGCTGCGGATGGCACGTTTGGTTGGCCGTGATCAATAGCCGTCGAGTTGAGTACCTCAGATATTCCATAGAATTAGAAAAGAAAACGCGTGTATATTTTCCTATAGCAAAATTTGTCAATAAGGTTTCTCGTCTAATATCTTGATATTCGTGCGACGGTTTGGTAAAAATATACTGCTGTATTTTGTTTTATCTAATCTTGTATATATAAATATTATTTAAAAGCAAATTTATCAAATAATTATAAACTTTTTCTTTTTGTTATCACTAACCAGTTTTGGTTAGGTTTGTATCGACACTTGAGACTAGAATAAAAGAAATCCATAGGCCAGCTGTCGAACAAAATAGTTGAGCATGCACACTGTGCTGCATGATGAGATATCATGATGCAGTAGGTATGTAGAAATTAAATGTTGTGTTGTTATAGAGATTCAAATAAGAAAAATTAATATCAGATCAGATTTGATTTAGTCTATGTGGTTTAATTTGTATTACTTGTTGTTAAATAAATCATGCAAAGAAAATTTGATTATTATTATTTTATATATTTTATTTCATGTGTTTAGGCGTATATTTTATGTATATTATATTGTATATTATGATGTATGTATGATTAATGAATGTTTAGTTAACAAAATTAATTGTCAGATAGCTTGCAAAAAAATTATTTGGTATACTATAAATGGATACAAAAATAAAAAGAAATTGTCTAATGTTTATTATTAATTAATTAATTACTTTAATATTATAACTTGTATTGATAGGCTTATTTGTGACAATTATTTATAGTATAAGTTTTATTTACTTAAGTTTGTTGTATTGCACTTCAATTATACTTGAGATGTCTTGATGTTATTAATTCTATATTATTTATAATTAAAATTTTTATTTATTTATGTTATTTATTTGTCTCTTAGTTATCGTTGTTATTGTTATTCACCTAGTCATTCCAGTCGACGTTTATTGTTATGCTATCGTCTGCATATTATATATTTTTGATTACTATTCTTATTATTTTACAATATAAGCACTTCATTTATTATTAATATTGTTTTCTTTTTAGTTTGATTATTATGAAGTTGAAAATAATTTAATTGTACTTCTGTCGACTGCTTATATAAAAATTAATAAATATTTTTTCATTGGTCTTACAGTCCAATCAAATCAATCGAAAACAATACGTAACAATATCAATACATATCTACATTGACATTAATACATCAATACACAAAAATAATAAAAATAAAAATAAAAATTAAATTAAAAATTATAATGACAGTCAGATTGTCCTTATTTACAGTCATCCCCGTAAACTAATCTGAAAATAAAATATTAGCTTAAAAAGTTTTTTTTTGTTAGTATAGTGCAATCTGACTGTCCCCAACACCCTCACCTAATGGACGATCCAGTCCAACGTTTCGAGCTCGCTATGGCTCCGCATCGGGGAGTAAACTAAACTAAACTAAACTAAACCTTATATTCTAATCTATATATACCTTATCCCCACTACCAAATTTAGTAAATTAAATCTAAATTCCTCCCTCTACATAAATTGTTCAAAACCAATCAACTTAATAAGGAATGATAAACATTGTCCAATTTACTAGACTCTAACATTAAATTCACATTATTCCGATTCCGGGAAATGTGAATACTTTCAAGACTCTCCATTCTATACTTATTATTAATACCATGTTCCAAAATGTCCGCATTCACAAAATCAAAAGAATGTAGAAACTTTAAACAATGCTGCTTTAAACTGGAAGTAATATGTGAGCTACGCAAACTATATTTATTTCATAAATTCTCTTTTTTAAATATATACCTGTTTGTCCAATATAGTATATATTACAATTCATACGATTAATCTTGTAAACAACTCCTGACTTTGAACATAAATCATCCCTATCTTTGCAATTATTAAATAACGCCGATTGGGCAGTCAGCAGTTACGCGTTCGCGAAAAAAACGCGAGTATTCGCGGTCGATCGCAAATATCGCACTCGTGAGCGGCGAGAGGAAGAATAGAAAAAGAACGAAGGCATTCCTTCTTCTAGTAGTGACCGTCAAAGAGTATAGATACTTCTGGTCTCAGCTGTCGAGCAGACATCGTCCTGACCTTCGACATCTCTCTCATCTACGAGCTTCAGCCCCGGAGATTGAGCGGCTTCGAGGGTCTGCGACCATTGTCAAAACTAGACGTCTTCCATCCTAGACATCCGATCTCCAGCGATTCATCCGTGAGATACGCCTGAGTTAAATAGCTATATTTTGCGAACCCGTATCTTTACGAACGAATACGCGAGAAACACAAAATATTGATAAAGGAAAGTAAAGCAATTGAACGAAAAAAGGTTAATTGAAATACTTTTTATTTATACTTCTTTACAGCTTCAGATCCCGACAGAGAGTGTACCATCGCAGATTATTAACTCATTTATACCCTTCAGTGTCTTTGTCTGTTCTTCTTCCCCGATGATCCGTACGGGATGTTTGATCTATTACAGGTCCCGATAAAAGATATCCTACAAAGAAGTATAGGAGCTGATAAGATGCCAGACAGATCGACGCCTTGGTGCATTCCTGTGATTCATATAACTCCTCCCTGGCGAAGTTCAAAGACGTCCTCGTCGTTGATAGGCGGAGAATGCTGCTTTCTTGTATTTGTTGTGTGTTTATATGCCAAGTATAACATAAGCATCAATAAGGCGAGTGAAACAAGCGTAATCGCTGATACCGACATATGAAACTCTCTTCCAAATGTTTTATGTACAGGCGCAATTATTGTCGGCAAATTTAACTCCTTTAATGGTTCAAAACTTAATTCATGATCTTTAATTATTACCGGTAAAATTAAATTTGACTGTTGAATTTCTCCAAATATTTCATGGGGCTTATAATCTTGGATTTGGATATCTCTTCCTCGTATCTTATGTGTTCCCTTGATCGTGCTTTCGGTGTCATCAACTCTGATTTTGATTGGAAAATTGCTAGAGACAAGTATACCATTTGATAGTTCATATGTAAATATTAAAGGCGAAATTATTGAAATCACAATCGGCTTGGCATTCTCTGTATTAATTTGGTAACATACATATATTCTTTTATACAGTTCTTGAGATGTTTGAGAAAATAACTTAAAAAGCTGTCCAACTAAAATTCAAGGCACGTTAATTATTTCTGTTTGATTAATATGATTGATGATTGCGAGCCTTTGAATAAGGGAGAATTCGATAGGATTGAGGATTGGAATTTTCAGTGTGTAAATGATAGAGTCATGGGTAAATGCGATTGTTCCCCGAGCAAAACGAAAGTCTAATAAATTCCGGTAATCTAACATAAGCTCTTTTTGAGAGTAAACTTTAGACAGATGTTTCTGAATATATAATATTTGTTTATATTGTAATATTTCTAAATCGAATAATTTTTCCGAAAAAATTAACGATCTTTTAATTTTACTTAACAATCGAAGAAAATGTTTATGAGGGTAACGGTGATTTCGAAATTATTAATTTTTGTATTTTCATTTTTCAACGTCCTTATCATGTTTAATAAATTTCTATTAATAAAATCAGTATTGCTATTGATCTCTTTGCTAATCTTGTTCACTATGCTTATTGATTTATTTAATGTAATGATATCTTCCTGTTGTTGATGATCAAGTAAATTTAAATAGTTATTTATTCTCTCCAGGTCTGTAGCGTCTGGGTTTCCGAAAATATATTTGACTGCTGTACCTAACCCATCAAAGAGACCTCTCTTCATTCTTTCGCTTTGTGGTGTTATTTGTTGTATATCCTGTTGTATTTCTTTACATAATATCGAGGCTTGTTTTAACAAGTTGGATTCCTGAAGTTCTGATCGAGAAGCTAATATTGAATAACTAGTTCAAATATCTTAATAGGTTTGTATTAACGTTGTTAAATTTATCCGAAAGTGTAGATAATGATAATTTGCAATAATTCTTCCTGTTTCTTGCTGGTAAGCATAGTGTGTTTTATTGGTGTCGATTTCATCACTTGTTACAAGAGTCGTGGCGATAATTATCAAGAGTGTCGTCTTCATCCTTCTGTAAAACAAAGGAGGGTTTTCTTAATCTTTTAGCACTCCACAGGTTATAGTGGCGTGGTTGTCCGTGTATATAACATTCTAGTGAAGGGCCTTTTTGTTTTTCTACAAGCAATTTTTGATAGCGAGGCGTGGTTTTATCGCGTTGCTGTTGATGTGTTTTAATATAAATTTCCTTACTTTCAAGCGCCTGATTTGATTCATCAGGTAACTTTTGTTGCCTTTTCTGTTTATTATATATCTTGTCATAAAAAGGTAGAATTTCGTTTTTTCGAATCTCATTGTATTTTTCAATTACGTCTGCTTCAGGTTCAATAATATGTTTATGTAATTCGTCATACGATCCATATCGAAGTGTAAACGGTACGAATTTTGTGCAAGAGTGAATGCTTTGATTATAGATAAGTATAGCCGAGCTCATATGATTTATAATAATTTTGTTAAAGAATGTTTGGTCTATTGCAGGTCCCGATAAAAGATAGCCTACAGAGAAGAATAGGAGCTGATAAGATGCCAAACAGATCGACGCGTTGGTGCATTCGTGTGATTCATATAACTCCCGCGTCCCGAGCATCACGGACGCTGAGCAGCCATTCGTGTGTGTGTGTGAGAGAGAGAGCGAAGACTGAGTGGCGACGAGGACGCCGCTCATGCATCATCGACAGAGGATAGTTCCAGCTTCCAGCACCGATAAGTGGCCTCTTATATCTAAATATTGAGTGTAACTCTCTCCCGAAAGCGAAAGAGGATTAGGTTAGAGTTAGGCTGTCCCGAGTACCGTATTCCCCTCCTATCCTTCCCGATGAACGATCACGTATTATTGTATTCGTGTCTCCGTTTTTCGCATCGCGGAACCTTCTAGAAGTGGTCGGCATGCGAGCCATAGCACTCCGTTACAATGTGTATGTATCCGCGTATTGATAAATGTTATGTTAATGATAATTAAACAATCTGTTATTTTTTAATTACCGTGTGCCCCTATCCTTTTCTCCATTTCCCGTTTCAGAAGCCGGCGAACCCAGCGTGTGCGTTGCGGTGAACACGCACACACACATAAGCTCATACATACGCTTTATCACAAGGTAAGAGTAGCTGCATTTATGCAGTTATAATATATATTGTTATTATTAATAATCAATTGTTTAATAATCAAGTGCATTACACTTTATTCTTAGTTCAGTCTTGATGTTGAATAGAAATGTTGTATCATATTCCAATCACTCGCATGTGCTGAGTGATGGCTTAGTTGCTAGGGGAAAAGTGATGATTAAAAAAAATTTCAATTAATTATTATTCATTTTGTCTGCCCTTAATTTCCACCATTGTAGAGGACATAGCAGTGTATAGGTTATGCTTGCTTCTGCGGGGGTCAAGCTCCTTTTTCATTATCTCTTAATCCTGTACAATATAAATAATGCTGTGGATTATTCCTCCATACTGTTTTATCTGCTATTTGGTTCAGTAATCTAATTCAAATTTGAAAGAATAAGGTGGTAGTGAGAAAGCAGGGTAAACGTCGATGGGTGTTTTCAGCCAACAGGTTATTTTCTGAAAAATTCTCAATTTCAATCCAATATTTTTGAAATTGATTTTCACCAGAGCTATGGTGGAATGTAATTAATAGCACTTTTCACATTTAAGAAATTTCGATTCCTTCTGGTTGATAAGGAATTTTTAAACCTAGCTACTGCCCATGTGCTTTATACTGTATGCGCTATTGCATACAAAGCGAATGCTACATATATTATGATATACATAATTAATGATTTTTATTTTACGTGCTGGCTAAAAAGGGGAATAACAATCAAATTAGAGACGAAACTGTATGATTAGTGACCTGAACGTTGGTTAATCAATAAAACTCGATGCCGGAGCACAAATATATGCGGTAGGGGTATTATAACATAAGTATAATATATATATTAAAAATGAAATATAATGATATATTGTATATATATTTAGAAACATTAATATAAATTCATAGAATCGATAATTTATAAGATTATTATTAATAACAGTGAATAAATATTTGTTATTTTTTTGAGTTTAGCAGGCTGCGTATATACCTTGCTGGTATTAACCTTTAGACTAATTACACTAATGTACTGTGTTGTTATTGGAACTATATTTATTTGGATCGAAAGTTACTATTTATTACCTCTTTCCAAAAAGTAAATATTATTATTGACTTGTGAAAAACAGCAATGTTTTTAAGCCTGCCCCTCTCAGAACTTTATATCTAATATTATAACTTTACATTATTAAAAGGAATAAACCTAGCTTGATTTGATGGTGTATATTGGGATGTATAGGATGTATGGAACTGGGGGGAATATATTTTCATTAATTTAATAAATAAAAAAATTCCTTGCATAATTCAGTATATGCTAACTGCAATTTACAACAAAGTAACAGCTACAGCTTTCTCTCTCTTACCAGTGTATTCGCTGTTGCGTATAACTGTGCGCACACAACTAAAATGTACGAGAGTGGATTGATAAGTTGCCGGCCTAACCAAAAGATGGCGCCACTAGGCCTAATTAATAATAATGTTATTGATATAATAATGTTACTGATATAATAATGTTACTGATATAATAATGTTACTGATATAATAATGTTACTGATATAATAATGTTACTGATATAAAAACAAAAGTCATAAATTGCGGATCATTCTAGCTAGCTCATTTGGATTACTTCAGTTCCTTACCCACCAAATTTGTAATAATTATAACCAATATAAGATTAAATTTAATACATATAAGATGAAAAAAATTCTTTCTTGATTTTTTTTTCTGATTTGATCAGCCTTTGCAGAAACAGTGTGGGGCTATCACAAAATGATATAAATAAATTAGAATTACAACTAAAAAGTACGCTTTACAATATTACTACGAGGGTGGATTGATAAGTTTCAGGCCTGACCAAGGGATGGCGTCACTAGGCCTACCTTGAGGTGGCGTTCTATAGTACCATCCTTAGATAGCTTGTAGCTATAGTTTCAGTCCGAATGCCATGTTAGTTTAGGTTTGAGAGCACGATGAACAAGACGCCTCTGTGTTTTTCGTAAAAATGGAAAAGCTGGAAAATCGTGCTGTCATCAAATACTTTTATTTGAAGGGGTTAACGCCGAAGGAAATTGAAGAAGAGGTGGAATCAACATTGGGGCATCCTCATCATTATATTTAACCGTTCAGCAGTCGGTTTCCGAGTTTAAAAAGGGTCGTGTGAGCACCTCTGATGAGCTTCGCTCAGGATGCCCCATTGAGGTCACAACTCCAGATATGATCGACAAAATCCATTAAATAGTACTTAAAGACCGCAGATTAAAAGTGCGTTAGATAGCTGAGACCTGTAAGATGTCATATGAACGGGTACAAAATATTTTATATTTTGCACCAACAATTGTATATGGAAAAGCTCTGTGCAAGACGGGTGCCGCGCTTGCTAACAGTCGACTAAAAATTAATTCGAAAGAACATTTCTACCGCTAATTTGGCGTTGTATAAGCATAATCCAAGCGAATTTTTGCGTCGATTGGTAAACGTTGAAGAAACTTGGATCGACCACTATAGTCCTGAAACCAAACAACAGTCTAAACAGTGGATTGGACCAGGGGAACTAACTCCAAAGAAGACAAAAAAAATTTTTCAGCGAACAAGGTTATGGCTACTGTTTTTCGGGATGCAAGAAGTATTATATACATTGATTACTTTGAAAAGGGTAAAACTATCACTGATCAATACTACGCAGACTTCTTGCAACATTTGAGCCACGAAGTGGAAATTAAACGACCTCATCTGGTGAAGAAAAGAATCTTGTTTCATCACGATTACGCACCAGCGCACACGTCACTCGTTGCGATGGCTAAAATCAACGATCTGAAGTTTGAATTGATGCCATATCCTCCCTACTCTTCAGACCTAGCCCCGATTGACTATTATCTGTTTCCTAACCTCAAAAAATGGCTTGGCGGTAAGAGATTTGCGGATAATGAAGAAGTAATCGAAGCTGTAAATGAGTATTTTGAGAAGCTTGACGAATCTCTATAGAGATAGTATTACTAGACTAGAACACCACTTTGAGAAATGTATCAGCCTTAGAGGACTATGCTGAGAAATAAAAAAAAATTCTTAAAATCGTTGTTTTCCTTGGTCAGGCTGGAAACTTATCAATCCACCCTCGTATATGCGTCGCATACAGACGCGGCCTGCCTGCTGCACTTTCCTTATTGTTTTTACTTTTTCTAGAGGGAAACCGAAAGGACTTTTTTATTGACGCGAGGGAAAATAACTGCGCGTGCCACGTATGTATTTTTGTCGCGCTTCCCACGTTTTGGGCGCCGTTTGTAACGTCGTTTTCGGGTTATTTACTTGCCGTGTCCGTGAAATGCAGTACGTATGGTGTGTGTGTGTGTGTGTGTGTGTGTGTGTGTGTGTGTGTGTGTGTGTGTGTGTGTGTGAAATATCTCCAACGCACACACCAGCTCTGGCGACAACTAGATGGGGATCAAGGATGAATGTCGAGTTGCAATGAAATGATTAGATGCACAATTAACATATAACAAAATATAAGACGGCCTTTATTGACTTCTTTAACATAACGATGATAGCTCGTTCGCTACCCACTCCTCGCCGGATCCGCCACATGCGGAGGAGAAGCTGATGGCACTACACGTCGTCTATGCGGAGTCGTGAATTACAAACAAAAGAGGAGGGCGATAAGTGAGGGCAACACATCTCCAAGCCGCGAATGCGGAGCGCGCGCAGTGCGTCACCGCACAAATGACGACGAACCGGCAGAAACCTGAGACTACGTGCAAATGATATTAAATTTACTTACCGTCATTCTCGATATGTCTCTTTCTCTTTCTCTCTCTCTCGTCGCTGATGCCGACGTCTTCGGAGATGGCGTCGTCCTTCTCTCTCTCTCTCTCTCTCTCTCTCTCTCTCTCTCTCTCTTTCTCGCTTTCGCTTGCTCGTCGCTGGTGAGCATCAATGGCCGACGCGGACTTTATCTCTCTTCCGCCGCTGGTGGCAAGCCGAGGCTTTCTTTCCGAGTGGATGTGAGATGCAGGCGCCTGTTCACTCATTCCAGATGATGGATATCAAGAGAGGCTGGCAAAAGAGTGACGATGAATCGAAAGCCTCTCAAAATCCGGGGCTGATGCCGCTGAAGGTAGTCAGACTATGTATGACGTCTGAAGAATAATCTCGCCGCTACATTAAATATAGTTTTTGATAAAAGTTATATTTTTGTTTTTATAAATTATATTAATTTCAGAAATGTGGCAGGAGACTGTTTTTTAGTTTGAACAGAAGAAATGATGTCAAAATAGGGTTCTTTACCAATCTCGAAAATATGTATATATATAATGTATCGTCACTACTGCATAAAAAGGCAATATCCAACGTCTGCTTAAAAAATATGCTATTCGCCATACCATGCCATTTTGCTTGAATTTCAGTTGGCATCACTACGAAAATATTCACGATGTTTAATTGAAAAAATGAAAATATACGAAGTATGTAATATATATTGTATGTATATTATATTGTACATATACATATTTTAAATACGGTTTCTACTGAGAAATATTGTATTGGCGTGTACGGGCGGTTGATTACGATATCCTGTTGCCTCAAAACAATTTATATAGGCAGTTGTGTGTTCGGATGATAGAATGCGATGTTCAGGTATCTCTGAGCGATTTCTACGGGGAATATTGTATTTGGTTGATAGAAAACGATATCCAGGTATGAGGAAATCAGCTTCTATGGGAAGATTCGTGTTGGGATGGTAAAATACGATATCTAGATCTTTTCAAACGACTTCTATGGGGAGTTTTGTGTTTAGCCGTTAGGAAACAATGCTAGCTTTCTCGGGACGACCTCTACTGAGTCTATCGTGTTTAGTTGGTAGGAAACGGTGTTTAGGTATGTCGGGAAAACTTCTACGGGGAGTTTCATGTTCGAATGATAGAATGTGATTTCCAGGTGTTTTTGAACGACTTGTACGGGGAAGTTTGTGTATAGTTGATGAGAAACGTCCAGATATGTCAATACGATTTCGATAAAGGATTCGTATTCTATCACTCGAACACGCGCACTCCACGTAAAAATCGTCCCGAGATACCTGCACATTGTATTCTATCTCCCCAATACAAAACTCTCTATAGCAGTCGTCCCAAGACATTTTCTATAGTCCGAACATTATACTTTCCGTAATCGTAATCTCGAGACATTTGGATATCTTTTTCTGTCACTTGAACTCGAAAGTACAATTTTCTCCATCGAAGCCATACTTAAAATGTATATATTGTGAAAACTTTTCGTGGTCGTGTATTTTTGCGACTTCAAAATCAGTGCTGGCGCGCGATCGGGATTACCACGTTCGCGAACCGCGAGAGTGCGCGGAGTTCGAACGAGAAACGGAGCAACGAAGAGCACAGGAGCGCTCTTTCTCATTCCTGCGTATTCCGTCACATAGAGTGTAGTACCGCACAGCACCACGTTCTAACCTAGAATCACAGCCCCGGACACTAAGAGGCCAGCTCGCTCAACTTTTCCAATCCACCACATCTCGGCACCGAGTTCAGGCAAGGAGGCTCTTGCCACCCACTGTACAGCCCGAGACGTATCCACGTCTCCCTGGCCGTCGGGGACATCCTCGACATCGCCGCACTCGATTCGCGAAGATGTCGAGAGAAGCCGCTAGCACCGACGCCATCAGCGAGTGAACATGCGAGAGAGAGAGAGAGAGATAGAGAGTGAACCGCTCTAAATGAAGGACGCCGGCACCCACGAACGAGCGAGAGGGAGAGAGAAAGGACGAATAAGACAGCTGCAGCTTCTTCGCGGCAAGTAGTTTTGTCGTAGTTATATTATTATTGCATGTCGCTATTTAGGCAGCCTTCGCCCGCCGTCGCGTGCATTGTTATAAAATATGGGAAGTCCGTGATTCGCGTAAACGACCGTTCCCGTCATAATTGTTCCCCCGCGTGTCCGTTTCCGTATCGTCCCAGTGTTCCCGTCTAAATCTGTATCTTTCCGCATTTTATTATAGCTTCCCCACGCATCGCTGAACCTGCAAGGAGTGGATAGCCCGTGAGCTACCGTATCATATTGTAACGCGCTTCAGTATCGTTAATAAATACATTGTTAATATTGTTATTTGCTCCTAGTAATTCTTTCCGAGTTTCCCCTGTTCCCCGTTTCAGCCATAGCTAGCGTGTGTGCGCAATCAAGCACAGACACACACACATACTGGCAGATACGGCTACGTGCGTAAGCCACTATATACGGTAAGTGTAATACCAAAACTGGCGTTACAAATGGCGCCCAAAGCGTGAGGCCAGTGACGCGAAAATATATATGTTCAGTATATAAAATCCCCTGTTCGCTTCTGCTCGCGGATAAACGCGTAAAGTTCAAGAAAAGGAGCTGAAAACAGCCGCGAGCACGTCCAATACCGTGCAGCACGAACGAGCGGCCATCTTAGGTTATGTGCGCAGTAATCTGCGCAGTAAGCTAGCAGTAGGCTACTGGCAGCAGCGGCCAGATCATAGCAACCAATATTGTGTTGTGCTATATAGCCTTTATTTGTAATAATGCTATGATCCCCGTTTCCCCATATTGTTAATATATTTAATAGCCTTATCGTGTCGTCCTTATTTTTTATTTTATATATATACTGCATAGAGACAAGCTAATATTAAAGCCACAATAATATATTCCATTCTATACATGCATAACCCATAATATTATTCACTATTACTTATATTATTGACAAGTAGCTCAGCAAGAAATATTTAAACTCTCTCCATGTCAAAGGTAGAGAGAGAAAGTATCTAGTAATGACACCTGGAAACAATTACTGGTGTTTACCTTAGATCGCTGGAATTCTTGCTGTGCTATTTCCCCAAGCACAAACAGTGTCTTGGGATAATAAATAATATATATAATTTTATGAATGCAATTTATATCATATAAATCTAACGTATGTATATGAAATGTTATAATAATATATAGAAATTTACATATCTATTTCCCCACATGCAGTTCTCCTATATATTCATATATTTTATCAAGTTGGCATCGGCTCTATAGCTGTTAGAAATAAATATATAAAATGCATTAGTCAATAGGCCCAATACCAGCTCCCTTTAAGACATACATATATATACATGAGCAGCCATATCGTACACCATGAACAGCGCTGAGAATTGCTACAGATTCCTCTGATACAGAAGGAGTAAATATTTTAGCAGTCTGAAAAACATACCTGATTGAAAATCACCACGCCTTTGGTGAAAACAAGTTTCCCACTGATTGGATAATAGTTTCAAAATTTTTCAAAAATAAAGTTAGTGATGAAATGTACCCCTCGCACAAGGACAGAATGCATAATGTAAGCAACACACAACCGATGTTTCCCCAAGTAGGCATTGATACTGCCTCACCTTTACTCAGTCAGTAGCGAGGAGAAGGTAATTCTAATAAAACATAGAATTAAATCAAGCAGAACAAAGAAGTTTAAGCACCAGGGTGCGTGGAGCAGGTGAGATAGTGTATCTTGGAAGACCAGCATAACCTATACACTGCAAGTGTATGACAGGTACTGAAAAATGGAAAGGATCAAAAATACAGGAAAGAATTGGAATTTTTCCATTCTAAAAAGTACTCCTACTTAATAATAATACAATGGTGGAAATCGTGTTTAAGAGGATAAGCAAATAATTTCAAATTTTCAACTAAATACTGAAGTGCAAATATATCCCACTAATGAGCCTGGTGCAAGGCTGTATAAACGGTGCATATCAAAAGGTCGATAATCATTGAAGACAACAGAAAACAAGAAGAGTGAATAACAGGAAGTGACTAACACAATAATTTGTGAATTTACAACAAATAAAACGACTAACATCAATATGAATAGAAGGCTAAAGCACACAAAAAAGAACAACTAATTATAATAAATAAATAGAAGTGAAAAAAACAGCAAAGAAGGCTACGTATGGATAACTAAATAACAATAAAGAACACTAATTAAATTAATAAGAATTAATTAAAATAGTGACAATAAACAAACAGTGAAATTAAAAAGAGAGTGAAACGAATAACGCTATTTATTAAATCAAATAGCAGTTACCAGTTATAAAACCTTCATGAGGTGTAAACAAATTATGATTTATTTATAAATAATTCATAAACAAGTAAAACTGTTTTCATTGAGTTCATTCTCCTTTTTCAAGCTTGAAAACTTGGGGTTATGATGCTTCATCTATAAAGAACTTGCAAGTTTGATGAAGTTTACTGAAACTTAAACTATTTCAAAGATAGTCATAATCTCATGGCAACCTGGAGCAATTGTAATTGAAGAGCAATCAATAATAAAGGTCGAAACATCTATAAATAATAAGAAAAACCTACACAAGTGAACAACAGTGATAATAAGCAGCACATTTATGAGTAATGTATAATATAGTGAATTTAAATAATTTAAATATAGTAAACAACACTATCAATCAAGAGAAGGTCTATGTAATTAAACACCTTCTCTTCTCTATGATTTCCCCCTTTTTTTACTGAATACATTTAACCACTGCACATAAGGCAAAATAGTACAGATATACAACTCTATTAAAATAACTGAATAGTAACTAAACATATACTAGGCATTAGTTATTCAAATAAAATAAATAATAATAAATAATCTAAACATTAAAAATAAAATATTATACGCATAAAATAAAATAGATAAGTACGACTAAATACAAATAAATAACAACATAAACCACATGCATCAATAAATGGGATCAAACACATAATCAATATATTTACGCTTAATCAATCACATGACTGGATATAAAGTATAACTGAAAATTCCTTTTCAGCAGGATTTAATATAAATTTTTATAAAATTGGTGGTAAATCATTTTAATATAAAGAATACAAACTTAAGAGTGCTCCATACCTCTGACGGAAGGTAAAATCGATTGAAGCGCCTGATTTTTAATATACTGTGGAAGTTTACGGAACTTGAAGTGTACAAAAAATGCTGTTCTGTTTTATCGATTGTTCTAGTATTAATCAGGGCCGTAGTAGCCCAAGTTAAATATGTAAATTATAAATGATCCATACAAAATTTATATTTTATAATATTCTTATGAAATAAGTAGCGGAGTAGTTGATCATTTGTCACAAGAAGTTTATTATATATATATATATATATATATATATATATATATATATATATATATATATATATAAATTTACACACCTCCAAACGCACAGAGAGAGAGAGAGAGAGAGAGAGAGAGAGAGATATGCATATATATGTGTATTAATTTTAATTTATATTGGACTGTAACACTGATGGAAATATTTATTAATTTATGCATGCATATATATAGTATATTTAAGTGTAGAAGATAAGGATACTAGGAGACGAGCAGGAATAAAGAAACATCAGCTCGACATCCAGCGTTGGATTGAAATACGCATATATGTATGCGTATCTACACACACATTAACATATATAATCTCCATACTCCTAATTTCTAACCAAATTACTTACTCAAAAATGTCAAGGGCCGTGGTGGTCGCAAACGATTAATATATATATATAGTAACTTCATATTGAGTTTATATCAAAACTTGTTTGCCAATGATTTACACAATTTTATACGAAACTTTGGTTTATGGAATGTTACAAAAAAAATGATATTAATTATTTCATTAATGAATAGAATGGGGTCTCTTAATTATGAATATTGAAATAAGTATAAAGATAACAGCGAATAATATTTTCAAATTAATTTTTTTTTTCGAAAATTTAGATATACAAAATTGTCTGTTTAAGGTCAACAATTGTAAAATTAATTATTATACTTAATTTTTGGGATGACAAAATCCAATACACAATAGACTTTATTATTTTATAATTCTTTGAAACTGTTAGTTTATGTATTCTATTAAATTATTTTTTATTAAGCAAATAACATAATAAATTATTATTCTATAAATATTAATTTCTTGCAGTATAGTAATTAAAACTTGCATTTGAAATAAAATTATTATTTACTAGACAGAAATAAAAGGACCTAGTTTATACCTTTGTCTTAATTTAACTATAACAATGTTGAAATTTTTCATTCTAAGATTTGTCTATTTTATAACCATAATAGTTCAATTATTTTTAGTTCGTAGTGACTAGATTTCAGCCTACTCAAAATTATTAGATGCCTACGAGGTGATGTATAACGCTAATTTTCGATTCTGTTCTGAAAGTTTTGAAAGTATTTTTTCAGCTTTTGTTGGTCATTCTTTGATTTGTTTCTAATTTTTTAGTATTCCTGTGAAATTCTACTTTTAATCTATTCTTGCGCAATAAATCAGCCATTATAACTCCTTTTTTCTACACTTAAATTTGGAATTATTTTTTAGTACCAGGAATGTAATCTAAGGAATTTTTCTTCGTCATTTTATAGAAAACCAAGTTGACATTCTTTACACGTATAATTTTTAGATATAAAGAAATTCAATATTTTCATTTTATTGGCTTTATGTATAAAATATTAGTTTTGTTATTGCAATGCTATAATATGAAAATAGTAAAAAAAATATTAAATTTTTATAGTTTTGCTTATTATCTAAATAAATTTGAATTTGTCAGGATTGCCGTGCACTTTTTTCTTTACAATTACATTTTTATTGTATTATTTTTTTTTACAATTTTATCTTATAAATCTGTATTTTTAATCTAAAATTGGAATGGTAATCTAGAATTTGACAGAACCGTACTTGATTCTATCAGGTAAAGAATATAAAAATACTAATTATATGGAACATAATGGCACTCTAGACTATTCATAATATAAAATTATGTAATTTAAAAAAATAATTAAATCAGTATTTGATATTTATCTAAAATAGATTATTTTATTTATTGTATTAAATTATTTTTAAATTACTTATTCTAAATAAGCGTATTTTAGAAAATAATAAATTAATAAAAATTATATAATATTTGAAAACAAATTTCAATTGTTTTGATCGATTTATATTAAAAAATTTAAAAAACAAATTCGAATAAAGATTGTGTCATTTGTCTGATGCAGTGTTCCAAATATAGATATATATATATAGGTCTTATATAAAATCTCTTCTGAATTTTGCAACATAATATGATATAATGTTACCTGAAATTGAATCGATCCTTTTAGCGGGGATACCTCCAGATTAACTAAACGAAGTCAGATGTTTTTGCTCATTGGAGCATAATTTGTTTATATTTTATATTTTAATATTTTTTATATTTAATATTTTCTGGGCATAGTTTTATGTTTTAACTTTTAGTTAAATTTTTCTCTGTTATTTCTTTTTTACCGTTTAATTAAATTTGTTAACCATTTTTTTAAAAATAGGTTTTTAACATTTTTTTTATTTATTTATGCTTAATTATTGTTATTTTTTTAATTATAGATTGAATAAGATCTTTGTATTAATATTTTAAGAGTCGTAGTTGATTTTTTATTATCAGTTTTTCTTACTTAGTTTTTACAATAAATATTGCAATTAAAATTTCAACCTGCAACAGTAAGAATGACCAAAAATTTAATTACAATACGAAAATGATACAATAACAATAAATAATAAAAATACTACGTTTAAAAACCAATTTGTATATTTCATTTATTTAAAATTAAATATGATATAGAACATTTTATAAAAAGACACATTCGCAAGTTTAGGTTCTACGTGGCTTGGTGATCACAGCGTAGCCCCCATCTATGTTACGAAAATAGGACTTTTTTCGAGGAACATAAATTTTAGATTCAGAAATTTGGTCTAATAAATAATAAAAATTTATTCAAGTTTTAACTACTTAAAAAATAAAACTACCGACTAGGTATACATTTATAATAAAATTTTTAAGAAAAGCAAAATAACTAGGTGAGTTTCAAAAATAAAAGACTTTCAAAAATAAATAACTATTATTGTAAAATTTAACTTGGTTCGAAAAAAATTTGTCTTTATTGCTTTTTTTCCTCTATCCATATGTTATTACAATATATTTCTATCGCATGTAGTGCCATTCTTTTTCGTATGAACATATTCGCGGCGTTGTTATATTTTATTTTTTAGGCTGTATTAGAACTGCTTCTTTGGCTGCTTTGCTGGCAATACGATTTTCAGTGCTGTTTGAATGAGCAGATGTCCTTAAGACTTCTATTTTGATTTCTTTTCTTGATTTATTGAATTTTATGAGTTTATAATTCATTTCATTAACTTTTTAATTATTGGCGCTGAGATTGTGCAGTGAATTTAGTACACATTTTGAATATGCACATATATAAGATGGAGCTGTGTCGAGTGGATTGAGCATATCTGATACCAAGAAGTATTTAGCATATATCTGAAGCAAATGCTTGAGCTGAAAAGGTAGAGAATTCGACTGTAAATTGATAAAAATTTTTATCGGTCTTACAGTTTTTCTACAATAATATAATATACTAATATAATGAGTATCGGGCAGTCCTTATTTATAATCACCACCGTAAAATCTGAAATAGAAATTACAACTAAATAGTAAAATAAAAATTAAATTAAATAAAAAATAAATAAAAAAGTTAGAATGAAGTAAATTATATTAGAGTTTAGTCCTTGAAGATGAGCCGGAACTGTTCAAAACGTCGGAAATGAAAAGTAAATTTAAATTTAAGCTGGTGGGGGAAATCAGATTCTCCTTTATTAACATAGAATATAGATTACTTTATTTGTATTATTTTTAATTTTTAATTTAATTGATTTTTTATTTTATGTGTTATTAGTAATTTGTATTTTCAATTTTATGGGGGTTACTATAAACTAGGAGAGTCTGACTGTCATTCTATTAGTATAATATTTTATTGTATAAAGGCTGGAAGACCGATACAAATATTTATGAATCCACAATAATATATATATATATATATATATATATATATATATATATATATATATGTATATATATATATGTGTATGTATATATATATATACCCTTAGGTATACATATCTCAGGGTTGAGATATTTCTTAATTAACTTGTAATAATTTATAATTACTTTTTAATTTTTATCGATATATATATATATATATATATATATATATATATATATATATATATATATATATAATAAGGAATTATTTTCAATTAAATGAAAATTTAATTAATCATTATTTTTAATTAATACAATAGCTTGTGTTGATGAATTACTTTGTCATACTAAAACTGTAATGATCAGATAAAGGAATCATGTATTTGAGTATATGGTCAATAACTGTATTACGGGCATCACGGTCCACGTTCGCGCAAATCGTATCATTGCGCTGGCAGCTGGTGTATTCTATCAATTCGTTCGACACTGTTTCCAAAATCGTGTAAAAAGTAGTGGCAACAACGCATTATATACGATTTGATAGACAGCATGCGAGTGTTTACGATTTTCTAAACGAATGAACCACAAATCCGAATAGAGTCGACCCAACCTCTCGACAAATGTCGTACAGCTGATCCGATAATATATATATATAATTCAGGTATCAACATAACGATTACCTGATGGATGGAGATGGGTCTTGATACAATTCTTGGTCATGTATTCTAATGGATTATTCTTTTCTCTCCTGAAATGTTAATTATCTCCATATTTAACTTTTTATGAATTAAAAATAATAGCTAATTAAAATTTTATTTCAATAATAATTGTAATTTAATGATTAATTAAATAAACATGTAAACAATAATTCAATAGAAATTATTAATTATTAATGGCAAATTAATATATATATAATTTATATCAGTATATATTTCATTAAAAAAATAGAGACAAACGGTTATATACAGACGAGACTTGACGGGCACCCAAAATTCAAATAAGTTCACTTATTTTAAATTTTAATGTGCAAGTGTTAGACAAAAACCTATAATTTAAGGTGCTATTTTTGAAGAAAAAAATTATTAAATAAATTCATCAAAAATGTAAAGCTTCCCAAAAGACAATTTGCTTCATCTCCCCTTCCCCAGAGTGGGACACGAGGGTATGAAGTATTTATATTTATATAATAAGATTCTTATATGTAAAGAAAATAAAAATAAGGTAATAGTACAAACATATAAATTTATTACGTATTAATAATTAAACAAATCGTATAATACGTATGGCCCTCTTTATTTTTAATTTTAAAGGGTCATTTAAAGTATAAATAATTATAAAAATAATGATAAATTAGAGTTTTGAAGGGGGCGGTTTGATTGTTCGTAAGTGATAATATTAATATTATAGATATAATCCGATGTTAATGCAACAAAGATAACTATTATTTTAGTTGCAAGGTGTCCAATATGCAAAATAGTGAAAAATTAGAGTGGAAAGAATATATAATTTTTACTTTAAATGAAAAATATAAAATCACCATCTTCTGAGAAAGTAAGCAGAACAGTATGATTGTATATTAATAGGATTGGTTTTTAGATAGGGAGCAAGTACATCTTCTAAATATAATGGCATATTATATTCTACATTATAATTATTTAAAAACAATATATATATATATATATATATATATATATATATATATATATATGTTTTTATAAAAAATATTTCTATATTATATATAGTGATATTTTTGGCGGGAATATATATATAATTTTTGTATTTTGACATATTGACTTTATTTAATCTGACATATTTATTCCAAAAAATTACAATGTATGAAATACTAAAGAAAACTTTAGCCGTACAAGAATATATTTTAAAATAAAATGTTTATAATTACCTATTGAATAGATAGTAATGAAACTATTGAAAAGATACTTATTGAAAAAGATAGTAATTTCTAATATATAAGTGCTATTGTCAAATAGTGTTACTTGAATCTGTAACAGTTTTCTTACAAAAAGTTTCTATAAAAGCTGTTTATTATATAATTTGTATAAATTATACAAAGTGCCAATCACTGTATAATGATATGTAATATAAGAATAAATTAAAAAATTGCTTTATATAGATAACTATATATTTAAATATTTATAATATAATATATTAATTTAGGAGTTGTACTTACTCCTTACACAAAATTCAGTACTATAAATACACAATCATACTCTTCTACATTCCAAAATAATGATGGTTTTATGATATTTTACATTTGAATAAAAATTATATATTCTTTTCACGTTACTTTTTCTTATCCGTTTTATCTAATAGGAATGCATATCGAAGTAATAACTCAAATGCATCAATTACACGTTGTGAACACTCAAAACTCTCATTTCCTCCTAAAATTATGAGTTTTAATTGTAGCTAAAAGACTATCCTGCAAAAAAATAAACATGTTTGAAATGTTGGAAATTAAAGAGCTTTAGTTGTCATAAGAAACGATTTATTTAATAAAAAATTTTTAGGATGTATATAAATATTAAATCTGCGTAGGCAATAATAACATTTTTGCCTACATAAATATTATATATACTTTAGGTTAGGAAAAGAACAATTACTTTCCTATTATATTTTTATATATATTTATTGGCTCAAGCTCGTACATCTCGCACCTCCCTGTAATCTCAAATTTCCGTATTGCATTACTATATTTGCAATGTGTTTGCATGCATGTATGTATGCATGTGTATATATATATATATATATATATTTTCTGCACCAGACTTCATAATTCTTTATTTGATTTGTACGGCATTGAATATTTTCTTCAGCGTCACCTATTCAAAAAATCAGAAATTAAAGTTCTCACTTTTTTATCTACAGAATTGACAACTTGTATTATAACCATAATAAAATCTTATATTTCGTTTTACTCCCTCAATTCTATGAATAGAAAGATGAAACAAAGTTCATTCGATTCATTATTCAATTCTACATCCGGGGCTATTCAAGTTTGATCTGTACTATACATATAAAATTTATAATATTTGTTGTTATTTAATGTTACTGCAAAGCGGCGATGTCTATAGTGCAGATGACAGTTAGATAAACATTTTCTTATTTTTTTAAACTAACTTTGAAAAATATTATGAAAGCAGTAAGGGATACCCCCAATTGTAAAATTTTTCAAAGATTCGTATAAAATTTGTTTCAACATTGTAAAACGTAAAATGAGGACGCAAAACGAAATCTACGATTTACACATTTTCATTTCCGTTTTAATAGTTCATCGTGGCGCTGGGATCGCGGTATGGAGCACTCTTAATTGGACGAACAATATAAAATAATGTCCACGATATGAGTAAATAATCAAAATAACAAGAACATGAAAAATATAGAAATTTTAAGATAATCATCTATATCCGACCAAATTAAACTGAAAACTTCTTCTAATTCACAACAAGAGTGGTGGTTTAGGAATCATAATACCATCACTGTCAATAAATAGTGACGATAATATAGATAAATAATAATATCAATATTAAGGATAAATAGATAATATTAGAGATGTTATAACCAACAGACTAAAGTATAAGTATTAAATAGATTATTATAATTTATAAGCACATAATTATCAGAACTAGTAATTATTATATACACACATTAAACGTAAGAAAAAAATGAATTAAATTAAATAACAATTTTTAAACAACAAAAAAAATTAAAAATTAAACGATGAGATGGTGAAATATTTTTTTTATGATATACAATATACAGTAGTACAAGTGCTATACAAGAATACCAAATAATACATTCTAGTGATTAACGTTGAATTATTAATAACTAACCCAATTAAAAAAATAAGCTATACGTTGTGAAGGATAATTATTGACATAAACGTATCATTATGTCAACATAATTTTAACATAAATTGTTAACATTAACATACGTATTAATGCAACTACATAAGTTAGTAGAAGTAAACCAGAATAGAAGAACATTCGAAACAATAATATTATATAATAATAAAAACATTATTATACAATAACATCATAACAATAATATCAAAATTCTTTTCACCCCACCAAAGGCTATGTTCTATTCGTTTTAACTTGCATAAACGAGTGGCTCCGGCTCAACCCGCCTCGGCCCCTAGTCGCTCAACGCGCCACTAGGTTCGCTTGTGCAAGATAATTTATTTATAATTTTTTACGGTGCGTACTATACTTTGGCCTACGCTCAACACGCCTAGGCCCTTAGTCGCTCAAACCGCCACCAAGTTTGTTCTAATACACACCGAACCGCGAAATCCAATTCTCACTCTCGCTCAACCCGCCAGAGTTCGAATTGGATTTTATTTTATTTTTTTTCTTCTTTTCGTTGCTGGATGTAGGATCTAAATAAATTTCTATTTATTAAATAATAAGAAAATTTATTAACAAAAAAATAATAAAATAATTAACAAAAAAATATAAAAACTAATAAACTATTTTATTCGGCATTCGACAACTTAGCCGCTGCTATCGACTTGTTTAGTGGCGCCATTATCCGCTGTAACAAATAAAATCATAAAATATATTTATTTTATGAAACAGAAATTTAACAATTATTTTTAGCTTAAAATTAACGCTCTGCGTGAGCGTAATTACAAATTTTATTTATTTTCTACCCTACGTGATCGCGTCCCGCCCTGACTGTGCTGAGACTTGTCGCCCGCTATCGCGCCGACGACAGGTCCCCCTCGAATAGCCAGTTTCGAGGTCGCTGGTACACTGAATTTTCGCAGTCAGTGCGGCTCTATTTGAGAATTGGGAGAGAGCGCTCGCTCTCCCTTTACCGCACTGTACCGCGCCTTAGTACTAGGCAGCGCCGTCGTCGCTCGCTCATCTTCGCCGCTGCCGGCGCTTTATCCCCGCGCCACGAAGCCTTCGGCGCTCCCCCTTCGCCGCGCTGCGCCGCTCGCGACTTCGCGACTTATCTACAATATATAACATTTGCGCGAGACTATTGTCTCGTCGCAAAATAAATAGAATATACTACAATTTTTAAATAAATAAATAAAAACTTTTAGTTAAGATTGCTGAAGACAGCATACCAAAGAAAAATATATATAAATAAACGATAACAATTGTTTATTAGCCTTATTTATCTATCATATTTATTATCTACTATCGTTATATATAAACAAGCTATAGAAAAAATTATTTTTTTTTTAAAATTAGAATTAGATTTAAATTGTTATTAACAGTATAACAATCTCATTTTAAATACACCGTACTGATTATCATCTTCTGATAAACAATAGAAAAAAGGATTCCTTCGAGTTCACAGAATTATATCTGTACATCTCGATCGACTTGCTTGACATGGACCAGTAACAAACGGCTAACGTCATGCGGAAACAGGATAAAAATCCTGGGCAGGATCATCCCGACATCACCGAAATTTCAGATGCCTTAAGCTCGACAGCTCTTGAGGTAGATCATTCGCCACAGACACCTGCTGGCCCCTCAAAACAGCTAAACACCCAAGAAGAAGACGACAACCCGATGGAACATTCCCGTACGACCTCCACTGTACCATTGCGGCTGTCCCCACAGCAAATAGCAGCGGGACTCGGATACTTTCCCCGACCGTGGACACTGCCACCCGGCTGCAGCACGGATCTGGCAGGAAATATGGAGATTCCCCCAAACAGCTGGCCGTATATGCCCGGCATGTGGCCCTACCAACACTTAGCAATGCTACCGCAGTACCCGAAAACGTACTCCAACCCATCGAATTTAGCCAGAAATGCAGCCAGCCCCCTCCGAAACTAGACAGATGACCTCAAATAGATCGTTCGAGAATACATACTTGAAGGAAACCCGCACTGGGCAGTTATTATTACAGTGGCGCGTATAATTTACGAGAGCTCTTAGAGAAGACGTCGAGGAGTTCATCGAACGATTAGAGGAAACAATGAATAGTTTGGACATCCCAGCAACGGGTATACTAAAACTAATTCCCGGGATCCTGAGTGGAGCAGCACGAATCTGCGCCAGACCCCTCTACAAAAATTGGAGCACGTTAGAGGAGTTCAAAACCGCTTTGCGCCGTCAATTTAGACCAATTGATTATACGCTACCATTAGAGGAGGAGCTACGCGATCGAATGCAAGGTTCTAAAGAACCAATAGGTTTGTATCTCAAGGCATGCGCGTCTTGATCGATAAGATGGCACCCGCGCAAGCCCTCGAAACAGAACTGGACCATATCTATCGAAACTTACACCCTTCGTACATACATAAAATCGATAGATGAGCTGCAACTGATCGGACAGCAAATAGAATTGAAAAAAGAGCTCACACGGAGTTATAAAGAGCCACCACCTGTAGAGGACTGCATAGTGAGTGCAGCAGCCTGCTCCGCATCAGAAAGAAGGAGCAAACGCTCTAGGTTAGCAGACATCGAAAATGATAAATCATCAACCAACAAAAAGACCGTGACAATAGAGGAGCCATCGCTCCTGATACTAACCAGGCGCATTAACGAAGAACCACGTCAACACAACCACCGACGGGAGCCCAGAAGAAATTACAGTCTGGCTCCCAACGGTACCAGAGACTCGTCACCGCGACGAACCGAAGACAGGACAAGGACGCCACTCAGAGACCGCTCACCAACCCCCGAATACCGAAACCCCCCACCACCCCCTCGTTACCAGACCCCATCACCCTCCCGTAATAGATATACCTCACCACATACGTTCAAAGAAATCTCGCCCAGCCATACCTCTCGGAGCACCTCTCGCTATCCAGCTAATGACAGCAATTATACTCAAGATCGACAACGGCGACCACAAACACCCGATCGCGAATATTGATCGTCAAGCAACAACAGCAGCTGGAATGACTACACAGGTCGAAACGAATGACCACCTAGAAGATGGAGCCGATAATACAAAGGAAGCGATCAAAGATATCGCAATGAACACCGATCACCACCTAGATGAGGCAATAATAGAGGTGATCGCAACGACTACCGTTCGCCAGGACATGACAAAGCAAACTACGACAGCAGACAGCAAGGCAAAGACTCCAGGCCTTGCTGGACACGTAATCAGCCGGAACATTGGGCAAACAGGTGCCCCGACAGGAAGCACCTGTTTTGCTACAACTGTGGCGAGAAAAATATTACAACGCAAAACTGTGCACGATGTGGCCCAAAAAATAAGTCAGGAAACGCATGAGGGGAGAGGATTCAGGAGTCTGACCTAATGCCCCTCATAAGACGACTCCACTCGCTGAAAACAGCGACCAGTACCCCGAGGCAAAGGATGTTTCAAATACAGATCCAAACCTCAGAACTAAATAAGAGGAAAATCGGTTTTTCCTGAATATAGAATTGATGGATAAAGTTTTTCCCGCACTTATTGATCCGGGTGCACGACAGTCATATATAAGCCCAAGCCCAGGGAAAATAGTACGATCGGCAATTATACCAGTAATCTCGTATATGCGCAAACGAGGGAGAAGTCGATTTACTGCTGAATATAGACGATCAGCACATAAAAGCCAGATTTCAAGTGTCAAAATCATTAAAATATGGCATGATAATAGGAATGGACTTACTGGCGCTAATTAAAGTCACCATCAACTTTGCTGACGCAACATGGCACACGCCTCGGAAACGCATCAGGTGCTTTGTTACAAAACAAAACAGCTTGAGTGAGACCATCACAGCCATAACTGCGGTCAACGGCATAACTCGGCAAGACAGTCTAAAACGCGATGAACTCAACAGGATATTAAACCACCTAATACCTGAACCGAGCGCAAAGCCTCAACTAGCCCGCATGCAGCCGCATGAGATAGACGTGCAGGGGCATCGCCCTATAAAACAACGCTTAAGGCAACTTCCAGATAAGCTGCTGAAGCAGGCGCACGCAGAAATTGGTCGACTCCTAGCCGAGGGCATCATTGAGCCATCCGAGAGTCCTTGGAGTAGTTGCTCCGTAATAGTGCCTAAAAAGAACGGCAAAATTAGATTTTGCATTGATTACCGGGCAGTCAACACGATCACCAGAAAAGATACATATCCCTTACCACATATGGTCGTCCTTCTCGATAACCTAAGGGATACGAGGTATTTATCGAAAATCGACCTAAGCCAAGCCTACCATCAAATCGCACTGGACGAAAACAGCAAGGAGATCACCGCCTTCGCTGTCCCACAAAAGGGCCTTTTTCAGTATAAGCATCTGCCTTATGGACTGACAAATGCCCCCGCCAAATTCCAGAGAGGCATGGACTCCGGCTTCGAACCGGGAGTGGCAACCATACGTCTTCGTTTACATGAACAACATCATTATCGCCACGAAGACTTTCGAGCAGCATATTCAGAACTAACGGCGGTGATTAACCGCTTATACGAGGTTGGTCTCCAAATCAACAGGGAGAAATTCGAGTTTTGCTGTCCGGAGGTCAAATACCTGGGATACATCGTAGACGAGGATGAGCTCCGCACAGATCCGGAGAAAATTTGCCCCGTAAGCGAATACCCGAGGCCTACTAATCTGACGCAATTACGGGCCTTTCTAAGCATGGTCGAATGGTATGCTCGGTTCATAAAAGACCTTGCAAACATCAAGCTCCCCCTCACAAAGCTACTGAAAAAAATATGAAATGGCACTGGGGACAGGTGCAACAGGAAGCTTTTGATAAGCTCCGCATACTGTTAACGCAAGCGCCAGTACTAGCGCGCCCCGTGCAAAACGAACTTTATATCCTGCAAACAGACGCCAGTAACTATGCCCTCGGGGCGGTGCTAAGCCAAAACAACCTAGGCGAAGAGCACCCAATCGCGTATTACCCAGGTAGAATCAAATCACACGGTTACCAAAAAGGAATGTCTAGCTGTCTTATGGGCCGTGGAAAATTTCGCGGTTACTTGTTAGGTAAAAAATTCACGGCCATAACAGACCACAGTAGTCTAAAATGGCTCCACACACTCAAAGATCCGACAGCCCATCTAGCAAGATGAGCGATTGCGTTACAGGCGTATAATATGACAATAGTGCACCGAAAAGGAGCATTACATCATGTACCAGATGCCCTCTCGAGACCCCTCCCCCAACACCCCGAATCCCCTACCGCAACCCTCACGACCATCGAGGAAGACAATTGGTACAGGAGTAAAATCAAAGAAATCACAGAAAATCCGGAAAAATGCCCCGACTGGAAAATCAAAAACGGCCTCATTTACAAACACCGCCCAAATGAACTTACGTACATATTAGGCGAAAACGAGGAAGAATGGAAGCTAGTAGTACCAATAAGTGATAGAGAAAGAGTGTTGAACGAATGTCATAACCCTCCGACATCAGGGCACTTCGGAGTCGAAAAAACGACCCATAAAGTCAGCCAAAATTACTACTGGCCTGGAATGCGAAAAGACGTACACTAATACATCAAGCACTGCCCGGAATGCCAAATTCACAAGGTATCTCAACGTGGGCCCACAGGATTAATGACACAACGTAACATAAAAGGGCTGTGGAACAGCGTTGCAGCAGACATTATGGGGCCCTTCCCAGCTAGTAAGGGGTAGTTTAAGTACCTCCTCGTATTTTAGGGCTTATTCGCCAAATACGTAGAAATCAGGCCACTTAAAAAAGCGAACGATCAAAAACTCGCTAAAGCATTTGAGGAGCAATGAATCTTCAAATGGGGTTGTCCAAAGTACCGGATAACAGACAACGGTACGGAATTTGCGAACAATTGGCTCAATATCAAGCTAACCGAACTATGCGTTACACACCAACTAATAGCACCATACTATGCCCAGGCAAAACCAGTAGAACGGGTGAACAGAGTGATCAAAACGATGATAGCCACATTCGTCAAGAACAACCACAAAGATTGGGTCTTACACCTCCCAGAACTAGCATTTGCAATGAATAGCATTTGCAATGAAGAGCGGCGTTGCAAATGCAAATTTATCACCAACGGATTAACTGCGTCGTATGAAAAGGTTACCAGCAATTGATATGATGGTGAAAGACCACTTAAGTATCCCTAGCCAAAAGCAGGCTAAATATTATAACAAATGCCGAAGGCAAGAGAACTTTCATGTGAACGACCGGGTGTGCAGAAGTAAACACGTCCTATCATCAGGCCCAGACAAATTTGCGGCAAAATTAGCGCCCAAATTTATAGCACCCAGTCAAATCATAAAAAAGATCTCCCCCGTAGTCTTCCAAACTAGAGATCTGAACGATGGGAGAATAAATAGAGTTCATGACGGACTTAAAAAAATACTACCCCCTTAACACTCAAAATTTAATTTAGATCCCGGGCAAGAAGAACAGCCACATTGCAAGGCATCAGAAGAGGCCGAGGCTTGCGGAGGTCGATACTAGCCGATCAATCGCGCCAACGAGGAGGGACAAGCGTCCCAAGGAATCAGGCCTCCAAGCAAGGAGAAACGTGAGAGTTAATCCCAACGAACGTGAAAGCACCGTGTGTGCAAGTACGTCCGGGTTCCCCAATAATAACTCGTACGGGCGTCAACCCTATAGAAGAGCAGGCTTTGAAAGAACTCGAACAAGGGCAAATGAACCTTATCGAGTTCAGTCCAGACTCGACGAAAGAGATCGTCGAGGAACCAAGAAGCCCGGCAGCTGCAAGGCCTGTCGACGAAGCCTCTTTCAAGCTATCCGTGATAGACATCGACGTATCTGAAATAGATACCGTCATTCCTGTAAATCCCAGCCCCCCACCCTTATCGAACAACCCGCACAGCGGCAGTGCGACAATTCCCCTCCATTGACCCTTATCGCTGAGAACAACGACAGCCATGGAGTAGAAAACGCACAGGAGTGCGTTCGTCTGCAACGATGTACAACTACGAAAAACGCAGAGGATAACACCCTCTGCGAACGTCCGGAACGACGTAAAATTACCGACACCATCGAAAAAAACGATGGCAACTGTCCGGAAGAAACGTAAAACTACCACAACATGACTAGAGGAGGACCATCCGGAAAGACGTGGAACTATCACAACATCAGGTGTAAAAATAGAAGAGGTCCGTCCGAAAAAAACTAACACACCATCAAGAGAAGAAGAGGTGCAGAAAGAAGGAAGAAAAGAAGAAGAAGTAAGGGAAGAAAGAAGAGAAAGCAAGAAAAAAGAAACGGATTGGATCAATAATCCATTTTCTCAGAGATACGAAAATCTTGGGAAGATCGCGGTGAACGAGAGTGATAGCGATGACTATTAATTATTTATGTTAGCACACCAGAGGACGGCGAGGTGCGCCTATATCGTGGCGACCGTTGCGCCTTCATGCGCTCGATCGCAACATAAAAGACAGGCCGATGGAAAACCCGCCCAAAATCCCAAGGTGACAAAAAAAAATAACGGAGCAGGAAAAGACTATAATACCGACGCGGTATAATACACCTGACGATGACAAGGCCAGGGTTGACAAAGAGATCTCCAGTATAATACAGTGCCCAGGGATACCTCCAAAATGGAATCCGTTCAAGCTACCGACACCAACGATGCTAAGAACTGCGTCACCGGTAGCAAGCATCCAACTGCCATCAGATGAGCTGCAGGCGACGCATAATACTGCCAGCTCAGTAGGAGCACTACCAGTCCTGATGGACCTAGAGGTATCGCCGCCCTTCAATTTTACCCCCCCCCCCTACGCCCACATCCCTCACCACTTGCTAGGCCAATTTCACAATTGGGAATTGTGCTCAAAAAGCACACAAGAGCACCCCCACACGGCTGTCGGAACTATAGTGTAACCGGACATGGCTAAGCCACCTGCCCACACCCGCGAAGCAAAAAATTTTGCTATAAGTGTGGCAGGGCAGATCGCGACGTGCGCACCTGCGCATGCATCCAAGACGGTACGACACCCGTCGTATCGTCCTGGGAGGGGTAGGGCGCTGCGCAGCCGGAAACAGGCCAAGACGACACGCCAGGCGTCTACGCAAAGTGTGTCGGATAGGGAAGAGGCACGAGAGAGAGTAGCGAGGGTCCCACAGCTACGCAAACCCTGCAAGAGATGGCAAGCGCGACGAGAAATGCGCAGCCCGTTATGATTCTCATGTCAGAGGTAAAAGTTTATATGCAAAAGTAAAAGTAAACCTAAAGCGCACATGGCCCCAGAACTACCATCGATTGTACCTGTAAGCGTACAAAACGCTAACCCATTACAAATGGCCAATATAGACCCCCCCTCCCAATATCGGTTCAAATGACCAATACAGTTTTCTCAAGACATTTACAAATGGCCAATATAGATCCCCCTCAAGACTGTTACAAATGGCTAAGATAGTTTTCCCCAATTACAAATGGTTAATATACGAATATACGAATGGCGTAGATAGCCTCCGATTTCTTAGCTATTGTACCGGAAAGCCGATAAACCTTCAGCCAAATACAAATGACTAATATTGTTCTTCCCCCAAAGTCATTACGAATGGCCAATATTGATTCCCCCAATGTCGCCCCCATGATCACCGCTAGCCCTGCCGCGGAATCATCCCACTAGAGAGCGATGCCCATTAAAATCATGAAAGGGATGACCGAGATACGTAGAATATTAGAGCCAGCCCCCGCAAGAAGCACTACCAAGGCACAGCGTCGGCGGGCGAGGACGCGTAAAATTAAGTGAGCGAACAATGGCTCGAGAAGGGAATAAAACTACCTGCCCGTCCCACCAACGCTGTACCTGACACAATCAGACGGAACAGCCCTAATGATACGCGTTGTTTCAGCAACATAACTCAACAAGAAGAGAGAAGAAGACAAAAAGGCGGCAGACCCACGTCACTTACATTGCGAAACACAAGAAGAAGCGCGCATTACAGAACGAAGCGTTAGACTATAAGATATTCTTACTTTTAGAGTAGGTTAAGAAATAAACCGTAGAACCGAAGAATTAACATTAGCATTAGGATTAGGATAGGTAGAAACATCAATTAAAATACTAAGTTAGACATAGGTTTAGACTAAAAGTAGATTAGATTAGATTTAGGTTAATAAACGAAATTACAGTTCTTACCATCTTAGAATTTACCGTTGTCAATTAACAATATGAATAACAATAACAACATAGATTTATATAGTCGCTACACAACAACTTCATCTCCTGTACACACCAGCGGGTGTAATCAATAACGTTTAATATCGCCAGTGAATACCCACTCCACGCGACTAACTTCATTTCCTTTTTGTTCCCCCTTATCATATCCCCACCATTCATCAGCTCAACACCGCGCACAATAATTAAGCGAACGACCAGCATTCTGATCACACGCTCTCCGTAGGTTTATTGAAGGGCAGTTTCCTACGAACGTTTTCGCGGTCGTATATTTTCGCGACTTCAAAACCACTGCTCGCGCGCGATCGGGATTACCACGTTCGCGAACCGCCAGAGCGCGCGGAGTTCGAACGGGAAACGGAGCAACGAAGAGCATAGGAGCGCTCTTTCTCATTCCTGCGTATTCCGTGACGGAGAGTGTAGTACAGCACAGCACCACGTTCTAACCTAGAACCACAGCCCCGGACACTGAGAGGCCAGCTCGCTCAACTTTTCCGATTCACCACATCTCACCACCGAGTTCAGGCAAGGAGGCTCTTGCCACTCAACGTGCAGCCCGAGACCTATCCACGTCTCCCTGGCCGTCGGGCACATCCTCGGCATCGCCGCACTCGAGTCGCAAAGAGGTCGAGAGAGGCCGCCAGCACCGACGCCGTCAGCGAGCGAAGATGCGAGAGAGAGAGAGAGAGAGAGAAAGAGAGAGAGCGAACCGCTCTAAATGAAGGACGCCGGCACCGACGAACGCGCGAGAGGGAGAGAGGAAGGGCGAATAAGACAGCTGCAGCTTCCTCGCGGCAAGTAGTTTTGCCGTAGTTATATTATTATTGCATGTCGCTATAAAGGCTGCCTTCGCCAGCCGTCGCGTGCATTGTTATAAAATATGCGAAGTCCGTGATTCGCGTAAATGACCGTTCCCGTCATAATTGTTCCCTGTTTCAGCCGTAGCTAGCGTATGTGTGCAATCAAGCACAAACACACATACTGGCACATACGGCTACGTGAGTAAGCCACTATACACGGAAAGTATAATGCCAAAATTGGCGTTACAATATATATATATATATAGTATAAAATGGTCGGCAAAATATCAACTTCTTGAAGTAGACGCTATATTGAAGCAGCTTTTTATATAGAAGCGACGATAGATAAATTATGGTCAATTATTTATAGAAATATAGATTTGTATATATAGAGTACTTTTTACTTTGATATTATTAAATTGTTTTTGAAATCGGCTAAATTATTATCTCAGGCGAAGCCGGGACGGAGGATGCTAGTATATATATATACTAGCATCTCCCGTATATATATATATATATATATATATATATATATATATATATACATATATACTAGCATCTTCCGTATATATATATATATATATATATATATATATATATATATATATATATATTGCGTGTTTGCATGCTAATTTGTATTAAAAATTATAATAAATGAATATGTATACGCACTTACACACACATATATACATATACTACGGGTATAAAATCCGTAGTGCTTGTGCCATCTTCATCAAACTTTGGCCACAAATTACTACAACAATACCTCTATATAAAGTTTAATGCTTATCGGATTACTTACAGCTGTTCAGGAGCAGTTTGCGTAGGAGTACGAAAGTGGTCGGTATTATTGTTCAGAAGTTCACCCTTGTGAAAGAACGGCACTGAGGCCAGGAGCTTCGCCCAGCGCTGCCCATCCACCCAGCAGCCTGTCAGGAAGGCACACCTGTTTCTTTCCTCCCTCAGAGACGCCGTCGCCTTAGTCGCTAGTTTCGGAGCCAGTCAGCGCAGCGGAGGGAGAAGATTGCGCGGCAGCACAAGCGCCGCATATTGAGTCCCAGCACAGCGAGAGAGAGGGAGGGGGAGTAGAGGAGACAGCAGCGGCAGCATACGCAACGATAGGACAAATATATGTCCTCTCTCTCTCGTCATCTACCGCGTATAACCCCAGCTCGTGCCGAAATACCATGAGCCGTGGAACCCGCCGGGAGTGATAATTAATGATGTAATGTTTTCTGTTCGACGTTGCATCCGTATTTGTTGTAAAAAAAACATGCGTTTGATACGTTCATAAATATATCGTCGATTATATTGTGTATTTCCTTATAGGTTCCCGTTCCCCTTTTACAGCAGCCGAAGGTTCCAGCCAGTGTTGAGGCCTACGATGGCTCGATCACTAGAGCGTAGGACTAGTAACTTGGTGATCTGAGTTCAAATCCAGGTCTCGGCCGATTGACACAAGCACCGCTGTAATAATTTACATGTGATTTGTTTACAAACACATCGTAGACCTCCGTCGCTGATTAGCACCAATGTTTGGAAGCATAAATAAAACGACGTTAAATAACATAAAAGAAAAGAAAAAGATCCAGCCAGTGTATCGTGGTGGTCACGCACACATGCAAACACAAATACTCTCCATTTACACGGTAAGTGAGGCTACAAAAGTGCACTTACAATATATGTGTATATATTTATATATGTATATATATATATATATATATATATATATATATATATATATACATGTATATGTGTGTATACATATCTATGTATGTATATATATATATATATATATATATATATATATATATATATATATATATATGTATATGTATATATATACAATAAAAAATGAAAATAAATTGTTTCAATATTTAAAGGGTGAACCATTTACTGCAGTCACAGATCGCCAGTCACTTAGATTGCTGGAAAAATTAGAAATCTATTAGGACGATTGACAAGTTGGGCAATAAAACTCATAATTTGTAAAATAGTTTTGTGATATATTCTAAAAATCCAATAGAGATGAATTAAATCATGCAGTTGAAGAATAAATGCATAACTATATGATAACAGCCGTAAAAACAGAACCAAACCTCATTAAATTTCAGCAACGTGACTCAGAACGATGAGTCGAAATTGTGCATCTATGAAGATGAATAGAATAGTATTTTAGGAGAATTGCCACATGCTCACTACAGGCCGTCCTGATGTCGGAAAAATATTCAGAAAACAGACACGAAACTATCGTTATCTACAATATTATACAATAATATTTACAAATCAGTACAACTGGTCAGGAATGTTTCGAAAAATAGTACGATATGTATGAGCTTGTTAAAATTGTCAGAAACACAAAACTCAACAAGTAGCACCTATAAGAAAAATGCATGCTACAAACATAGCAGAGCTATAGGATATGGTGCCTGTTCAGCTCGTGGGATCACTAACAGTGGTCCCACTCGCGCCAATAACAGTGATCCTATCTTGCAATACTGCTAGTGATGCAAGATAGGATCACAAAATGGATTGAGGTAAAATGACTAAACACAATACTCGTAGCAGAAATTGTTCGGAAATACCTGGATGTCACATTCTATCATCCAAACACAAAATTCCCTGTAGAAATCATCTTGAGGTATCATATTCCACCGCCGGTATACGAAAATACAATATTTCCCCGTAGAATCCGTACTTAAAACGTATATACATTCCTAGTGATGCAAGATAGAATTATCCGACGGAAGTGATATGCATAAACAAGATTTTTTTTCTATCAATTACATTACACCGGCATGCGCTAGCGCATAAGGATAAACCCGGATAAGTACTCTTTTGCATGCGGGCAAGCTTAATTGTAAACTTTCTTTTTTAATTTTGTTGACATTTCTCTGTTTCCTTCTGCTCAGTTTTACGAGAGTACGCAATATTGGCCGCCGAAACGTTCAGAATGTTGCAGAACGCCTTTGGCGATCAAATGTTTTTGATTGGCACAAATTGTTCAAAGTAGGTCGAGAACGCGTTGAATACAAATCACATCAACAACGACCAAAAACATCTACTGATGGGCTACACGTCAACAAAATCCAAGAACTGGTTCTGCAAAATCGTCAGTTGACTACTAGAACACTTGATGATATTGTTGGAATTTCAAATGGGTCAGTCAACATCATTTTGAAAAACGTTTTGTGCCTGAAAAGAGTGAAATCTCGATTGGTGCCAAAAGCACGCAATTTTTTGGAAAAACAGCGTCGTATGGAGGTCTGTGAAACAGAAATACAGAAACCAGAGAAAAAGAGTTGGGTCTACGCTTATGAGAGCAAAGACCGAAAAAATCACGTCAAAGTCGCTTAAAAATCAAGATTATGCTCATTGTTTTCTTCGATTACCGTGGTGTGGTGCATTATAAATTCCTTCCAACCGACCAAACTACTGACAAAGAATATTATTTGAGTATTATGTGTCGTTTGCGTAAAGCTGATACGGCCCTCCAGTAGCCTGTGGAGCTCACCAGTCGTTCTAGTTACCAAGAAGGATGGAAAGAAAAGGTTCTGCATCAACTTCTGCGAGTTGAATCAAGTCCTGAAGAAAGATGTCTACCCACTGCCGCAAGTCAACGACACACGAGAAAAATTCAAAAGCGCACATTGTTTCGAGTAGAAAAACGTCGTGGTACTGAAGACTGTGTTCTAGCTGCTACTACAAACCAAGCTATACCACCACTGGAATAAATTTAAATTATCCCTATAACGTCAATCCAATAAATGAGGCCGCGGTCACCGACTTGTGATCCAGATTGCCATACTCGTTTTTCCAGACTGATCGCATCCATTCTACAAATCGACACAAAACGGCAAACAGGAATTAGGGGACATTCTCACTCAATAAGCTGCCGAAGAAAAACGTGCGATAGCCGACGCCAGCATTTTCAACGAGGAGAAAGAAATATGCAAAATCTACAAATTATCTAAAAAAAGAAACAGAATATTTCATGAATCTTACGACTCACCAACCGCAGGCCATCTAGGGGTAGCAAAGCCATTTAACCGGCTCACACACTACTACTTTTGGCCCGGCATTCTTAGGGAAGCAGAGAACTATGTTTGACAATGCGTTTCCTGTCAGCGGTACAAACCTTCCTAATAACAACCGACCGCACTCGTGGAGCACCCCTGAGAAATAATTTTCATCAACTTCATTAGACCACGGTCTCAATGGAAAGCCAGTAACAACATGCTACTGATGATGTAAGATCGACTGAGCAAGTGGGTAGAGCTACGAGGGAGGACCTAAAAGTAACGGATATCGGGCTGTGGTGAAGAGAGAGGGTGGAGATAGTTAATGTTCGACCAGATATGCGTTAGGGAAATGTCTCCTGAGTTAGTGTGCGAAGTTTTGTCGCTGTGAGTGTATTGGTTGATCCATAAGAATCTTTGTAACGAAACACCTTTTTTCATTATAGCGAAACGTCATAGACCAATTGTCAAAATCGATACATAACTGTGAAATTTTTGTTTTCTATTGGGGAAATCTGCAGAGGTAAATATTGTAATGCTTACATAAATCTGCTTCTAGAGATGCTGCCCTCGGTAAATCTACGAGTGGTTTTCACAATTTAAAAATGAGGAAATGTCCCTGCCGCAGTGTTAAAACAGGATTCCGCGAAAACAGATTCACTATTCTTTCTTCATCTTTTTTGTCCACTTTTCCTATCAAGTCACGTTATGGTAAATCATCAACATTGTTGCCTACATTATATCGCTGTACCTACTACTGTACAAATGCCTTCGACTTTCTCATAGATGTAGCAGCCGCTGATTGCGACATTTTGGGACCTTTCGGGTGGATGCAAAGGAACTCAACTGAATCTTTATTGACAATGCATCAAGGACAAAGCTTTCCTCTATCGGCTCGCGAAGGAATTAGAACGAAATCTTTCATTGTCTGTCAGTAAGTTCGACCACACTCTTACTTGACTGACTGTAAGCGGCAGCCAGAAAATAGTTCTGTTAATTTTGAAAACGATTATAGCGATGACGAAAGCATAGGGAGCAAAAGGTTAGACAAATATATAATTCCGCAGCGTCGTGAAAAAATGAATATTCTAAGTATGTGCTTTAAGTTTAAACAGTGATAAAAATACATAATTTCGAATTGGGAAACCAGTTGATGTTTGAAATCAATTTGAAACCAATTTAAAATTATTTTAACCGATACTTCGCAAGTGAATACGCTTATGTTTTTACAATGGTCATTTGTACATACAGAATAAAATTTATGCATATAATGTGTTATAAAATAGTTTACTGCTCTTGAACCGCTATTCTCGAAAGGTTCTCAAATGTTAATTAGTCCAGCGAACATTACTAAGTAACAATTAAAAAAAAGATAAATATTCTATTTATACAAGTAAAATCTCCACTTACTAAATTTACATACAATAAGAATGTTGAACTAAAATCATCAGTTAAAAATACTCAAAACTTCATTTGTACATTATTTTGGTGAATTTTTTATAAAAATGTTGTAAGATTTAATGAAGGTATAATAATACATCAAAAAATTTTAAAACAGTATTTTTAATATATTAATATTGGTATAAGATAATAATTAAAGATTAAAATTAGTTTATTATTTTAATTGTGTACAACCATGCTGTTATCGTTTGGCAGCAAAAACTACATAACAATACAATAAAATTCACTTTTCATTTAATTACAACTGCTTCGAAATTATTGATATTTCGATTGTCTTCACTTTAGTTTTTTTCATACACTCAACACAAATGTAGTACCAAATTCAATTCTCAGTTATTGTTTATTTACAAAATCTAAAAAATCTAATTTCAGCATCTTCAATTGCAATAAATCTTGAATATTGATACATCATTGAGCAAGATACAGTATCATTAATATTTGTACATAACAAATTCTTAAATTACACGATCTATTAATGTTCAACTATTTAATATATGTATTTAATTAATTTCAGAACATAAGATTAAAAAAAAAAAATTACCCAACTTAGCATTTCAATGGACTAAATAAATTTTAGTAATAAAAATTAAAATGAAATCGCTCCCCGCATCATTTGTAATTTTTTACAATTATGAACTATTACAATTAAAATTAAAAATTGTACTTATATCGACTGTTCTGAATTAAATCAATAAATATTTGTATCGGTCTTACAGTCTTTATAATATAATATATTAACTAAAATAATGACAGTCAGATTGTCCTTGTTTATAGTCACCCCTGAAAAATCTGAAATAAAACTTATTACTACAATAAATTATATTAAAAATTAAAAATTAAAAATAAAAATAAAATTAATAATAAAATATTAGTCAGGTTGTCCTTTACTAACATAGCATATTGTTTTTATTATTTTTATTTTATTTATTATTTTTATTTTATTTTATTATTAATTTTATTTTTATTTTAATTTTTAATATAATTTATTGTAGTTACAAGTTTTATTTCAGATTCTTCAGGGGTGACTATAAACAAGGACAGTCTGACTGTCATTATTTTAGTTAATATATTATATTATAAAGACTGTAATACCGATAAAAATATTTATTGATTGGACTATTATACCTTTATTGGAACTTTAATCTTTGACAATTCATAATAGAAAACGGACCAGATAATCATTTCTGTCTATCTCAACCAGCATAGCAATCTTTCACTATTCATATTTATACACACCAAAAATATTTAAATAGAACACACTCTTTTCGACAAGCAATAAGCTATTTGGCAGAACAGTATGTCAAATTACGTCAAATGTATTGATTTCGGTTTCTCAATGAACAAATGAATGGAATGTACTTGCAAGTATGGAAAATTTCTATTTTTGGTCTGTCACTCTCGCTTATACGTGCTATGGATGAATTACAAAGAAAATTAGTCACGCATAATCTAATGAACGCAATTACTTTGTGCGTTTTTTTATAGTTTATATATAAAACAGTAATATGTATAACATATATAAAATGTACATAATATATTAATAGTTGCCATCAATTTGTACGATTGGTTAACAAAAATTGAATTCAACATTCCTTCTTTTTTGTGACGTTTAAAAATGTTTTTTCTCGATTAAAATATATTTATACGTATATAATGTGAATCTATTTTTTATTTTTATATAGTTTTTTTACTAATATGTATATCTTTAATTATTTTATTAACGACTATGGAGCATACTCATTTTGATTGCTAAAAATATAGTTCCACTTTGAAATCGCATTTAATATGCAAAATGAGAGTAAATAATAATAAACTGATACGTTGAAATTATATTTAAGGTATATTTATAAATAATTTCAGTGATTTACGAGAATGATTAAAAAAGGACGTCCAATTATCTTTGAACATTATAGTTCATTATTTTATAAAAACAAAAAAATTGGTTAATTTATCTGATAATTACTATACTGTTAATATTCATTTGTACATATTAAATACTAATATATTTAAAAAAATGAATGATTACTCATATCAAGTTTTAACAACTACAAATAATTTTTAATAAAACGAAAACATTTTAATTATACTGCAATAGAAATTATTATTCGTTCAAGAGAAGTATTGGGGAAACATAAAGTAATGATTTGAAGTAATTTATTAAGATTTTCAACGAACATTTGATATGCATTAAAATTTGGCAAGTGTCTAGATTATATTGAAAACTTTCTATTATCAGTTCAATAAAATATTCAATAAATAAAATAGATATAGTCTTTAAAAAACGATTATACGCGTCCATTCCTATTTCTTGAGTCAATTAAATTTAATTCTTACTTTTAATTATTTACTTACGTACTACGTCTACTTAGTTATTGAATTATTGCACAATATAAAACGCGTATAAGAAAAGCTTTTTTACTTATTGTTCCTGCATTTCATTTAATTGGAATAAGAATGTTACAAATGTACCATTGCTAGGTGTGTATTTTACCAGCGAAAAGAAATGATAATTTTGACGATAAGAAAGCTAAAAATATTTCTAACTCTTAAAGCGCTTTTCGATTCTTGGATCAAAGAGAAATATAAAGTTTTTGTTTAAGTTATAGGTCGCTACATCTTACATATCTACTATAATCTTACTAAAGATGGTCAAATATTAGCATGTTTGAATACAAATGATTACAAAGGAAGACATTCGTAATATTTGCTGCTTACAGACATATGTTTAGAACATCTGCATCTAAATAATTACAGTATTTTGCATTTAACATTTTTCTTATGAATAAATAGTCTCGTGCGAATTATTCAGTTATACAAATTGCTAAATCGTTATATTTCTATATGTTTAGTTTTATAGAAAACGGCTAAGTGTTGCATAAAATTATAAACAATCGATAAGCTACTGACGTACTCAAAAAGACTTCAGAGTAAATCATCACATTAATTTTAAGATTATGAAAGATTTCAAAATAAATATAACTTTATACTATTTATTTGCATTAGCTTTATTTGTCTCGGGACCTTCACTGATCATTATTTTGTCTTTGAATATTAAATTCGAATGTAATAATAATTTAACCTTTCATTTTTATATACATTGTAATTATTACGCAAGTAAATTTTACTTTTAAAATAACAAACTAAACACTTTAAATAAAATCGTAAATGTTCCATTTAATTGAAGTCACATAAAAGAAAGGTCTAAATTGCCATAACACATGAAAAGCGCTTTGGTGTGTAAATGATAAAAATTTAAAATATTTTTATATAGCAGAATCGAGCTGGTATATCCGCTCAAAAATCTCGTATATATTTATAAATAAAAGCATGAAACAATATTTTTAAAACAATTGAATTGTACTTCTGTCGACTGCCCATTTTATATTCAATTTTTATAAGCAATATTTTTATATTCAATTTTTGTAAGCCTTACTTTTATGGTTGAAATTATGTCGCGTTCTAAATTCAAATAATATATACTATATTCTTATATATTTAATGTGAAATAGTTCATTTTGCACTTAACACGTGGCATAAGGTATCTTAAGGCATGCGCGTATGCTTATAAAAGCTTGATGTACGAAATCACTTAATGTACGAAACTTTAATATATTATTTAATATATTAAATCATATATTAAAGTTATAATTAAACTATTAATAATATATTTAATTATAATTAAACTTTAATATATTAAACTTTAATTATGCGTCATTGTTGCTTACTTCGTGTATCAACGACGAATTTTTACTTCGCAAGAATTTCCAACGAGACTTTCGTGGCTGATGGGCACTTTGTTTTCATATTTGTGCTTCGACTAGAAGGATCGTTCACGCCGACCTCGCCTATATTAAATCAGGTGTAGGAGGATGCGTCAAAAGAGAACTGAGCTTGCTCTGCGCACCTCTCTCTATCTCTCTCTCTTGAACTCACTCGCACAAAGTTTCGCAGTGATATCACCTGATGAGGGTGGTGTAATAGACCGGTTGAACCGTAACCATAGTTGTAGTCGATCGCCTCATATATGACAGAGAAGATGGGCGGGGAGGAGTCGTCGCCGCAGCCGAAGGGGCAGTTCAGATGATAAAGAGATCGATGCAGGGTCGCTGATGGAGGGAGGGATAGATGCATTTGTCCAGGTCCAGTCAGTGGATCGAGGCGTCCAGGCGCAGCTCCGTCGCGGGTGGCCCGAGCTGCAGACACTCCGGTGCCGTCAACTGGAATAAATCGAAGAAGCGGAAAATTATTAACATTAAAAATAATATACTTTTTACATATGATATTGTTAAAATCTTTAAACTTTATTCAAGTCGTAAATTGTTCCTTAGTTAACAAAATTTGTTACGACTGACCAGTTTGCAAAAATATTTTAATTAGCAAATATTAACAAATTATTAATTATAAAAAAAGTAATTATCATTATACTATACGTACATAAGCATGGAACAACAAGAAATATAGAAATATATTTATTAAGATATCATATCAACTATTTTTTCTCTGTTATCTTACATATATATTTTGTAAAGTATAAAAAATGTTAATGTAAAAAATTAAAAGAAAAGAAGGAAAAAGTATGGATTTAAAAATATTTCTGCAATGCGATACCAGTATATCTTATTTCTGGATTTAATAAAACACTGAAAATTTTTTTAACAATTAAATTCAAATATTTGAAATGTAAGAATATAAATTTAAGAAAAATTATAAGTAACAAAAATTTGTATCATAAATAAGATCCGTTTTATTTGTAAAATTATACGCGACTGCGGCATGTGAAACGATTTTGAGGCCTCAAGTGAAATTTAGTATACTTTTTCTTCGCCTATGTCAATCTCCTATTCTCGCAGTAGCGTATTTTAAAATTAAATGATAATGAACATGTGAATGTTTCAAATGGCTGTCTTGAAAAAATTTTGGGATATAGTAAAAGCCAACCGTGTGTTCCACATATGTGAAATTTAATATTCAACACCAACTGATAATAAAAAATGAAATGAATTATATTAATATCCAAAGGTACTTCATTGATTCACAAAAAAATGGTCAATAACCAGAATAACTGGTCACAGTAAATTGATTAGAGAAGGTAGATTTACAGTGAAAGTATAAAGAATAATCAAATCTACAAACCCAAAGGTACGAGTAAAGCGAACACGCGCATGCGCATGCGTATATGTGTGTGCTGAATTTGAGCTTTAAAAAAAATATATAGATACTACATGAGTATTTAATTAAAAGATTGAAACCCCAAACTGTTCTCTGCAACAAATATAAAACATATAAACTATAGTTACCAAGATTAAAGGAAACGATCATGTTGAACATTGAAAACGCAAATATTATCGTTTTAGTATAGTTCAAAAATTATTAAAGTCCAACGATCGTTTAAAATTTGAGGAAACATTGAAGAAATCATTTTTTCTTCAGAGCTCTAAGAAAATTACTGATAGATATTTCCAACTTCAGTTTTGAAAATTGCAGGTTTGAATCTACAATTTTTGCTATCAAAGCCAATTTTCTACACCATCATATTTTTTTTTTAAATAATAGCCTATTGAAAATTGGACAAAAAATGGTAGTTCTTTTTTTATACACCATATGCAGTCAACAGGCTAGCAAAGATTGTTTCTTAGATATCGGTGTAATTTCTTGTGCGTAAGAAGAAAAAAAGGACCTGACGCCGACGAGAGGGGAATAGAATGGCGGTATACTCACGATCGTCGTCTGCTGGGGAATCGGCGCAATCCCGGTAACACTGGTCGGATTGTAGTAGCTCGTCGGGCTGACGGGCGGCGATGGATAAGGCCAGTAGAAGATAGGCGGGTAAGCAGGTCCGAAAGGCGCCGGTCCCCTGGCGAGGATGGCGGGCTGCTGTACCGAGAAGATTGAACCCGCTGTCAGATGTGGTGGCATCATCGTGCTCCCTGCAGATGGTCAACGATTCAACGATTAATCGGTCGCACTGTCGCTACATCACTTCACCCATTTCTCACTTTGTCTGTTATACTGATTTTTTTATTATTTTTTTCCGATCTTTTTACCGATAACGGAAGCTTGAAGCTCATCGTAAACAATTACGCGTGTGTGATTATTTTTATAGAGCCACCACACGTTATATATATATATATATATATATATATATATATATATATATATATATATATATATATATGTATATACGGACGGATTTTACAAATTTAGTCAGTTTTGCATCATGCCGAATTGTATTGATAAGTGTGCTTTATGCAAGCTCCTGTATATATTAATATTGTACTAAACTTATATGTATATATCTCAAAAAATCAAAAGTGTTTGTTGTCTATTAATCAAAACTTTATTTTTATTTTAAATATTCTTAAAGATACATTCTCCTGCAAGTATACATGACGCGGTTAAAAGCAAGGAAAAAAACCATAAATAAATTCTAAAAAAATTAAACCAGTGATTTGACTCGTGATCAGTGGAAAGTTATAAAACATTTTGCGTGTGTGTAACATTCAGAAAGATATATAAGTAAATAGCCAAATTAAACCATTAGCCCAATATGTAATGTCTATATACAAAAAAGTAGTAAAGTAAAAAACACTTCTACTCATATTTTCACGCCTCTAAATACGAACCGCCCAGTCACACTGTTTGAGGATAAAAAATAACCGCAAAAGACGACACACAGTAGTCTCTCGCTATGTAAGAGCATTTTGTTCCATTCGCAATAAACTTACGATTATCAAATTCGATTGAAATAAATGACTGTTTGAAATTTCAATCGCATATTTGTTGAATTATAATTATTTATATAGTTCACATAGGAAAAATCTATTGTCCGCAATTGCATCAGTCAAAGTTTGATGATCGTAAGTAAATTGCTTCAGCCAGCTAAGAAATAATGATTGTCTTGGCCTACCTGTAAGCACAGAAGTTAGTATTGCACGTAGAAGTCCCGCTACCAAAATTGACACTGCACCACCGTAAATATACCTTTGTGTGTTGCACCACCTGTCCCGAGGCTCTGCCCAAGTTTCTGGTTTTCGCCCGACTTTTTTGTGTTTAGATTTGCCAAATCACCATGTAATATGTTACGTACACAACCATATGCACTCTGTCAAAACTGTCCCCCTTTATTTATTCTCCAATTCTCTCTTTCTGCATATTCCATTTAATTTTCATGTCGAGTTTTATTTTGATAGACAAAAAAATGATTAAAAAAATTTATAACCAAAAAATAGAAAACGATGAACAGGAGAATACACATTATATCACTTCGAAAAAGAGAGAGTGAAAAATTCTACACCATCTACAATAACTTCGCGCAGAAGCATTTTATTACCTAAATAAATCATGTCTATATATTACAGCTGTAAAAAATATTCCCAAATTTTAATTCCTTTAGAAACATTCAAACTGAATTCCCTTAATAAAAAACATTGTTAAAAAAACTAAAAGAAAGAAAAAAAGAATAAAAAGTATAAGAACAAAGAAAATTAACCAATCTTGTATTATATGTATATAAGCAAAGAGCTAAACATAATAATGTATATTCATCAGCACCCTACAGCCCATTTACTAAAGTTTGTATATACCTTTAATGTAACATCTATATCTATATAGGTATAGTCGAGCCTCTCCACGTTATTTTTCTATTTTATTCGCCATAGAATTGAAGCACACTTTTCCATATTATGCATTAACACTGCTTGTCAGACAAAATATCTCGAGCACAAGAGGACTGATGATTTACATCTTGGATGTATAATTTTTTTTGTCGTATAAAAAGTACTATGATGAACAAATGGACAACTTCAAAATTTCCTTTTATATGTAGAAATATGGATTAAACATTAATTTAATATGTCGAAAACTATTAATGATAAAAAAGCTATAATTTTTGTAAATTCGGATATATTGAAGTTGCACACTCAGTCATTATAAAAACACCAACAATTACTTATTTTTATGACAAATAATAATAGCACATTGAGCTTAAGCAGGCATCTTTGGTAATGTTATTCTGTCATTGCTAAACATACCGTAAACCGAATTGCATGATAAGCATTAAAATTTAATTGTAAGAAAATTCTATTTGTCATTTTTCTTTAGGCTCCCGCCACACATTTACCAATAACACGTTTGTATTTTTAAGATTTTCAAAAGCTGACTGTACATATTTTTTATATTTTAAAAAATTTATAACGATTTTTACTGTGATTATGTTAATTGGACTGTAAGACCAATAGAAATATTTATTAATTTGTAATTATGTTCCAAAGAATTTTCTATATTTTTTTACCTATTGTCATTTATTAATGCAATTATAAGTAGATTTGAATACAAATTTGCTTAAAATTGCTTAAAAATTCTATGTGTGAGATATTTTATATCAAGTGTATCTACCCCCTCAAAATTCGTTATGATTGATAAAAATAAGCAAGTGTTTAAATTATTTGTCTGACTACGTATTTTCAAAAGTAATTTTACCTTTGAAACAATCCAGCATGACGAATGTATTTGGTAAATAAAAAAGTAGATAAATCGCAGTAGAATGCACAAAATCAATAAAAATGTTTTTTTTTTTTTTAATCATAATCATATATAAGAATAATATATACTCCCTATAAAGTATTTCACAGCAAAAACATTCCAGATCTCTGCAAATGGATATGCGGCTTCTGAATGCAATTTTGTCATTGAATTTTTCTAAAGTATTTGACATACGAACAATGTTTAGTTATTATTCATTTTAATCGATCAATTTCAATTTTGAAGCTGTCATCAACTTTGTATAAAATATCCCATATTTTTATATATATGAAATCAAAAAAATATTTATTGCAAATAGTATAAAAATTGTTATAAATTTATTTTGTATCGTTTACAAAAAAAATTTATTTATGAGATTATTGAAAATATTAATTTCAGGTAGTTTTACTAATTAGTAATTTAATAGTAATATTTGAATTCAAAGCTGAAGTACAGTTGAGTCAGTCAATGTAAAAGTTTTAGTATACTTTAATCTTCAAAAAGAAATTTAAAAAAAGTTTCATTTGTAATAAAATTAATGCCACAAGTCAGCCTAAGAAAGCGTAATAAATATAATGAACAAGAGAAACAATTATAAATAAAGTAAGATAAACTACAGACGACCAAAAGTATACTGATCAATTGAAAGTGAAAAAGGAGAATGCAGGTGCGATTTAAAAAACAATGAATTATTTACGGATGAAAAACAAGACAAGTTAACAGTTATAATACACATAAATTATATAGAAATTCTATCATGAAACTATATCATTTTGGAAGAACCAAAGATACCTACGTGCCCAATAAAGGAATGTATAGGGACCCGAGTGTAAGTCAACCAATATCGCTTCCAATGATTGGCCGAGTTACGTACGGATTAGAATAGGAGCGATGGTCGTACTTTTCGCGTGCCTTGTAACCATTACAATTGAGATTAAACAAATGAATATTTACAGTTAATTAATTATCTTTTTTGTTTTATGCTTAATAACAATGCGTTAAAATATCGAATATTATTACTCAATTAATAATATTGTAACAATTCATGCAGTCAAAATATATATGTATATTATGTATAAAAAACTTAAGTTCATGCAAGAATTCCCAAAATATTTATCCATAAATATTTGGTATTGCAAAGCCAACGGAATCAAGTGCGATTTTGATCAAAATGCAAAAAAGAAAAATACATACACACGCACGCACACATGCGCGTGCACACGCACACACACACACTTTTGTTTTGTTTTCAAGCATTCTTTATATTTACGCGTCATCGTGTTGGCTCGTCATGCATCAATCTTGCGAATCGAAATTTACATATATTGAGTTATTTCAAATATTGAATAAGATAATTTCCAACTAAATAAGCAGAGCTGCGACGAATTAAATTCTGCTATCCGAAATATATATATATATATATATATATATATATATATATATATATATATATATATATATATATATAATTGAACTGGATAATTTCTTCAAGTTATGCGATTAAGTTACATACAAGTGATTCTAATTCGATCGAATTTTCATTTCAAATAAAGATGATAAATTGATAAATAATAGTGATAGCAGAATTTTTCTTCGACACTTAATAAATGACGAAAATTCCAGAAAAATGATTTTTTAATAAAACGACCAAAAAAGTACGACCAGCGTTCAAGGTATTTTAAGGAATTTATAGAAAACACCAAAACCCGCCAAGCTGAAAAGATAATAACCACAAGACACACGAGTACATTTATTAAACATGATTATTGATTATTAATTATTGATTATAATCATCGATTTACAAAGATTGTACAGAGGTAATAAACGTGCTTTTTGTGTTTAAATTTAATTATGTCTATGATCGTGTTTGCGTCGCTTCAACTGTATTCGGCATTAGCTTATAAAGAGAGACCGAAGAAAAATCAGAATTATGTAAAAACCTTTATTCATTACGTGTCGAAGTTCCTATATATATATATATATATATATATATATATATATATATATATATATATATTCTCAGTTGCGTTTATCATCACGAATAAAAGTAGCGAAGCAAGCAGTAACCGTTCTACTTTTTTGTTTCGTTTATTTTAATCAATTTGAACCTTATTCCCGACCGTCACGATTCTCTTTTTACTTGAAATGCATAAACTTGGTTAGCTTTCGCCAGAGAGTAAAAGCAAAAGCTTGTATATCTTCTAACAGAACTGTATAATTGCGTTTACTAAAAAATGACCATTTTGACCAATTAACAACATTGGAAATAGGGAAATTTTTTTTAACAATATTTCGCAAAAACGTGAAAACTAATAGATTTAAAAACATATTGGCATCAAAATATGATATAGTATGAAATAAATTTAATTAAATAAGTAATTCTTTTGAATATATATGTACTAATTCACAGTAATACGTAATATGAAAGATCATTTACAATTGGCTTATTTTTTTAAAATTACTTTTCAACGTGGTCTCTGTAAAAATTCTTATTCTGTCCATGTAAAAAAATTTTAAAAATAGATATTACCATATCGTGTTCTGATCGCCTTATTCAAATTACAAAAAACGAAATGTTAGCCAGCAGACAACACATCTAGCACAGTATATTGACGTCTGGAGTGAAAAGTTAGTACACGTAAAAAAAAGTTTTTTTTATAAAGACCAAAAAGTATAGGAGTCTCTGCATAAGATACTGCGGCGCAGACTCGGCGAAAGCCAACTATGCTACTTACAAACTTGATAAATGCAACAATTCTATTTCTTGTACACATCTTATGATTTCTATAAAAGTTTATTATCAAATCAGTCCGAAGTTTATCGTCACTGCGTCCTGCGACAAATGAGGAAAATAAAATTGTTGACAAACCAAATTAATAATAAAAAAAGAAAATGAAAGGAAATACATTTACACCAAAACCATTGATTCTGTCATTTCGTTTAATATAAATCACCACTGTTCGAAGAGACACAATCACTGACCATGGTGTATCATTGATTGGGATTCCAATGGCGCGATTTAGTCTAACAAGATTATTAATATATCTACTTATTAGATGAAAAGATATACGAATTCGAGACGATAGGCTTAATTACTTACTTATGTACAATACGCAGTTTGTGTGCTGACGTCCAATATCAACATTTACTTTATCGATTATATTATTTATATTTTAATTGACAAAATTAAAATTATATAATTAGTTACTTAAACAGAAAATTTCTACATTTTAGATCGAACAAGTATACATGCTAGTCAATCATTTTTACTACTAGCCGTTTATTAGTTTGCGTATCTGTATAAATGAATATTAGTTTTGATATTCATACAAATAAATTTGAATACCTATTATCAGTATTCGATATTTTATGATAAATTTAAAAATAATACGGATGATATTATGCACTTAACTACGTATTTGTTTTCTTCATTATAAATAATCATTTGATAGTTCAAGATATGTTGTAAAAAATAATCTTTTCTATATTTTAAATTACCAATGCCAAAATATTCTATTGTCAAATATATTAATGTATTATTTTTAAAGCTTGCATTAGCAATTTAACATCTTTATACTACGAATGCCATGATCATTTATATAATTATAATAAATATTAGATAAATATAGAGAGTGCGATCACTGTGTATGTAAGTATTTTATTGCATGATGAACCAAATTGTTATTTTATGTGCATGTATAGGTAAAATTCACAACGAAGACGTAAATCTATTGGTGGCAAACAATTTCCACTCGCCCTTACCTCGCAAATAACAGATAAATAAGTAGTCAAAATAAACACAAGACCTACACATCACAGAACATACAATCATAAATATCAAATTTATTCATAAGCAACGATACCTTTTAAGAGTTATATGAATCATCATAAATTATTATGAGAAACTTAGAAAACTATGCATTTATAATATTCAAGCATTTCATAATTTTTTTTTAAAAGAATACCAACCTTTATTTTCTAAAAAAAACAAAGTTAATATATAAAATTATGCAGTACTATTTTGTACATTAAATTGCACATGAAATTTTAATATTTTTCTCGCAATATACTTTATTGATATGCAGTATCGCTGAATGAATAAAATTTTATCAAGTTTTTTTTAATTAAGGAAAAAGTAAGTCTATTTTTCATCTATGGAATAAAATAGTTTTGAACTTATCCAAAATTCCAGACTTTATATATATAAAATATTACATAATTAGTCCAATAAAGTTTCATCAACAAGAATGATTTAAACATGCACTGAAATGTGAGGCTCGTTTTAAAAAAAAAAGAGATATAACAGTCTACGACTAACTAACTCTGCAGTGAAGAATTATTGCTTTAAAAAAATTCTACCTGTTTTACAAATTGATTGGTTTCATTGAGTGACTGGAGAAATCGTAGCAACCAAGTCTTAAGTGTGCAAAATTTATTGATAAATATGAAACACTTGCAAATGCATGTAAGGATTGATACGATTCATCCTGTGGTTTCTTATTCTTAACCCTTAAACTTTAACACGACGTTTAACATGTATGATTGTAGACATATAGTTTCTATGAAAAATATAAGTATCTTAAATTTGAGTCCCTTTCGTTCAATAATCTAAGTTTGCTATATTTTTGAATTTTCATTGAGGTGCCGTGTGGAACTTTTATAATTTAATTATTATGAATTGAGGCTTAAAGAGACGAGAATGAATACAAAGGATTAGGATTTGGAATAAATGCAGCACCCTCAAAAATCTCTTTCTTTTACTAGTTCGATAGGCAGGCTCAAAATTCAATTTCAGGATTTTTGCTCATTGCTTCCATTCGACACTAAAAATTTTAACTATTGGTAAAATTGATTCCTTTTATATATCTAAAAATAAGAAAAAATAGATAGCAATATATATATATATATATATATATATATATATATATATATATATATATATATATATATACATATATATATTATCTATGTACCATCTGATAGTCTCATTTACTCGTGATTTATTTACAAGGATAAAACTTTCATAAAACTTGATCTTCCTCAAAAAATTCATATAATAATTATATTAAAATATTGTAAATATTTTATTTGTCCGAAGAACAACTTTTTTTATAAATTTAACAGATTGTATTAATAATTATTTTTATCGGTCGTATCGTCTTTATAATATCATATATTAGTTAAAATAATGACAGTCAGACTGTCCATATTTATGATCACACCCGTATGATCTGAAATAATAATTATATCAGAAAATTCAAAATAAAAATAATGTAAATTTAATAATAAAATAAAAATAAAAATAAAAATACAATAATAAGTAAAATAAAAATAAAAAAATAATAAAAGTACTTATTCTATGTTAGTGAAGGACAACCTGACTGCTCCCACCACCTTAAATTTAAGATCACCTTGTTCGACGTTTCGAATTGCTACGATTCATCCTCAGGAACTAAACTAAAATAAAAAACCCAGCATGCTACTTTATATACCCCTTTCGCACTCTAAATTTATTAGTATAACATTTATAGGACCCCCCTTTTTTTCCTTCAACTTAAATGCGAAATACAAATTCTATATTAATAAGGAATGATAAGTGTTGTCCAATTTACTCGACTCTAACGCTAAATTTACATTATTGGGATTTTTCAAAATATGGATATTTTCAAGAGTTTCTCTTTTATATTTATTCTTAATACCATGTTCTAAAATATTAACATTTTCAAAGTCGAAAGAATGTAACAAGTTTAAACTATGTTCTTTTAGCCCGGATGTACCATTTATGATTCATAAGCTATATTGATGCTCATATATTTTTTGTTTTAGGTACCTTCCCGTTTTTCCAATATAATATTTGTCACAATCTTTACAATTTATTTTATATACTACTCCTGTTTTCAAACCTTTATCATCCTTATCTTTACAATTATTAAATAGCTTTGTAATATTATTATTGTTTCTAAAGTAAACTTGAATCTATAATATAATAGGCTATGTTAGTCTTATGCGTTCCAGCCGGTGGAGTTGTAAATCGCAGTCATGCAAGAAAATTGAGAATCCTCATATTAATAGGCTACAAAATAAATTGAAAGAATTAGTAAATGAATGGAAAAAGAAATGGTACATTAATAAAATTACTTTTAAACACTTAAAATGCAAAAATGGAACAATAGCCAAATGTTATGGGGTTCCCAAGATTCACAAAGAGCAATTGACCTATACAATAATAATATCATCAATTAATTTTCCAACATATAATATTGCAAAATTTTTATCAAATATATTAGTTAAGATCGTTGGAAAAACCAACTTTTATGTTAAAGATAGTTGGAGTTTTTATGAAACAGTCAAAGATATTAATATTCCGAATAATTATAAGATGATTTCATTTGATGTAGTATCTTTATTTACAAATATACCATTAGATTTATTTAAAGAAATTATAGAAAAAAATGGTCAGATATTAATATACACACGAAATTAACAAAAGATGAATTTATAAAGACAGTGAATTTGGTTTTTAATAACACAATTTTTCATTTGATAATAAATTTTATGAACAAAAATACGGATGTCCAATGGGTCACCTTTGTCACCAGTTATAGACAATTTAGTTATGACAAAATTAGAAACTATAGCTTTGTCAAAATTGCTTTTTGAACCAATGATATTTAAGAGATATGTGGATTATATCTTTATAATTGTGCCAGAAAGGTGTGTAGACGAAATGGTGGATGTTTTTAATTCCATCCATGATCGAATTAAATATACAAAGGAATTAGAATCAGATAATAAATTAAGTTTTTTGGACGTCAATGTTATTAGAGTTAGTAATAACAGAGTAAAATTAAATTGGTACAGAAAACCTACATGGTCAGGTAGGTTGTTAAATTTTAACTCCCACCATCTATTCGGAAACAAGATAGGTACTGTAAAGGGAGTCATCAACAAAGCAATCAAGTTATCACACAGAGATTTTAGAAAAGATACTTTAAAATTAGTTAAAGAGATATTCATTAACAATGATTATACAATAGACTTTGTGGATAAAATGATTGCACAGAGAGTGGATCAAATTTATAATAGCATTAGAGAATGTAATATTTAAAAGAGGGATAATAATAATAAAATTGTGGTATTACCATATGTAAGAGGATTATCCGAAAGAATTAGAAGTGCATTTAAAAAACATAAGATTCAAGTTTATTTTAGAAACAATAATAATATTACAAAGCTATTTAATAATTGTAAAGATAAGGATGATAAAGGTTTGAAAACAGGAGTAGTATATAAAATAAATTGTAAAGATTGTGACAAATATTATATTGGAAAAACGGGAAGGTACCTAAAACAAAAAATATATGAGCATCAATATAGCTTATGAATCATAAATGGTACATCCGGGCTGAAAGAACATAGTTTAAACTTGTTACATTCTTTCGACTTTGAAAATGTTAATATTTTAGAACATGGTATTAAGAATAAATATAAAAGAGAAACTCTTGAAAATATCCATATTTTGAAAAATCCCAATAATGTAAATTTAGCGTTAGAGTCGAGTAAATTGGACAACACTTATCATTCCTTATTAATATAGAATTTGTATTTCGCATTTAAGTTGAAGGAAAAAAAGGGGGGTCCTATAAATGTTATACTAATAAATTTAGAGTGCGAAAGGGGTATATAAAGTAGCATGCTGGGTTTTTTATTTTAGTTTAGTTCCTGAGGATGAATCGTAGCAATTCGAAACGTCGAACAAGGTGATCTTAAATTTAAGGTGGTGGGAGTAGTCAGGTTGTCCTTCACTAACATAGAATAAGTACTTTTATTATTTTTTTATTTTTATTTTACTTATTATTGTATTTTTATTTTGAATTTTCTGATATAATTTATTGTAGTAATAAGTTTTATTTCAGATTCTACGGGGGTGATCATCAACATGGACAGTCTGACTGTCATTATTTTAACTAATATATGATTATAAAGACTGTAAGACCGATAAAAATATTTATTAATTTAATTCAATACAGTAGACAAAAGTACAATTTTTAATTTTAATTTAACAGATTGTACTAATAAGAATAGAAACTACTATTTTCTTTTTAATACAATAATATTACTAAATTACAATTATATTACTAAAAATAATAATAAAAACTATAGTAAAGTAAGACAATATTATGCATTTTTATAACACGATATAAACATTAAATTTTTATAATTGATATATTCCTAAGTACTTCATTTTATCACCGTTCAAAGAAATATCCATATGTAAAGATACTTAATCAGATTTATGAAATCGCAAAAGCCAATCAAAAATTAGAACTGTTGATTATCAAGAATCCAAAGCGTTCTTATAACTTTAGCTATAAATGGAATTTTAATATAAATATCAAAATTATTGTCTAAGATCTTATTAAGATTTTTATCTTTCTTTTAATTTTATTACAATCTGTAATATTTACCATTGCTTAAAAATTAGAAAGAATAAGTTTCATAAACCAAACCAATCGATTAGGATTTTTTTCCAAGAATATATACAGTATCAAACTGGCTAATACCACAACCATAATAATTGACGCTAGAAAATTGGATATTTGAAGTTACAGTCTTAATAACAATAGAGCACTATTGTGTACTGTATTCTAAGAGCAATATTAACTTTAAAAACATGATTGAAGTGTTTATTCTTAAGTCAATTATAAAAGTTCTTTTCTCCTTTTATAAATATTGGAAAACCAATGTGCTATTATTCAGTAAATGATATTATTAATAGTAAAAAAAACGATTTATAATAATATAATAATAAAAATATAATATAATAATAAAAAAGAAAGTTCTGAAGAAATATAGTCATAATGAAAGTTTTAAAACGAATTATTTTATAAATGGAAACCAAGTTATTTACTTTATAATAACTTGATTAAACAAAATTAATTCATAATTGACAAAACTATTCTACATCTTTACACAAAAATTTTACTTCTATATTCATTAAAATATTAATCAAAAAGTAATAAATTCAAATTTGAATGGAATGCAATAACTTTCTCTCTCTCTCTCTCTCTCTCTCTCTCTCTACACACACACACACACACACACACACACACACACACACCACACACACACACACACACACACACACACACACACACACACACACACACACACACACACACACACACACACACACACACACACACACACACACACACACACACACACACACACACACACACACACACACAGAGAACTTAATTATTAATTATTTTCAATCAAAAATAACATCTTTCTTTGCCATCTGGCAATAATGTTTACAAATACGATCGATTAAATGTATAATCGTAAAAAGTTGTAAATTAGGCTGAGCATTATTGTAATGTTCGATAAATTTCAAGGAACTGCTCGAGAACTATCAGCTATTTATAGGTCGAATACCTCACCTTTTAAATTTGTGGAAAGAACTGAGTCGGGTAAGCCAGAGTGGGGGCGGTGGTCTGAGGAGTGGCATGAAACGCGGCCCCGGGAGTCTGCCAGGCGGCACGCTTCGACACTGACACGGCCGTCTCTGCGGGGAATGCCGACTCCCAGGATCGTTTCAGTCCCAAGAGAGCGGCGGGATTGATTGGGGCACCGGGAATCAAATGCGGGGCCATGAAACTGTGCGGGGTGTGGCCCCTTAGGATGGGAATCCGAGGCGAGGGAACATTGAAGAAGAGCAGTGGCGAGGAATTGGCCGCGGCTGCTTGCTGTGCAACCGCTTGAGCGTGAAGCTGATGCTGATCGTGGCTGTAAGCGGCAGGCAGGCTGGGATGGTGCGAATGATGATGGGAATGGTGATGTGGATGTGGATGACCTACAGACGATGATAAGGCCAGGGCTTTGGTAGAGCTGGTGGGAGATGTCGGGGCCGCTGATGCGCTCGCGTTCGCGGCCAAGGCCATCAGCCAGAAGTCCTGGTTTCTGAGGGCCTGAGCTTGCACTGCCTGCGCCTGAGCAGCTTGAGCTTGCACTTGAGCCTGAGCTTGAACCTGAGCCTGGGCGTGGACATGAGCGGCTTGGACCTGGGCCTGGGCCTGGACGAACGCGTGAAGATCCCAGAGGGGCTGGGTGGACTGGGGATTTGGCATGGGAACCTGGGTCTGGACAGGGGGAACAGGATTTGATGGGGCGCCAGCGGCACCTAATGGGCCGGGTGAGAGCAGAGCCTTACCCGGTATCGGTGCGCCTGTCAAAACTAGATTCATGTCTTCACCACTACACTGAAAGACTTCAATGTAACGTTGCTTTTTGCCGAAAATCATGTAGCGATGGTGACGTTGGGAAGCACACGCGAACGCCGCGGCCTCGCTGTTCATTTGAATAAAAGCCTCTCCCGAGGGCTGTCCCTGTCAATGAAAAATGTTTTTTTTATTATTATTATTATAATTTGTTAAGAGCATAAATATTCTTTTCAAAGTAATATCAGTGTATGGAAAGTCTCAATTCAAACATGAATATGAAAATAAACGTTTAATGTGTACTGATGATAGCACATCAGACCAACAAAAACCGACTAATTTTTAATAATAGAAACTAAAAAATATAAAACATAGGTAGGAATATAAAAAATATGTTTTTTTAGTTCAGTTGTTTATTTAATAAACCAATAAGTAAACAAGAAGATTTTTTGCCAATATTTTGATAGATTGATTACCTAACGTGTTTGGGTACCAAATGCTTAAGAATACGCGAGCCAGCAGAGCTGCCGCCGTAATTCTTATGCACGATACGGTGACAGTTGTGCTGACTGACTTATCAACTTTAATGTTTGAACCAGAAGAGGATAAAAAAACAGCGTTTTGTAATATACTTAGCTTATGTTATTTAAATATATCAGAAAGGTTTCATAATGTCAAAAAATTCTTGAATATAGAACAAATAATATTGATTAATGTAAGACTTTATTTATATTATCTGATGGCAATTACTTTACCTGAGCATTATAAACCATGTGAACACCTTGATATTCTATATTTTTTGAATGTTCTCCCATAAACTCTAAAATGTGTTCGACGAGTGATTCGTAAGGAAGTCCCCTTAAACGAACACAATCCTTACGAGTACCAGATATAATATAGTGCTGCGGAATTATAGGAGGAAGTGTTGGTAGTATAGATCTATCCATGGGTTTGGTATTACTAATTCGATTTAGTACCTATTCAATATGTATTTAGTTATAATGACAAATTTTATGAATTTTATTAAAATAAAACTTTATTTGGCTTATTCTTAAACTTATATAATAAATATTATAATCATAAATTAATATTGACTTGTGTTACGATCGTATATATCTGAATGTTTTTCTAATTTATCATGAAAAAAATTATAATATTGATATTACGTTAAAATCGAAATGGTATTTTACAAATGGCATTTAAGTTTAATTAATCACATTTCTAGTTTTTGTAAAAAATATTATAAAATAGCAATAATCTTAATACGTCTGTAAAAGAGTCACAGCATTAAAATCAATTCTAAAATAATAAATTTTCATTTTTCTTATCTAATAGTCCAGTTGAATTAGGACCAAAATAGCCGGTCACCCATATTTTTTACACGCAATTTTTTTCGCACGATATGGTAACTGAGGGTGAATAAAATAAGATCTTGAAAAGTCAGGATCGTAACAAATCCAGAACATGTTCATTTATTGCAAAATAGCAAAAACGAATGCTTTTTTTACTTTCTCTTCAATAGTTTCAAAACTATTGCTCTTGTTCGTGCCGCTTACATTATAATGGTAAGTTTCAAGTCTTATACGCCTGGTAACTGGCATTCAGTTTTGTCTTACCGAAGTAGACAACGAAATGTCAATATAAGTTCCAATACTACAGATAAGGAGTGGCCTTTTATGCCTTAGCTTTCTATCCGTAATCATGTTTCGACACTGAGAACTATAATTATGGCATGCTTCCGCGCTGGAGGCGAGATTTTCCAGAGTTCTACTACACTGCTGCTAAATACGCTTATTTTACTTCCTTGTGAGAATATTGAACTATAGACTTGGAGAAGTCAGATCAGCTTACCGATATTGCTCTTGGAAGGTGTTGAAGTCCTACTTGACTTATACCCTTCCAAACAGCGAAGTGGCGCAGCCATTTTTTAGTCCATCGAGCCGGATTCTTGCCATCAACGCACAGTATATCGCTCAATTGCAGTAGCACATAGTAATACGTATAGATTTATGCTATACGCGTTCGACTTGGCTTTCTGGATTTTTGCTATCAACCCATAGTATATCGTTCAATTGCAGGAACATATACTCATAGGTATAGATTTATACTACACGCGCTTGACTTAGCTTTGTTTTGCTTCTGCTTAGATTGACACGCACAGTATATCGCTCATTTGCAGGAGCGTGTACTAACGCGTATAGCTACAGTACGTATAGCTATAGTTTACAGTAACTATACGCGTTCGACTAAGCTTTCGGTTTTTTGCTGTGTTGAATTTAACACGCACAGTATATTGCTTAATTAAAGGAAACATATACTAATAACATTATGGCTGAAAAGGGTACCGAAAATTTGTTAGTGAGACAGACACCGTGCTTAGATTTATTGATGAATTTCAAATCTAATACGTCTAAACAGAAAGCTGACGCAGCTATGACCGTTGAGGATTATCGGTCGCGAATCACTGTTAGACAATTATTGGAACGGCTTTTGTGAGCGAGACTTCCAACTCAGTTCCTTCTCGGAGTCACTGAAGGACCGTAGTTATTTTAAATTAGATTTATATAATAACGAAGTATCTGAATACTTGTCAACCAAGGCATGGCTAATTGAATGCATTTCAAGCCTCTGTAGTATTCAGTCTTCTACTCAGAACGTATTCTCAACTACGGCGGCAATAACTAATTCATCGCGGGTCTCTCTTGGAAAGGTAAAATTACCTAAGTTTAATGGCACTCAGCGTAATTGATAAAGTTTTAAAAGCAAGTTTCAATCCCTTGAGTTAAACGATACGGCGATTTCTACTATTATTAAATTTCAGCAGCTGTTCAATGCATTAGAAGGTGAAGCAGCTTCAAAACTGCATAGTTTTGATTTGGTAGATGAGAACTTTCTTTCGGCTTGGGAGTCGTTATGTAGTCGCTACGATAATCCTCTATTAAGATTCTTTGCCCATTTTAATATTCTTGTGCGCCTTCCTGCATCTTCTAAGGAAACTGACGAGCATTTTAGTAAACTATTGCATACTGCCTTGGAGAGTAAAAATGTGTTCACCTCTCTAAAACTCCCAGTTGAACATTGGGACATGATATTTACACAATTAATTGAAAATAAAATTCCACCATTGACACGACTAGAGTGAACACGTTTATTTGAACGAGACTGCGGTAATGAATTCCCAATATTTGTAGACTTTAAAAAATTCTTAGAGTCTAGGATTCAAAGTCTAGATGTCGTCGAGGACTTGGGTGAGTTTGTCAGAACTGAACATGGCTACAGTGAGAATCTTCGCATTCAAAATAATACTAGAGCTGATAAAAAATCTAGTTCATTTAAGAGAAGTAAGTTAACACATGTTACCATCTTAAATTCCAAAAAAAAAATGCTACGCCTTGTTCCCTTTGTCAAGGACCACATTTTGTGAGCTATTGTAAGCAGTTCGCAGATCTTGTACCAGCTAAGAGAAAAGAACATGGGCTGCACTTAGCTGACCCACACTTTGGACAACTAAATACGGTGGATTGCATTCTAAGCTCGTCTGTTTATGGCGTCGTGCTTTTGCCAGAAATATGTCGAGCTCAATCCCCATATACTGGTCCGGTGGCTTTATCGTCTGTTTTTGGCTGGGTTTTAATCGGAAACGCAGACACCGATAATACCATGGAAATAACGGTACATCATTTAGCAGTAGATCAGAGTCGTTTCATAGTTAAACTGCCCTTATATAATCATCATAAGTTCATAGATTCAGACAAAATTGCCAAAGCTTGGATGAATCGACTAGAGTGTTGTTTTCGTAAAAAACATGAACTTCGCACTTATGGAAATTCTTCCATCAGATGAATGCGAGGTTGACGACGGATACTTTTTGCCTTATCATCTAGTATTCAAGCAGGATGGTAGCAGAAAAATAAGGGTTGTCTTTAATGGATCACAAAAGGATAGAGCAGGAAATTTATTAAACGAATTTTTATATCCAATCTATATCTTCCTGGTCAAAAGCTACAGGAAGACATCGTTGTTATTATTGTTATGTAGTGTTATTTTAAATATGTATTTGTATGTGATATAATAAAAAATTTTCGTCAAATGCTTGTCGACCTTACGTATACTAAGTGGCAACGTATATACTGGCATTTGGACCTACTTGTACCTCTGAAAGTTGAGTGCTTGCTTACTATTACATATGGAAAAGTATCAGCTCCATTTTTTGCAAATGCTTGCTTAGAAGAATTATCTAATTTGGTCGCACGTTCACATAAAATTGGATCCACAATTATTCTCAGAAATAGATACATTGATGACTTCTTAGCTGGCGGAGATACATTGGATGATGCTGCACAAGCATATTAGGAGCTTATTAAACTGCTTAGTTTTGCTAGCATATTCGTCTGTAAGTGCGCAGCAAACCATACCAATTTAAATCTATTAAACACTCAAGATGATTTTAAAGACTTAAATGAGAAGGAGACGGTTTCGACTCTTGGTCTATGGTGGAGTCCCCTTGATAATGCCTTTCATTTTCGAGTTAAACTGCCTTTAGCATCTCCAGCAACCACAAAGCGTCCCATTTGGTCGGAGGTATCTAAAGTATTCGACCCTGTGGGTTTTTTGTCCCCAGTTATAATTCGTGCAAAAATTTTAATTCAATGTTTGTGAATGCAAGGTGTCGATTGGGATTCGCTTGTTTCAGGTCGAATTCAGAAGGAGTGGCTTTTCTACAGAAAACAGCTCGTTGCCATAGAGAAGATTCGAATTCAACGTTAGGTAAATACAAGAAGTCTGAATCCTGAAATTTACATGAGTTTTGTGACACTTCTGAGCATACCTTTGCAGCAGCAATTTTTGTGACTGTTTTAAGTGCCAGATGTGCACCACCGCTGCTCATCGTTAAAACAAAGGTAGTTCCACTTAAAGTTTTAAGTCTACCAAAGTTGGAACTCTGTGGTGTAGCATTATTAGTCAAATTTATAGCTAGAATACTTTCTAAATGAGACTCTTCGCCTAAAGAGATGCATTGTTGGTCCGACTCAAAAGTCGTTCAAGCCTGGCTAAGATCACACCCATCTCGTTGGAAGTCATATATTGTAAATAGAGTTAGTGAGATTATAACTCTCTGGCCGACAGCTAAATGACCACATGTGCGATCCGCACATAATCTAGCAGACTTAGCAACCAGAGGATGTACTGCACTACAGTTGCAAGAATCAACTATGTGGTGGCTAGGGTCTATTTGGTTGATTGAGGATGAGTCTTTGTAGCCCATACAATCAGCTGAAATTTCAACAAACTTAGAAATTCGACGTTTAACTGAAGTATGGTTCATTCAACATCATCAAGATTGGGAGGAATGGTTTGTGCGATTTTCCTCCTTTGATAAATTAGTTGCTATTATAGCTTATTGTCTTCGCTGACATATAAAAGAGCAGAAGAGAAAAGGTTGTTTGTCGGCTGAGGAGATCTCAATAGCAACTACTACTTTAATTAAATTGGTCCAACAGTCGGTTTTTTCCAATGAGTTTCGAATTTTATATTTAGGCTAGCAATTTCCATCAACAAATCCATTACGCAAATTAATGCACTTTATTGGCACTGATTGCCAATAAACCTACACTTCGTGTAGGTGGTAGATTGCACAAATCTTTCTTATCGGAATCAGAGAAGCACCCAGTGATTCTAATAAAAACGTATCATGATCAGATTCCATCAAAAACGCATCATGTTACCGCTTTACTTATCAGAAAAGCTTACCTCTGTACTTTACATGGAGGAGCTACAATTATGCAAAGCTATTTACAGAGAAGTTATTGGATAATACATGCTCGAAGTATTATTCGAAAAGTAGTTCGTCAATGTACCACCTGTGTTCGATATAATGCTCGCACTCAGGAGCAGTTGATGGAATCACTCCCTGTAATCAGTGCAAGACCTGCTCGACCTTTTCAACACATTGGGGTCGATTTTGCAGGTCCTTTGTGGATTAAAGCAGCTTCTGGAAGGGAACAAAAATCTTTTAAAGAGTATGTTGCAGTCTTTGTATGCTTGTTCGTTAAATCAGTTCATTTGCAATTAGTATTTGATCTTACTGCACAAGCATTTTTAGATGCGTTTCGGAGGTTTATTGCTCGTCGAGGCCTCTGTAAAGTTATTAACAGTGATAATGGCAGAACGTTTCTGGGTAGTGAAGCTGCAATTCAACGTTTCTTTACTAAAGCTTCTGCTTCAGGACAAATAATTGCATCTACTTTGGCCCAAGATCAGGTAGAATGGCATTCTATTCCTCCCAGAGCCACTAATTTTGGTGGCATTTGGAAAGCTAACGTGAAGTGTTTCAAAAGACATTTGTACAGTGTTATAGGCGAAAAAAAATTGTCGTTCAAGTTATTTTCAACTCTCTTGGCTGATGTCGAGGCGTGTTTAAATTCTAGACCACTCAGCGCACTTAGTTCAGATGTTGCCGATGTGAGTGCAATCACTCCTGGTCATTTTTTCATTGGTGTTCCACTTGTAACACTCCCTGAGCCATTTTGTGAAATTGATGAATCTCAAACTCTCTGCTCCAAATGGATGTTGACGCAGCTGATGAGAAATCATTTTTGGCAGAGATCGCAAAAGGTATATCTTGATTAGTTACAACCGAGAATCAAGTGGCTTAAGCCTAATTATAGTTTTCAAATTTGCGATTTGGTTCTCTTCAAAGATAACTTGCTTCCGTCAACAAAATGGCCATTAGGACGTATTACCGACTTACATCCTGGTAATGATCAGTTGACGAGAGTAGTGGCCTTGTGTACTGCTACTTCTGAATACAAGCGAGCAGTCAACAAATTAATTTTGCTTCCAGTTTATGACAATACATCAGCTAATCTATTGACATTACAGTCAAACTTATAGATGTTCATGAATTACAACTTCGGTTGTTTATTTTTTGCGTATCCTACGAAATTATTCGTACGAGGTGGGCGGTATGTTCGCGTCGCTTACATTATAATGGTAAATTTCAAGTCTTATACGCCTGGTAACTGACATCCAGTTTTGCCTTACTGAAGTAGACAACGAAATAGGAATATAAGTTCCAATACTACAGATAAGGAGTAGTTTTTTATGCCTTAGCTATCTACCCGCAATCAAGTTGGGAAACTGAGAACTCTAAGTAAGGCATGCTTCTGCGCTGGAGGCGAGATTTTCGAGAAATATTGCCGAAATTCTCCTGAGATTTTCAAGTGATTTTTCAGAATGCTTCTAGTTTGCTGTTAAATTCACTTATTTGCTTGTGAGAATATAAACTGATATTGCTCTTGGAAGGTGTTGAAGTCCTACTTGATTGATATACTTCCAAACAACGAAGTGGCGCAGCCAGTACTAATAAAAAATTTAAATAATAAAATTGAATTAAAACTTTAAAAAACCAATTTTTCTATTGTTAAATAAGCAATGTAAATAGAAAAATGTACGAATTCAAAGAGTTATAACAGTTGTTTAAATAATTAGAATGCAGTAATAATGCTGCACTAGTTATTTTTGTATCTACTCACAATATCTGTAAAATGTTGAGCTCTTACATATTTTTATACGACCAATAGAAGCAAAGAAATTTTGGTTTACGTATTTATTTATTACTGGGGATCCAATTAATATTTTAACTTCAAATTTTGTAAGACGCAAGTAAAAAGGTTCTTCTATCATTAAAATCTTTTAACATAGTCTGAATGATTAGTAATTATGTTAAAATGAAAAGTTAATCAAAAGTTTTGATGGACATCGCGGTCCCATCTATTGAGTATGCGTAAAATGCGTGAATTCGCGCACCATTTCACAGAAAGTTTCGGCTACGTCACTGTCGAGCTCAGTTGTAAAATTAATAAATATTTTTATCGGTCTTACAATCTTTAACATATAATGTATTAGCTAAAATAATAACAGTCAGACTGTCCTTGTTTATATTCACCCCCGAAGAATCTGAAATAAAACTGATTATTACAATAAATTATATTAAAAATTAAAAATAAAAATAAAATTAATAATAAAATAAAAATGAATAAAATAATAAATAAAATAAAAATAATAACAATATTCTATGTTAGTAAAGGACAACCTGACTGGCCCCACCACCTTAAATTTCGATTCATCTTTGGTGTCCGGTGTTTAAAATACAATTTCGTTGTAAAATACAATCTGCAAAAAACAACTTTTAACAAAAGTAAAATAGTTAAGTTGGTCTGATGTGTTCTTAGCATAGTAAGAATTTTAAATACATCTTCTCATATATTTTCTAAAAAAATTAGATAAAATACTTTCCGAAAATTCTAAATATATTAATACAAAAAATATTCTCTAATTAAACTAAAAATCAGGTCATTGATATAGTCAGATATTCTACTGGTTGTGATAAAGGGAAACATAATAATATATCTTCTTAGCATATTAAGAAATTTACAATTTATAGATCTTATATGTATTTTATAAAAACCTTATATAAAATATTTTTCTAAATTCAGTAATATATTCATAAAAAATATATACATAATAATGTGTGTAATTATATTGTTAATCTTTTCATAGTAAAATAAAAAAATGTTCATATACCAAAATAATATTTATAAAAAATGTTTTTCTAAAATCTTCTGAAATAGATTAACCAAGAATAAATTATTGAACGCAATAACGTTTTAACACAATGGACCATTAAAACAAACGGCTAAGTGCATTTAATATGCATCTCTATAAATAACAGCATGTATAGTTTACACAAATATATCTAAAACTCTAAAAAATATTTATTAATATCTATTTTTAAATGATCTCATGATTTTATTAAGCTGCATTTCTGTTAAAACTATTTAGTTATTACTATTATTTAGAGTTTTAGATATATTTGTGTAAACTATACATGCTATTTATAGGGATACATATAAAATGCACTTAGCCATTTGTTTTAATGATCCATTGTTTAAAGACTTTATTGTGTTATATAATTTATTTTCCCGCACTTGGAGCGCAAAATACTACTTTTCCTCCCTAGGGAGGAAAAGTATTTATAACCGCTTCCCGATCCATCAGAAAATAGAATTTTACTTTTTTCCATTGGGAGGAAAACCGAATGAACGAAACTGTGTAGTATAGTAAAATAAAATTTATATTCTATGTGAAATTCATTATAAAAATTCTTATAATATTTTTCTGTATTAAAAATTATCTATATCTTTTTAGGTATTAAAAATTATCTGTATCTTTTTGTAAAATTAGTTTTAATTTGAAATTCTGTTTATTTTGCTCTTAATTTTTTTAAATTTTAATTTAAGAGTAGATTATTAACAAACTTATAACCTTCAATTGATTAGTCTTATTTATATTTAAAAAATGGGGGGGGGGGTAATATTAAGCCCCCCAAACCCGGCGGGTTCTTCGCCCCATGCACTCCCATCTCCCGATCCTACACCTCTTCTTAAAATACTTTATCAATTTTCAAATAAAAGGAAATCATTTAATTTAATATTTAAATTGAAATAAATTTCAGGAATAACCTTAAGAGAAAATCGATGATATTATATTTTCTTCAAATCCAACGAATTACATTTTATGTTAGGGCAACTTATTTCGGAGCGAGTATCATCTGGACCTTTAGAGATTATACCTGCTCGCTCTGTCTAAGTATAACTAACACATGGGGGTGGGGGTTGACATTGTTTAATTCTGTGAGTTTGTCATTTTATTTTGTGTGCATTTCTTTGAAGAATAAAATGCGGTCTCGTATGGGAAAACAGTATGTAACACAAGGGAGCAAAGGCGTTTTTGGACTCGGATAATTTTACGTCCACGCTTCGCTCGGTCGGCAAATATACCCTAGTCGGAAAACGCCTATTTTGCTCCCTTGTATCACAATGTACTATTTTGTGAATCTATTTCGGAAGATTTTAGAAAAATATTTTGTATAAATATTATTTTGGTATATGAACATTTTTTTGTTTTACTATGAAAAGATTTAGAATATAATTATATATATATTATTATGTATGTAGTTTTGTCTTAATATATACTGAATTTAGAAACATATTTTATATAAAGTTTTTATAAAATTCATATAAGATTTAGAAGTTATAAATTTCTTAATATGCAAAAAACATATATTATTATGTTTCCCTTTATCACAATCAGTAGGAGGTTCTACTATATCAGTGAACTGATTTTTAATTTAATTATAGAATATATTTGGAACTTTTGGACAGTATTTTATATAATTTTTTTATAAAATACATGAGAATATTTATTTAAAATTATTACTATACCAAGAACACATCAAACTCGCATAACTATTTTACTTTTGTTAAAAGTTGTTTTTTGCTTTGAATTAACATTAAAAAGTAATGCGTATATTTTGATTTAAGATTCACATAAGCTTTCTGTAGGTGATAAGCTAGAGTTACATTTAAGATTTTTCTTAAATAAAACTTATAGCCAAAATACATCATGGCTTCACATTTTTTACATCACACAATAATTGTTTAAATATTTTATAAATATCATTCAAATGATAACTTGTAAATACACTATATACAGAATTTATGATTAATGTATCATTATATATTATATGGCTTCACATTTTTTATATCATAATAATTTTTTAAATATTTTAAGAATATCATTCAAATGATCTTTTGTAAATACGCTACATACAGAATTATTTTCATTAATATTAAAAAGTAATGCTTTTTTTTATTTAAGATGTAAAAATGTTTACAATATTATTGATTATATTTACTATATACATAGTGAAATCTGTATTGCATTTATAGATTTTCAATAATATTGAACAGCCATGGTAATAACTCATATCCATTTATTTATAAATATCATACATAATTTTGGTAGCTTTGTTGCTGACTATTATTTTTAAAATAAGATTCTTAAAAATAAATAAATATTAGTTATATAAACATAATTTATAAAATAAGATTTCTAAAAAAAAGTCCCTTTGATTCCTCAACTGATAATGCAGACAAATAAAAGTCTAGTAACATTTTAAATAAAATGCTTTTTAAAGCAATTTTCATGTCATTATTAGTTTTCAAACCATAACAAATAACTTAATAACTATTATATAACTGTATGAATGCAGCTATAGTATAAAGATCTAAAACTGATTTAGCCATGAGAAACGTTTGATAAGGTGAATATCAATAAATGATTTAAAGGCTGCATTACAAGTAAACAAATACAAGCAAGAGAAGTTGCAAGAAAGCCATTAAATTTTATATTAAAGAGATAATTAAGTATTTATAATTCCATTGCATAATGAGTTAATAAAATTGATCCACAATAGTTTATCTTTGGAACTAAAGATTTTAAAAATGATTAGCGATTTATGGAAAATAAATGTCAAAGTTGTACTATTGATTAAGATTCAAAAATAATAACCTTATAGCTTCTAAATGATAATAAATTCTTAAAATAACAGTAAAAACTGCTAAATATCTTTATATTCTTCAAACATTACACATTTATTCAAAAAGAATTCTTTTACATACTTCTAAATGAAGAGAAGTATTTATTTATATTTCCAACCTTACTTATTGAAAATAATGGACTGTTATCATTGCACCTGATTGTACTATGTGTTATCAGAGGTTATTATAATAATGCTTCTTACTACACATAAAGCGTCTTACCAGAAAATTGGGCTGAATTTTAGCTATAGTTTGAAGCGTCTTACCACTGAATTTTTTGCTACGTATTTACTACTTCTATATATATAAAAAAGAAAAATTCTGACCATTTGCTGTAATCATACACGGAGTTTTATGTTAAAAACTGCTTGTAGCCAAAAATACCGGCGGGAAACGATTCTTTACGTCATAAATAGTACATATGCTTTGGAAAATTATAGATAAAGAAGTGATAAAGAATTTTTTTCATTAATTAAAAATTCGAAATCCCAATTTATAAGTAAATAGTGTAGCGGCTATCCCATGCCGGCGGTTTTTAAACTCGTCTTTGTAGCGCTACCGCTCCACTTGATATATTAATAAGAAAAAACAATTATTTCGATGATTTTTTTTAAATTTAACATTAATTTTTTTCTATTCTTCATCGTAACGTTGGTTGTAATATGGTAATTCAATTATATCCAATGCATAATAACGTAAATTAATTCTTTTAATCTTTATATTGCTTTATTTCATAATTTCAAATTACTTTTATTTCATCTTTTCTCTTTATATTATATCAGATATGTGAATAAGTCTTTCCCGTTTTTTTTTCAAATTTTGAGCCTTTATTGTGAAAAAATGGTTACAAATGAATTATTGAAAGTATTGGCCATCGCTAGCAACAACTTTTTCCCATCTTTCTGGCAACATACGAATCCCGTTGCGAAAAAATTCGACCGGTTTGGCCTCTATCCAGTCATCCACCCATTTTTTGGCTTCCTCGTAGGAATGGAAGTGCTGGTCAGCCAGGCCATGCGTCATCGATCTGAAGAGATGGTAATCAGACGGAGCAACGTCTGGACTATACGGCGGGTGGGGTAGGACTTCCCATTTGAGCGTTTCTAAGTATGTTTTCACCGGCGGTGCTACATGTGGGCGAGCATTGTCATGTTGCAAAATAACTTTGTCGTGCCTGTCGGAGTATTGTGGCCATTTTTCTCGCAGTGCGCGGCTCAAACGCATCAATTGTCGTTGATAGACCTCGCCTGTGATCCTTTCATTCGGTTTCAGAAGCTCATAGTAAACCACACCTAGCTGGTCCCACCATATACAGAGCATGAGCTTGGCGCCATGAATATTTGGCTTGGCCGTCGATGATGATGCATGGCCGGGTAGTCCCCATGATTTCCTTCGCTTCGGATTATCGTAACGTATCCACTTTTCATCGCCAGTCACGATACGATGCAGAAAACCCTTTCTTTTATGTCGCTGAAGCAGCTGTTCGCAAGTGAAAAAACGCCGTTCGACGTCTCTCAGCTTCAGTTCGTACAGCACCCAATTTACTTGCTTTTGGATCATTCCCATGGCTTTCAAACGCTTTGAAATGGTTGTTCAGTCAACTCCCAATGCTTCAGCAAGTTCTTCTTGCGTTTGACAAGAATCTTCATCAAGCAAAGTCGCCAATTCTCGATCTTCAAAGATTTGCGGCCGCCCGGAACGCTCCTTGTCTTCCACGTCGAAATCACCGCTTTTGAAGCGTCGAAACCATCCGCGAACACTTGAATCATCGACACAACCTTCTCCATAAGCCTCCTGAAGCAATCGATGCGTCTCGGAGCAGATTTCTTCAAATTGAACCAATAAAGTGAAACTTCCCGCAAATGACGTCGACTCGGCTCAAATTTCGACATTTTCACGATATCAAAAATTTATGATGCGAAAAAATTTTAACTAATGTGTTAGTATGGAATTGTTGACATATGAATAAGCTTTGATTAGGACATATGTAACCATTGAATACTCGCACAGTATTGGTGGCGCCATCTCTTACAAAAAACGGGAAAGACTTATTCACCCTCTAATAATATTAACATCATTCAATATTATTTATTTTCTCTTGTGATGAACAATTTTGATTATTTATGCACATTTCTGCTTTTTTTCTATATTATACTTAGGGTTTAAAATGATTATTTACAATAACTTAATTTTTACAATAATTTTGCAACAGGTTACCATATTGAAAATACACTTTGTAAGTTTCCACACATTATGAGTAGATAAAAAACATCTATTGCAGAATTATTATTGAATTTTAATTGTTTAAATAAATGTTATAGCTCTGTAAATATCGTACATTTTTTCTATTTTCCTTGCTTATTTAACAATAAAAAAAATTTATTTTTTAAAATTTGAATGAACTTACCTTGTTCAGAATTATTTCCTTCAGTCCATACCAAATTTTTTTGATTAGAGTAATAGTTTTGAAACTATTAAAGAAAAACTAAAACAAAATCATTTTTTTGGTATTTTGTAATAAATGAACATGTTTCGGATCTGCTACGATCCCGACATCTTAGGGTCCCATTCTATGTACCCTCAGCTACCATTTATTGCAAAAAAATTGGCGTTGAAAAAAATGTTAAATAAGAATCCTCATTCGCCGAGACTATCAATGATTTATGCGTGGTTACGATTCGCAATAATATTACTATTATCAATGTATATAGCGCACCTGCTGCACCTCCGCTGTCGTGCTCCGGAACAGCTCGATGTACCTGCTGCCGATTCGGTCTCTATGCTTACTGAGGGCCTTGGCAGCGTCTTCTTCCTTGGCGAACAGCACGAAGGCATCGCCTGAGGTTCGGCCGTCGGCGCGCTTGACAAATAAAACTCCGTCCTCGCCGTCCAGCACTTGACAGGGCTTTGGTCCAGACAGAAAGAACTCGAGCTGCAAAATTACAGCGTTAATTTATACGGTATGTTTTAATGGAAGCGTAAGTATTGAAAATCCCAATTGACATACGTACAGACGCGCGTGTGTGCAAAAATATGCCTATATAAAAAATAAAATGCATGTCTGTTCGTATGTCCTTGATAGGCGCCCAAAAATACTATCTCGATCGCCTACAAATGTTAACTACGTATTCTATATAGTCAAGATTAGACGGTTGGCTATTTTTTCCAAATTCAACTAAAAATTGTAAGTAAAGTTTGCAGTTATTTTACCAACATTTCGAAGACTATACTATATGATCAAATTTGACCTGGAATGATGCATTTAAACTTCACGCGTAAACTGAATCGGTAAAATTTTTTTTCTATATTGTTACAACATTTCTTGATGTCCGTGTGAAATTTAAGCGAGAGCTGTCCATTAGTGTATGTTTGTCAGCTGTTTGTTTACGATGCAAAAAGTTTATCTGGCGATATTGACTATGGAAAAAGCTGGTCAACGAGTTTGCTTCAAATTTTCTGTTTCCAATGGAATTACGGCTAAGGAATTGTTGAAAATGTTGCAGAAGTGTTTTGGGGAGTCTACTTTATCACGAATACAAGTATTTGAGTGGCACAAAACATTCAGTGAAGGTCGTGAAGTCGTCGAAAACTTTCCTCGTGCAAATCGCCCCTTCACCGAAAATCAAGGTGATGCTCATCGTTTTTTTCGTTTGCCATGGGGCGATTCACCAGGAATTCGTTCCAGGAGGTCAAACGGTCAATAAGGAGTACTACTTGGACGTTTTCAGGCGCCTACTTAAAGCAATTCGTTATAAACGACCGAATTTGTGGGCAGACAATTCATGGTTTTTTTACAACGATAATGCGCCGGCACCTTCTAGCATGATTGTGTCTGATTTTTTGTCAAAGACGAAACGCAAATTAGCACTCAGCCACCGTATTCGCCAGTTTTGGCTCCGGGTGACTTTTTCCTCTTTCCGAAACTCTAAAATCCGCTTCGCGGAACGCATCATAGTTAATATCGCCAGATAAACTTTTTGTGACAGAAACAAACAGCTGACAAATACACACTAATGGAGATATGGTACTCAAATTTCACACAGACATCAAGAAAGGTTGTACCAACATAAGACAAAAAAATTTACCGATCCAGTTTACCCACGGAGTTTAAATGCACCAGTCCGGGTCAAAATTGATCATATGGTGTATATATATATATATATATATACACATACACGCGCATGTATACTAGCACCCTCCCGTCTTGGATTCGCCGGAGATAACAATTGAACCGATTTCTTCAACAGTTCAATAATATCTAAGTAAAAAGTACTCTATATATAAAAATCTATATTACTACCAATAATTTACTATAATTTAACTATCGTAGCGTTTTTCGTTCTTCGCGTGTCTCTCTCTCTCTCTCTCTCTCTCTCTCTCTCTCTCTCTCTCTCTCTCCACACACACACGCGCGCGCACAAAAGAGTCAACAAAGAATCAAAAGATACCCATAAGGGGTGAGAGTATTGTCAGATTAACCTCATGTGCGTGATTCAAGACGCCGCCTAGTAGCCCCTGGTGAAACTGATTGTTAAAACCGTGAATTTATTGATGAGAGTAAAATTAATTACAATAAAAAACATAGACTATGTCCTTCCGAAGATAATATAGAATCTACATGTCAAATTTCAGAACAATCGGTTCAGTCGTTTTTTCGGTTATCGTGTCCAAATAAAAACACTCTTTGTCTTTATCAATTAGTATGATATCATATGATATAATATGACTAGTATAATGTGATATGATATGATATGATATATGATAGGATTAAAGTTACAGAATAGAAAGAGAGAAGAAATATATAAAATAACATATATATTTGTAAAAGGCATTTAATTTCTACAAATACTTTTCTATCAATAATAATTATAAATTATGTGTAAATAATAAAATAAAATGATAAAATATTAGAATTAATAATTCTAAGTATAAGGTTTAGACTTTGAATGATGATTGAAATTAGACTATAGTGCCTGGTAGAAATCTAACAATTTTCAGTAGGTTGAAAAGTAGTTACTAGGTATGAAAAATAGAATCAACTATTATAGCTTAAAACTAGGCAAATGTTAGAATGACAAATGTGAACATTGTCTATAAAATAAAAAAATAGAAACTAGGTTTGAAACTGGAACCTTGTTTCTGGCTAGTAAATAAACATTTGAATTCGGATGTAAGTTTCAATTACTACAATGTAAAACATTAATATATATATATATATATATATATATATATATATATATATATAAAATATTATAATATTATATGGTTTATAGAATAAATGAAACATCATAAGATACGTAAATAGTTTGAAAAAATTAGAAAAGAAAAATAATGTCTCTTTTCAGAATGAGTCCTTATAATATCAGAATTTTAACCTGGTTTCGCATTAACTCTTATGAGAGATCCACCGAAAATGAGATTTATTTCACTAATAACTCTCAAAAAATGAAAGATCCTTATCATAAATGAGCCGCGTATTGATTATTTTCTAAATATTTTAATGATATCTTGAAAGTTAAGTGTCAATCCTAATTTTGAGGAAATATTTAATTACAAAACCGATCGTATCGTACGTTCCCGGAAGTACAATGTCTGCTGACAGACGACGCGCGTTATTCAAAATTGCATGAGATATACGAAGTATTATAACAAAAATTACTATTAAAATAATTTCTTATTATTATTATATGAGGGTTATTGTATATTACACATAGGTGCTGTAGAAGGATTTTTATAAATCAACATAGCTTTGAACATTTTCTTATTTTAACTGTGACAAACAACACATAAAAATCTTCAAACGTTAAGGAAGGGAATAGAATTTCAAATAAATAATTATCTTAATTCTAGATATTAATTAAATTAATTAAAATACTTAATTAAAATATTAGAAGTGCGTTATACATATGGTATTACCATATGTAAGAGGATTATCCGAAAGAATTAGAAGTGCATTTAAAAAACATAAGATTCAAGTTTGCTTTAGAAACAATAATAATATTAGAAAGCTATTTAATAATTGTAAAGATAAGGATGATAAAAGTTTGAAAACAGGAGTAGTATATAAAATAAATTTGAAAGATTGTGACAAATATTATATTGAACAAACGGGAAGGTACCTAAAACAAAGAATATATGAGCATCAATATAGCTTACGAATCATAAATGGTACGTCCGGGCTAAAAGAACAATCGATTCAGTAGTTTTTTCGGTTATCGTGTAGAAACACGCTTTCTCTTTATAAATTAGTATGATATGATATGATATTATATGATATGATATGATAGGCTTAAAGTCATAGAATGGAAAGAGAAAACGAATGTATAAAATTACATATATATTTGTAAAAGGCGTTTAATTTTTAACAATACCTTTCTATTAATAATAACTAAAAATTATGTGTAAATAATAAAATGAATATACTATAACTTTGAAGATGATGATGGCGATAAAATATTAGAATTAATAATTCTAATTAGGAGGTTTATATTTTGAATGATCATTCAAATTAGTCCATAGTTTTTGATTTATGCACAATATAAATCTTATGTAAATCACATTTCCACATCAATAATAATAACATAAATCTTCTTGTTAAAATTTTTTAACTTGAAGCAAAATGTACAAATATAACGTAACTTAAAAAAAGTAATTACTTCATTTAAAACTAGAGAATGTAAACTAGAAGCTAACTTTGTTTTGATGAAATACTGGTTTTTGTTTTCATGTCATCTGCTGCATCATTTTATCTGCTATGTGTTTATATATGTATTGCATAGCTATTATTATATGAATGCCTCTTACTATACTATACATATGTCCTACTGCTGAACTTTTGCTACAGTTTGAAGGATCTGATTGCTCGAAATTTTTGCTGTGTATTTACTATTACTATATATATATATATATATATATATATATATATATATATATACCATACATCATATCATATCATATCATATCATACTAATTTAGAAAGACAAAGCGTGTTTTTGTTTGTACACGATAACCGAATTAATAAATATTTTTTATTGGTCTTACAGTCCAATCAATTTCAACCAAAAATAAAATAAAATGAAAATAAAAATAAAAATAAAATAAAAATAAAAACTAAAAAATAAAAAATAAAAATAACAATAAAAAATAAAAAATAAGAAATACAAATAATAAATAATAAAAATAAAAATAAAAATTAAAAATAAAAATTAAATTAAAAATTAAATTAAAATGATAATGACAGTCAGACTGTCCTTGTTTATATTCACCCCCGTAGACTAATCTGAAAATAAAATATTAGCTGAAAAAATTCTTTGTTAGTAAAGTGCAGTCTGACTGTCCCCAACACCCTTACCTAATTGAAGACTTGTCCAACGTTTCGAGCTCGCTACGGCTCCTCATCAGGGACTAATCTAAACCTTATATTCTAATCTATATATACTCATACCCACCACCAAATTTCGTAAATTAAATATAAATTCCCCCTCTACACAAATTGTCCAAAACCAATCAATTTAATAAGGAATGATAAACACTGTCCAATCTACCAGACTCTAACATTAAATTCACATTATTTCGATTCTTGGAAATGTGAATACTTTCAAGACTCTCCCGTTTATACTTATTATTAATACCATATTCCAAAATATCCACATTCACAAAATCAAAAGAATGTAAAAACTTTAAACAATGCTCTTTTAAACCAGAAGTAATATGTGAGCTACGTAAACTATATTTATGCTCATAAATTCTCTTTTTTAAATATCTACCTGTTTGTCCAATATAGTATTTATCACAATCCATGCAATTAATCTTGTAAACAACTCCTGATTTTAAGCATAAATCATCCTTATCTTTGCAATTATTAAACAATCTACTTAAATTATTGCGATTTTTAAAGAAAATTTGAATGTTATATTTCCGAAAATTTCTTTTTATTCTTTCAGATAATCCTCGAACATATGGTAAGACAATAATTTTGCCTCCGTTAAAATCAATTCCTGCACTATGTCTATTTTCGGTATTATAAATTTCAAACAATCTCTCAGCAATCAATCTATTAATAAATTGAATTGGATAGCCATTATTAATAAAAGTCTCTCTTACTATCTGTAAATTATTTTGTCTAAAATCTTTATGTGACAATTTAATTGCTCTGTCAATGACACCCCTCAATGCCCCAATTTTGTTTCCGAATTGGTGGTGTGAATTAAAATCTAAAAACCTACCTGACCAAGTAGGCTTTCTGTACCAATTAAGTTTTACCTTATTATTACTACATCTAATCACATTAACGTCCAAAAAACTTAACTGACTATTTACTTCAACCTCCCTTGTAAATTTAATTCTGTCATGTACAGAATTGAAAACATCCACCATTTCATCCACAAAAACTTCTGGAACAATTGTAAAGATATCATCAACATATCTCTTAAATATCATTGGTTCAAAAAGCAATTTTGACAAGGCTATACTTTCCAACTTTTCCATAACTAAATTAGCTATAACCGGTGACAAAGGCGACCCCATTGGACATCCGTATTTTTGTTCATAAAATTTATTATCAAATGAAAAAATTGTGTTATTAAAAACCAAATTAATTGCTTTAATAAATTCATTCATTGTCAATTTTGTATGCAAATTAATTTCATTCCACTTTTCCTGTATAATATCATTTAACAACTCTAAAGGTACATTTGTAAACAAAGATACTACATCCAATGAAATCATCTTGTAGTTTTTCGGAATAACAATATCTTTCATTTCATTGTAAAAACACCAACTATCCTTAATGTAAGAACTAGTTCTTCCAACTATCTTAACCAATATATTAGACAAAAATCTAGCAATATTATAAGTTGGGAAACCTATGGAAGATATTATTATTCTAAATGTCAGATTTTCTTTATGAATCTTGGGAAGCCCATAACATTTTGCCACAGTTCCATTTTCACATTTTAAATACTTATATGTAGTATCATTTATATATTCATTTCTTTTCCAATTATTTAATAACTCTTTCAAATTATTTTGTAGCTTAATGATATGTGGATTACCAATCTTCAAATAAGTACTATCATCATTTAATATATTATTTATACAATTTATGTAATCAATTTTATTGGAAGCTACAGTTACATTACCTTTGTCGGCCTTTTGGAAGATTATATTAGGGTTATTTTTCAAAAAATTCTTCGCGGTAATCAAATCATGTATAAAATTACTATTTAAAAAATTATCAAATTTATTTTCTCTTTTAAAATTACTAATGACATTAACCAAAGATGCCCTACATTCCTTTTTTACTTCATCATTTAAACCAAAAAGATTACTTTCAACCTCCGCGATGATTTCTTTGATCGGGAGATTACTTTTACAATATAATATTCCATGTTTGGCACCTTTAGACATGATGTTTATTACTTCATTTGGTATCTCCTTGTCAGTTAGATTCCTAAACCAATTTTTATTGTTTGCATTAATATGTAAATTAATTAATTAATGCAAACAATAAAAATTGGTTTAGGAATCTAACTGACAAGGAGATACCAAATGAAGTAATAAACATCATGTCTAAAGGTGCCAAACATGGAATATTATATTGTAAAAGTAATCTCCCGATCAAAGAAATCATCGCGGAGGTTGAAAGTAATCTTTTTGGTTTAAATGATGAAGTAAAAAAGGAATGTAGGGCATCTTTGGTTAATGTCATTAGTAATTTTAAAAGAGAAAATAAATTTGATAATTTTTTAAATAGTAATTTTATACATGATTTGATTACCGCGAAGAATTTTTTGAAAAATAACCCTAATATAATCTTCCAAAAGGCCGACAAAGGTAATGTAACTGTAGCTTCCAATAAAATTGATTACATAAATTGTATAAATAATATATTAAATGATGATAGTACTTATTTGAAGATTGGTAATCCACATATCATTAAGCTACAAAATAATTTGAAAGAGTTATTAAATAATTGGAAAAGAAATGAATATATAAATGATACTACATATAAGTATTTAAAATGTGAAAATGGAACTGTGGCAAAATGTTATGGGCTTCCCAAGATTCATAAAGAAAATCTGACATTTAGAATAATAATATCTTCCATAGGTTTCCCAACTTATAATATTGCTAGATTTTTGTCTAATATATTGGTTAAGATAGTTGGAAGAACTAGTTCTTACATTAAGGATAGTTGGTGTTTTTACAATGAAATGAAAGATATTGTTATTCCGAAAAACTACAAGATGATTTCATTGGATGTAGTATCTTTGTTTACAAATGTACCTTTAGAGTTGTTAAATGATATTATACAGGAAAAGTGGAATGAAATTAATTTGCATACAAAATTGACAATGAATGAATTTATTAAAGCAATTAATTTGGTTTTTAATAACACAATTTTTTCATTTGATAATAAATTTTATGAACAAAAATACGGATGTCCAATGGGGTCGCCTTTGTCACCGGTTATAGCTAATTTAGTTATGGAAAAGTTGGAAAGTATAGCCTTGTCAAAATTGCTTTTTGAACCAATGATATTTAAGAGATATGTTGATGATATCTTTACAATTGTTCCAGAAGTTTTTGTGGATGAAATGGTGGATGTTTTCAATTCTGTACATGACAGAATTAAATTTACAAGGGAGGTTGAAGTAAATAGTCAGTTAAGTTTTTTGGACGTTAATGTGATTAGATGTAGTAATAATAAGGTAAAACTTAATTGGTACAGAAAGCCTACTTGGTCAGGTAGGTTTTTAGATTTTAATTCACACCACCAATTCGGAAACAAAATTGGGGCATTGAGGGGTGTCATTGACAGAGCAATTAAATTGTCACATAAAGATTTTAGACAAAATAATTTACAGATAGTAAGAGAGACTTTTATTAATAATGGCTATCCAATTCAATTTATTAATAGATTGATTGCTGAGAGATTGTTTGAAATTTATAATACCGAAAATAGACATAGTGCAGGAATTGATTTTAACGGAGGCAAAATTATTGTCTTACCATATGTTCGAGGATTATCTGAAAGAATAAAAAGAAATTTTCGGAAATATAACATTCAAATTTTCTTTAAAAATCGCAATAATTTAAGTAGATTGTTTAATAATTGCAAAGATAAGGATGATTTATGCTTAAAATCAGGAGTTGTTTACAAGATTAATTGCATGGATTGTGATAAATACTATATTGGACAAACAGGTAGATATTTAAAAAAGAGAATTTATGAGCATAAATATAGTTTACGTAGCTCACATATTACTTCTGGTTTAAAAGAGCATTGTTTAAAGTTTTTACATGCTTTTGATTTTGTGAATGTGGATATTTTGGAATATGGTATTAATAATAAGTATAAACGGGAGAGTCTTGAAAGTATTCACATTTCCAAGAATCGAAATAATGTGAATTTAATGTTAGAGTCTGGTAGATTGGACAGTGTTTATCATTCCTTATTAAATTGATTGGTTTTGGACAATTTGTGTAGAGGGGGAATTTATATTTAATTTACGAAATTTGGTGGTGGGGATGAGTATATATAGATTAGAATATAAGGTTTAGATTAGTCCCTGATGAGGAGCCGTAGCGAGCTCGAAACATTGGACAAGTCTTCAATTAGGTAAGGGTGTTGGGGACAGTCAGACTGCACTTTACTAACAAAGAATTTTTTCAGCTAATATTTTATTTTCAGATTAGTCTACGGGGGTGAATATAGACAAGGACAGTCTGACTGTCATTATCATTTTAATTTAATTTTTAATTTAATTTTTATTTTTAATTTTTATTTTTATTTTTATTATTTATTATTTGTATTTCTTATTTTTTATTTTTTATTGTTATTTTTATTTTTTATTTTTTAGTTTTTATTTTTATTTTATTTTTATTTTTATTTTTATTTTATTTTATTTTTGGTTGAAATTGATTGGACTGTAAGACCAATAAAAAATATTTATTAATTTGTATATGGGCAGTCGACAGAAGTACAATTCAATTGTTTTACACGATAACCGAAAAAACTACTGAACCGATTGTTCTGAAATTTGACATCTAGATTCTATATTATCTTGGGGAAGGACATAGGTTATGTTTTTTTTATTGAAAATCATTTTACTTTCATCAATAAATTAAGTTAATGGTTTTAATAATGAGTTTCATCAGCGGACACTATGTGGAGTCTTGAATCACGAACATCAACTCAATGTAGTCCGCTTAAAGTATTACTACCAGGCCAGCTCAAATGAATGTTCGTATCCAACTTTCGGATTCGTATCCTAAAGAAGGTGTGACGTTTAGTCGGTATTACCTTTTTTGTTCTTCAGATTAATCTGACATTACTCTCACACCTTCTGGATATCTTTTGATTTTTGTAAATTTTATTTTCTCTTACGTGGGAAATCTCTCTCTCTCTCCTTTTATAAAATGATTCTGTATGCCAAATCATACTGAATATAGTTTGTGACGACAAAATATGTTTTTATTTTTATACATTATATAAAGTTCAAAATTGTTACAAGAGCCCATGTTTTTTTCAGTTTGAACCAAAGAAATAATGGCAAAATAGGGTTCGTTACCAACAACCTCGAAACTATGTATATATATATATATATATATATATATATATATATATATCGTCACTAATGCATAAAAAGGCAATATCCATCGTCTGCTTAAAAAATATGCTATTCGCGATACCATACCATTTTGCTTGAATTTCAGTTGGCATCACTACGAAAATATTCACGGTATTTAATTGAAAAACGAAAATATACGCACTATGTAATATATATTGTATGTATATTATATTATACATATACACATTTTAAATACGGATTCTACTGAGAAATATTGTATTGGCGTGTATGGGCGGTTGATTACGATATCCCGTTGCCTCAAGACGATTTATATATGTGTGTTCGGATGATAGAAGGCGATGTCCAGGTATCTATGAGCAATTTCTACGGGGAATATTATATTTAGTTGATAGAAAACGATGTCCAGATATGAGGAAATCAACTGCTATGGGAAGATTCATGTTGAGACGGTACTCTTTCCGATCGACTTCTACTGAGACTATTGTGTTTAGTTGGTCGGAAACGATGCTTAGTTACGTCGGACAACATCTACGGGGACTTTTGTATTCGGATGATAGAATGCGATTTCCAAGTGTTTCGGAACGACTTCTATGGAAAATTTCGTATTCGGACGGTAGAAGACGATGTCCAGGTATGACGGGACGATTTCTACGGGGAGTTTCGTGTTTAGTTGGTAGAAAACGATGTTTAGGTATGTCGGGACAACTTCTACGGGGAGTTTCGTGTTCGGATGATAGAATACAATTTCCAGGTGTTATGGAACGACTTCTACAGGGAGTTTCGTGTTCGAACGGTAGAAGGTGATATGCAGATATAACGAAACGACTTCTACGGGGAGTAACGTGTTTAGTTGGTAGGAAACGATGTTCAGGTATGTCGGGACAATTTTTACGGGGAGTTTCGTGTTCGGATGATAGAATGCGATTCCAGATGATTTGGAACGACTTCTACGGAGAGTGTCGTGTATAGTTGGTGAGGAACAATGTCCATGTATCTCAGTACGACTTCTATGAAGAGATTCGTATTCGATCATTCGAACACACACACTCCCAGTAAGAGTTGTCCCCGGATACCTGGACATTGTATTCTACCTCCTTAAAACAAAACTCTATAGCAGTCGTCATCAGACATTTTCTATAGTCCGAACATGATGCTCTCCGTAAACGTTGTCTCGAGACACTTGGAAATCCTTTTCTACCCCTCGAACTCGAAAGTATAATTTACTCCATCGAAGCCGTATTTAATATGCATATATATATATATATATATATATATATATATATATATATATATATATATATCTGAACATTTTCTATTGTCATACACAAAGTTTTATATTAAAAACTGCTTTGTAGCCAAAAACACCGGCGGGAAATGATTCTTTAGGTCATAAATAGTAGATATGCTTTGAAAAATTATCTATAAAGAAATGATAAATAATTTTTTTCAGTGATTGAAAATTCAAAATTTCAATTTAGAAGTAAATATTGTAGCGGCCGCGCCATGTCGGTGATTCAAACTCGCCTTCGTGGCGCTAGCACTCCACTTGATAAAGTATAATTACATATCATTTAGGATTATATAAGATGCTCAAAAAATATGAAAAGCATTCAAATAATTTTTGGAAAAATTTATAATCTACAATTAGTAAATTTCTTTAGATCTACTGAATTTGTAAATATGCGTCAATTACTGACAATGGCCATTAATATTATTTCAATGTTAAGTTAATTCTTTTAAAGAGAACCTAGATTTTGATCTAATTTAATTGTTTTAGTTAAATAGATAAATATTACAAAACAACATCTAGTACGTTAAAAATCTTGTTATTTTGAATAAGAAGTAAAAAGATAAAAAAATGTTCTTCATTCAAAATATATAAATATAAAGTTATTGTAACTAATTATCCTTGAAGATGAACCGGAGCGATTCGAAACGTCGGGCATAAAAGGTAAATCTAAATTTAAGGTCGGGATAGTCAGGTCGTCCTTTATCAATATGGAAAACAATTTATTTCATTTTTGATTTTTAATTTAATTTAATTACTGTTTTATATTTTTTTAGTATTGATGCCCATTTTAGTTTCTATAGTGATGATTATAAACAAGTGCAGTCTAACTGATTTTTTATTGAAAATCATTCTACTTTCATCAATAAATTAAGTTAATGGTCTTAGCAGTCAGTTTAACCAGCGGTCAGTGTTTGGTGGTATCTTGAAACACGAATATCAACTTAAAGTAGACAGCTTAATACGAGTATTAATACTCTATAAGCCAGTTCCTTTCAATGGTCATATCCAATTTGGGATTATTATCCTAAAGAAGGGTGATTTTCGTTGGTAGTATCCTCTCTCTCTCTCTCTCTCTCTCTCTCTCCGCCTTCTCTTATAAAATGGATGTATGCCAAATGATACTAAACATAATTTGCGACGATAAATTATTTTTTTGTTTTTACATGTTTATTATCATCAGAAGTGACAGAGGCGATATATCTAGCTTCCCCAGCACATCTACGCATACTTTCATTATCCGACGGTAAAATGCGATGTCCAGATATCTCTAAACGATATCTACGGCGAGTATCGTGTTTAGTTGGTTATAAACGATGTCTAGCTATGTAGGGACAACTTCTACGAGGAGTTTCGTATTCAGACGATAAAATACAATTTCCAGGTGTTTTAGAACGATTTATATGGGAAGCGTCATGTTCGAACGTTATAATACGATGTCCAGATGCTTTGGAATGACTTTTACGAGTAGCTCCGTCTTTAGTTTGTGGGAAACAATGTCCAGGTATGTCGGAATGACTTCTACGAAGATTTTCGTGTTGGGACAGTAGAAGACGATGTCCAGGTATAACGTGACGACTTCTATGACGAGATTCGTATTCTATCATTCGAACACCCAAACTCCCAGTAGAAGTCATCCCTGGATACCTGGTAGAAAATAATTTATAAATTTTAATTAAATGGTATGCGTTACCCAAATCTGGAAACATATTTTTTATTTTAAATAAATAAATATTAAAAGAGTCAAAAAATTATTAACTTGATTGAGGAAACATAAGTAGAATAATTTATAAATCGTCTTAATTTCTAGATTTTCTGACTAAATTCTGTCTAGTTTATAACTTGGTATACCTACCAAAATCTGAGCTCGTTTCCTATATAAATGCCAATAAAAGTAGGAAAAATTGGAATTAGGATCAGACTAGATTTCCCTTCTGGATCCGAACATTTAATAAGGAAAACTAACCCGATACTGGTTAGATTTTGATCATTTGATCAGAATTGTAAAAATGAATGTTTGAGCGTGATATATGACTCATATTAGAAAGAGTAGCTTCACGAGAGAATCGATGTGGATTTTCCCCAGAAGTGCCTTCTCATGTAGGAATTTCCCTACAATTGGGGATGTGCAGGTGCATACCGGTTTCGAGGGTTGCTTACACCTGCACCCATTAGGGTTTGCACTCGACTGAGTGTCTAAACTCCCACTCTTATTTCCCTCTTCCCATACACTCGTCCTTTGAACCAATCCAAATTAGTTTTATAAAATGAAAGGTAAAATTTACAAACAGACAAAACCCATTGCGAGAAAAGAAAAGGTATAGACCAGAAGAGATCAAGACGCGAACAAGCGCACATCAAGTCTAAACCTCAATCAAGAATTTTTATACATATAATAATTACACGTTGTTGATTTGCTTTGTATATAATAAATATTTGTTTTGCTGTTGAATTTAAAGCAAGTTTTTCTTAATTTCTTTCAATTTATCCACACGTCCTTAAGTGTCACGTGGAGTGAGCGATAATTCGAACATCTACTGTTTCATTTCTTATTTATTCGCTCACGACATAACAATGAATTTTTACACAGGAATTTACCCTAATTTACCTATCTTCGCATCCGTATTAAAAGCTGCTTCAAAGCAGCGTCCACTTCAAAAAGCTGACATTTTGCCGACCATTTTATATAATATATATGCAAATTAGATATGGTTTCTGCGGAGAAAAATATTTCAAAATGACTCGAGACGATTTCTATGAAGACTATCATGTTCGGACAATAAAATATGTCTTGGAATGACTGTTATAGAGAGCTTTGTGTTGGGGAGATAAAATACGATGTCCAGGTAACCTTGTGACGACTTCTACTGGGAGTTTCTGTGTTCAAATGATAGAATACGTATCTCTTCATAGAAGTCGTCCCGACATACCTGGATATCGTCCTCTACCGTTCGAACATGCAACTCTCCGTGTAAAAATATTCCAAGGACATTGTATTTTATCGTTAAGTACAAAACTCCGTGTTTGGATTATAATTTGGCGCAACTCAATGTAAGATATATATATATATATATATATATATATATATATATATATATATATATAATTAATAAATATTTTTTTTTATTGGTCTTACAGTCCAATCAATTCAATCTAAAATAAAATAAAATTAAATAAAAATAAAAATTAAAAATAAAAATTAAATTAAAAATTAAATCAAAATTACAATGACAGTCAGACTGTCCTTTCTTTACATTCACCCCCGTAGACTAATCTGAAAATAAAATATTAGCTGAAAAAATTCTTTGTTAGTAAAGTGCAGTCTGACTGTCCGCAACACTCTTACCTAATTGAAGACTTGTCCAACATTTCGAGCTCGCTACGGCTCCTCATCAGGGACTAAACTAAACCTTGTATTCAAGACTCTCCCGTTTATACTTATTATTAATATCATGTTGCAAAATAACCACATTCACAAAATCAAAAGAATATAAAAACTTTAAACAATGCTCTTTTAAACCGGAAGTAATATGTGAGCTACGTAAACTATATTTATGCTCATAAATTCTCTTTTTTCAATATCTACCTGTTTGTCCAATATAGTATTTATTACAATCCATGCAATTAATCTTGTAAACAACTCCTGATTTTAAGCATAAATCATCCTTATCCTTGCAATTATTAAACAATCTACTCAAATTATTGCTATTTTTAAAGAAAATTTGAATGTTATATTTCCGAAAATTTCTTTTTATTCTTTCAGACAATCCTCATATGGAACATATGGCAAGACAATAATTTTACCTCCGTTAACATCAATTCCATCACTATGTCTATTTTCGGTATTATAAATGTCAAACAATCTCTCAGCAATTAATCTATTAATAAATTGAATTGGATAACCATTATTAATGACAATTTCTCTTAATATCTGTAAATTATTTTGTCTAAAATCTTTATGTGACAATTTAATTGCTCTGTCAATGACACCCTTTAATGCTTCAATTTTGTTTCCGAATTGGTGGTGTGAATTAAAATCTAAAATCTACCTGAGCAAGTAGGCTTTCTGTACCAATTAAGTTTCACCTTATTATTACTACATCTAATGACATTAATGTCCAGAAAACTTAACTGACTATTAACTTCAACCTCCCTTGTAAATTTAATTCTGTCATGTACAGAACTGAAAGCATCCACCATTTCATCCACAAAAACTTCCGGAACAATTGTAAAGATATCATCAACATTTCTCTTAAATATCATTGGTTCAAATAGCAATTTTGACAAGGCTATACTTTCGAACTTTTCCATAACTAAATTAGTCATAACCGGTGACAAAGGTGACCCCATTGGACATCCGTATTTTTGTTCATAAAATTTATTATCAAATGAAAAAATTGTGTTATTAAAAACCAAATTAATTGTTTTAATAAATTCATTCATTGTTAATTTTTTATGCAAATTAATGTCATTCCACTTTTCCTGTATAATATCATTTAAGAACTCTAAAGGTACATTTGTAAACAAAGATACTACATCCAATGAAATCATCTTGTAGTTTTTCGGAATAACAATATCTTTCATTTCATTGTAAAAACACCAACTATCCTTAATGTAAGAACTAGTTCTTCCAACTATCTTAACCAATATATTAGACAAAAATCTAGCAATATTATAAGTTGGGAAACCTATGGAAGATATTATTATTCTAAATGTCAGATTTTCTTTATGAATCTTGGGAACCCCATAACATTTTGCTACAGTTCGATTTTCACATTTGAAATTCTTATATGTAGTATCATTTATATATTCATTTCTTTTCCAATTATTTAATAACTCTTTCAAATTATTTTGTAGCTTAATGATATGTGGATTACCAATCTTCAAATAAGTACTATCATCATTTAATATATTATTTATACAATTTATGTAATCAATTTTATTGGAAGCTATAGCTACATTACCTTTGTCGGCCTTTTGAAAGATTATATTAGGGTTATTTCTCAAAAGATTCTTCGTGGTAATTAAATCATGCATAAAATTACTATTTAAAAAATTATCAAATTTATTTTCTCTTTTAAAATTACTAATGACATTAACTAAAGATGCCCTACATTCCTTTTTCACTTCATCATTTAAACCAAAAAGATTACTTTCAACCTCCGCGATGATTTCTTTGATCGGGAGATTATTTTTACAATATAATATTCCATGTTTGACACCTTTAGACATGATGTTTATTACTTCATTTGGTATCTCCTTGTCAGTTAGATTCCTAAACCAATTTTTATTGTTTGCATTGTGAATCTGATAGCTTTGAAATTGTTTTTTATTTCTTAAACATATATATATATATATATAATATCATTTCTCATTTTAAATTAAATATCATGAATATTTAGTTACTGGTGTCAACTGAAAGTAAAGCAAAAAAATGGTGTACTACGAAATAGCATTTCTTTATATGGAAGCATCGTTAAGTAAAATTATTATTTAAAGGAATATATATTTATACGTATATAGTATAAATAGTATTTTTTACATGTATATTATTGAACTGTTTAATAAATCGGTTAAATTATTTTTTTGGGAAAAGCCGAAATGGGGAATACTAGTTTAATGTATAGGACCGATAACAATATTTACTAATTTAATATAATTATGTATTTCAGACAATGAATATTCTCAAGGAATTGTCTTTTTGAGAAGGTGTACGAAGTTATAAAAATCATAAACACAATCTTTTTAAATCTTTATGGCCTACGCTACATTTTTGATCTCAGATTATGCCATGTTGATACAGCTTTACAGTAGGTTTGTGGCGAGTATATGCACATCTCGGGTATCCATTTCATGCAAATCATTGTAGCAAGCTTAGTCCAGGCGAATTACGTTCAAAATGGCCAACTTACCAACATTTTCTCCAACGCTTATTTTTTGCATTAAATAATAGATGAGGATGTGTAGAATAAGACCCTAAATTGTCGGGATTTTAACCTATCGGCGACGTATTTATTTATTGCAAAATAGCAAAAAAAACTCTTTTTTTACTTTTTCTTCAATAGTTTAAATAATATTGCTCTAATCCAAAAAATGTTTCGTATAAAAGTTATGCAGGAGATAATTCTGAACAAAAGTACGTACATTAAAAACTTAAAAAGTCGATTTTTCTATTGTTAAATAAACAATGAAAATGGAAAAATTTTCGATATTCAAAAAGCTATAAAATTTGTTTAAATAATTGAAATTCAATAATAATGGCGCAAATAGATGTTTTTTTATCTACTTATAAAGTGTTTCAAATTACAAAATGCACTTTCAATATGGCGAGCAGTTGCAAAATTATTTATATTGCAACTTATCCATTGCGAAGTTCGTCAACGGCTGGGAGTTTGGTAATGCAGTTGAATCCGCGTAAAATAAAATTGAGAAGGAATTCTTGAATTTGTTCTAATGCGGTTTACACGATAATTTAATTTCGTTTAAATTTTTAAGGTGCAATGAATGATGAAACAAAAATTATATCAAAACTATCATTTAATAAACCTTCAAGAAATTATATTAAATATTAACAATTCTCTTAAATTCTACTGGCGGTGCTAATAAGGTGGTGTATCAACGAGTTCTCGTTGATGTCTAAATTCTAACTGAATCTTAGTTTTGTTGAGAAAAGTTGTAGGATCGGATAAGTGGTGGGGTAATAATCGTGTATAACCAATATGCTAATAATGTGCCAGGCAGATGGGATGCAAAAGGCATGGATTTTATAAGGGACGTGCCACACGGTCGATAGTAGGGATTAGTACAGGTAGCATCATATAACGTTTCGAAGAGAAACTTACAATTCGGAAACTTAATTATAAACGTTGTAAAACTCCACTTGAACACATTAAGTTTACAATCTTATTCTATAGCTATATAAAATAATAAAGCCCAGCGAGCTTCATGTAGGAGTAAACAGAAAACTATAAAAATGCATTTATAAAATTTTATCATATTATAAATTTAACTATTCGTACGATTCTCTTAAATATTTAATTTTACGAAATAATGTTACGATGTAACAGCAGTAAAATGCAATCGTTAAAGAATATTAATAGTAATCAAAGCTGAAAAGACCAGATTTTTAAACTAAATATTTATATTGTTTAAAGTGAAAAACGCAGTTGCTAGAGACAATATCTCGGAAGTTTTGAACGCTAGAATATTGAAAAAATGCATTTTATTACGCTTAAAAAAAGAAAAATTTTGAGCCTTTGTACATTTTCATACGACCAATAGAAATTGAGAAAATTTTTGTTTAGATATATGTAGATATTATGTAGATAAATATGTAGATATTATGCACTATATATTCATATAGATCGTGTAAATGATTTATAAATACAAAGCTAGTTAAGCTATTGAAAATAATTTTTAGCGCTGAGTGTATCACAGACAAGAAACAGCGTAAATATGCATCAATATTAAAAATTGGTTATCAGAAAAGAGCAAACCTAATATTGAATTACGTTAATATTATAAAATAAAGACAAAAAATGAAGTAAAAGTAATTCTAAATTGTTAAATAAACCAATATAAAATTTAAAAGAATTAATTTATGTTATTATACATTGGATACAGTACAATTACCAAATTAAAACTTAGAGCACTATGAAGATTAGAAAAAATAAAGTTAAATTTAAAAAAAAATCATTGAAATAGCTGCTTTTATAGTAAAGATATTCTATTTTACAACTAATTTGGAGAGCGACGTTGCTGGAGCTGTGATGCAGTGCGCGAATGTGCGTATGCTCAGTAGGCGGCGCCATGATGTCTATGCGAGGAGAGATAAGCTGCCGCCAGAGGTCGCTGATGCCACGCGTAAAAACTTTTTATAAATGTTACATTTAAACATAATTACTAATAATTTAGAATGTATTAATAAATGTAAAGATTAACCTTTATACTTGCACCCTGCCAAATTTCAAGTTAAAATGTTAATTAAATTACAAGTAAATTCTTCGATTAGAGCAATATTATTTAAATTATTGAAGAAAAATTAAGAAAAGAGTTTTTTTTTACTATTTTGCAATAAATAAATACGTCGCCGATAGGTTATGATTCCGACAATTTAGGATCTTATTCTACATATCCTCATCTATCAATTAATGCAAAAAAATAGGCGTTGGAGAAAATGTTGAATCAAAACCCTAATTCGCCTGGACTAGCTTACAGCGGTCATGCACTACAATCTTTTTTCGTACACACGTACCTTAAAACTTATAATAATATAGTAAATTTCGATGGTTTTACGATGAACATTTTTATTAATCGAAATAATAATATGAAATAAAATATCCACTGCTGGCATTGAATTTAAGATAAGCATGTTACTTTACTACAAGGCTGCTGAGATTATGCGGAAGTCTCAATGCATCTTCGCAGAAAGCGCGCTAAGATCCAAATTGCTAAGTGGGAACCATACAAAGATCGTGGATGGAAAAAATCGAATACACCCAATTTATCAATGGTTAGTTTTGGATTGTTCATTACAAATATCGTAGTGACCTTTGATGGAAATTGAATTTTCATGCCAAAAACTATAACAATTGTAAAACAAAGAATTAAAAATAAAACTATAAACGTTTTTCCAACATATCTCGAAAAAAAAATTTACAAAAAATATTTTAAACAAAAGTTTTAAATCTGATTAAAATACATATGTTGTATTCTATGCGTTTCTTCTTTACAAGTTATATTTCTAAGGATAAATAGATTTAAAGGTATTCGTACTAATCATATGAGGGGAATTATTCATATGTATTTTATTGAGCTTTAAAATTTTAGTTTTAAATTTATTTGAAATTTTTCTTATTTTCTGAGATAAATTCAGAAAACCATGATTTTTTATGAATTTGGGAATCAATATTCAATGTCTGTCTAGTACTATGTAAGCGCGCGCGCGCGCGCGCGTGTAAAATATAAAAAACTCACAACTTGCTTAGCGGTGCAGTCGTACGGCAGGCCGCGCATTCGCACAATAACCTGGGCGCCGCGCGATAGGAAGATGAGTGCCTCACCATTGGTGCCGCCCGCGATCGAGATAAAGTCCTCGCCCGAGGCCTTGTACACCTCGATGTAGCGCTGGTTGATGTGATGCTTGTGCCTTTTTAGCGCCATGTCCCTGTGCTCCTTGCTGACGAAACGTACCAGGGCCTCGCCGTTACGTCTGCCTTGCACGCTTAGACATAAAGCCACACCGCCCCTGATGGAATATATGCGTGAAATGAATTGATATATTTATATAGTTTTTTAAATGCTGACTGAAAGATGCGACACAAAATTTTTTGACATACTTTTATGTTCATCGAATCTTAAATTGCTCATGTACTTAATGAAAAATGTGTTTTTTCATTACTAATTATATATTTCGGTACTTGAAACAACTTCTTCGTAACAAATTATTAATAAGGATTTAAATTGCATCAATTTCACATATTTTGTAAAAATATTTTAGAGTATAAGAAATCAACGAGTTTATGCCTGTACGAATGTTACCGTGAGAAGCTGTAATGCGAGTGAATTGTTCTGAATGAAACAATGTTAATGTTGAAAAAGTGCAAAGGGCAGTAGGACTAACTGTATAATTCAGGTCAGGAGAGGGGAAAATCGAGGCGATGATCGAAATTGTGAAATTCTGTGCCCACTATTTTTATTATATTATTTCCTGTCATAAATGTTTCTACGGTTTCATAAGAATGAGAATTTTGTACGCGATTGTAAAAACATAAAAATATTTATTATTGTTAGCCTTAAGTACTTTATTGTGCAGCTTATTTCGGTTCCAGCTGAATATCATGTGCAGATGTTTGTCGTATTCCGATTTAAGGCTTATTGCCTTTCTGGTAAAGCGCGACGCTCATTATGTTTAGCATGGGAAGTAAGGAGGAATTAGATGTTGAGTGGGGGTGTGCTGGACAGATTTTCCCTTGCTTATTTTGAAGAGTGGATGAACGAGGAGTCTGAAACTGACCTCTGACGCGAACGGTTCTGTAATTACTGCTGCGCTAATTTGTTTATATTATACTTTGTAATATTATTAATTATATGATTTTATTAAATCTAAAAAAGGTGTTCGTAACTGCTTTTCACCCTCGTCCTACAAAAAAGTTCTTTCTCAGCGAACAGAAATGAAAAATGAGGTGTAGATTTTGAAAAGTGACGCGAGCGCGTGTAGTAAGAGATTGGCGCGTGCGCGCGATAATACTAATACGGACTTTGTGTATAGAATTTTAATTAAATGTCTTTTTATGTTTTCTTTTTTTACTATTTAGATAAATTTAATAAAACCAAAAGTATTCGAGTTTTTTTTCTTGTGTTGTGTATTATACGCCCATTCGTCTACCGCTAACAAATATAATAAGAATAAAATGGCTTTAATATAACTATATATAATAAAGTAATGATATATCATTATTAAAAAGATAACCAAAAAATATAATTTCCTTATATATTAACATAACATAGAACATTGTAATAATAAACTACTGTAATATAAACGTAAATAAACTGTTGTAATATAAGCATGTTATAATAAACTATTGTAATATATACGGTTCAATGTAGCTGTTGTGTGTGTGTGTGTGTGTGTGTGTGTGTGTGTAAGCTAATTTTGAATAAGATGATGCTAAGATGATTTTACGTAACAGCAAATAATAAACTATGAAAATTTTTAAATTCTCTGAATATCAAATTCAATTTATATAATATATCTATCTATAGTGTGCGATAAATTGAAATTATTTATAAACGATCGATAATTGGAGACCGATATAGGAATAAACATGAAAACAGCATATACGTTATAAACATATATAGAAACAAAATAATATTTACTAGAAAATTAGAAACAAAAAAACATTTTTATTATCAGCAGAAAAAAATCCATCATTTTTTATATTTGAAGCGAGAAGATTCTCAGGTGAATTGCTCATTCGTCGTATGTGTTTTTTCATCAATACATTTTCCTTCAAGAAGTCAACCACGTTAGTAACCACTGTGAACAGAACAGCATCGACTAAAACTGCCGAGTTCTACACTGAAAAATTCCTTTGCTATATACTTATAAATACACTGAGAAAAAAATATCTGTTATAACGTAAGTATTTTCTTGTTTTGTATCAAGTAAATTATTTTCTTAAATTGAGTAAGCATCTTCTTAAATCAAGGAAGTATTTACTTAATGCAAGAAGAATCCTTTTGAATCAAACCACGAACTCTTAAATCTAGTGAATATTTTCTTAATTTAAGAAAATGATTTACTTGCTACAAAACAAGTAAATATTTATTTCATATCGTAAAATATTTTTTTCAGTTAGAAAAGTAAATAATAGACAGAAACGTTAGAAAAGTAAATAATAGACAGAAACGAATCGATTTTGAATAATTTATCCTTAGCCTTCGATTATAAACGACTGATATTATATAAGATAATTTTGCATAATGCAACAAATCTTATACTATTGCTACAATACACAATATGGTATGTATTATTTTGATTTTTATGAAAATTATTAGAATACAATTTTTGGAATCTTTTTTTTTCATCCTTCTTAAGATAATACGTCGCGCTCAGTCGTGCTCAATGAATGTTTATAATAGCATATGCTATATATGTGAGGGGTAAAGGGTTTCAGAAAAATTTCAGTTGCTTTCCACTGGCTTTCTACCATATAGCACGACATATATATATACGGTAATACATACACGGGTTCAATGAAAAATCTGATAACGTCGCACTACAAAAACGAGTAAGCTAAATACCAAGCATGATTCAGGATTCATTTTTTGTCGTTGTTATGAAGACTTCAAAATCGTAGATCTATTGGACAGGGAAATTTCAGTACACCTCCAGTTCTAATCTCATTTGCATCGATATATTTGTTTATTTTTTCACCCAAAATATTATTTTTACTGTTTAGTTATTGACAATCGCCCGCATGTTTTAAATTTTTATTTGTAAATTTGAGTAAGACAGATATTTTGCATATTAAAAAAACTGTGAATCCTTTAATAAATTAAAATTAAAAATTGTAGTTATGTCGACTGTTTTGAATTAAATTAATAAATATTTTTATCGTTCTTACCGTTCCGAAGATTTCTTCGAGGGTGATAATAAATAAGGACAGTCTGAATGTCATTGTTTTAGTTAATATACTATAGTCTAAAGACTGTAATACCGATAAAAATATTTATTAATTTAATTGTCAATCTTAGATTTTAGTTTAGATTTATAATCTAGTTTATTATTAATCTAGTATAGATTAATAACAATATATTTATTTAAAAAATTTTGAAAAATGAACCGAACAGTTATTGCAAAAATTGCAATGTTCGGCTACTGCATGTACGTGCGTGCGCGTAGTAGGAGTAAAAGTGTATCAGTGATCGCTGTAATATAATTACATAAGAATGTATTTTAATTTCAATTGCTTCAAATATAGTTAAATGTTTTGTAATAGAATACCCTTTCGAACGTTATTCAAGTTCAACTTTATGATGAATTTTTTTGTGTAGTTGCCGTTTTCACTCATAAATCCCAAGCGGGTGAAATCTAACAGAAAAAAGATCTCGTCTGCAAAAAATTCTACTTGATGGCTGTACACATCGTTCGACGTTAACACGTAGTGAGGTCTCTCGCTGGTCGATTTGTTGAAAATCATCGAAACTATGCCTTTTAGATTAATTTTATAAAAAAAACTATTAAGTCGATTTTTATTTTTTTAATATAATATGTTTCTATGCACGTAAATTGTAATAGTTTCAAACAAATGTGTTTAACAGTTTCTTTAATACGCAGAGAAAACAAATTTCTAAGTCAAATTTAAAATTACGTGTTAAAATGTAGATTTCAAACGGTTATAGATTTTTTTCATTCGGTCAAATTAGCTGAAATTTTGGCAGCTGATAAATAATTATGTATTTAATGTGCATATCAAATTTCAGAAAATCTCATAGAAAATTGATTTTGGATTGTACTATCTTAAGTTCAATAATAGTCGGGGTGCACTGAACGGCTCTCATAGCAAATTCAAAATCCCCCTGAGAACTTAGTGTTATTTTTTGTTTTTCAGAGCGCTGAATCGATTTTTCAAGGTTATCATGCCGAAAAATTGGTCGTTTTCGAAATAAGGCCCATTTTTCCACCAAAAAGGTCAACTTTTATTTTGTTTATAACAAAATTTCATCCTTTTCTTTTAAAATGAAAGAAATCAAGTACATTGAATTATTCTTTGATTCATGAGGAATAATTTTATGTATAGTGAAACTTTATCTTTATTACTTCAGCAAAAATAATCTTTGAAATACAAGATTAATCGAGATATTAGTTGCGTAAGGACCCGCCGTAATTTTTTCTTGAAATATGGATTTTACCAAAAAAATGTAAGAAATAAAAAAAATCTGTAAATAGAACATTGTGATATAAGGGAGCAAAATAAGGGTTTTCCAACGAAGGTATGTTTACCGCCCTAGGCAAGCGAGGGTGTCAAATTACCCGAGTCCGCAAATGCTTCCGTGTTACATAATATTTTACCATATGAGGGCGCTTTTTCTTCTTCAAAAATGCACAAAAAATTGAATGACAAACTCACAGAATAAAAAAAAACAACTTTTTTCGCACTGTATTAGTCATGATTGTATAGGTCAAGCAGGTATAATATCTAAAGGTCCAGATGATACTCGCTTCAAAATAAGTTGTCCTAACATAAAATGTAATCCGTTCGAGAATCCGTTAGATTTGAAAAAATATAATATCTATTTCCGATTAAGGTTATTTCTGCAATTTATTTAAATTACATAATATTAAATTAAATGATTTCCTCTTAATTCGAAATTGATAAAGTATGTTAAGAAGAGATATAGAATCGGGAGGTGTGGTTGCAGGGGGAGAAGCACCCCTCAGTAAGAAGAAATAAGCATAATCAATGGAATATTATAAGTTTGTTAATAATGCAATCTTGAATATAATAAAATTTAAAAAAAAATTAACAGCATAAGAAATAGAATTACAAATAAAACTAATTTTTAAAAAATGATATAGATATTTTTTAATACTTAAAAAAGATTAAAATAAATTTTATATCAAATTTCACATAGAATATAAATGTATTTATTTATTGAAATGACTGGATTATGCACAAAAATTGATAAGTTTTTCGTTTGGACAGAAAGGCCTTATTTCGGAAGCGATCAACGTTTGGGCCTGATAAACTCGAAAAATCGATTCAGTGCACCGAACAAATAAAATAACGTCAACTTATTGTCAATCGATCTTAAATTTGGAAAATCTTCTGTTAATCGACCTTGAATACGGGAAACCTTCTGTGCACCCGGACTATATATATACTATATGGTTGTAAATTGCAGAAGATCTTGTAGGATGAAGTCTATAAAGCAATAAATGCAAATTTATACATTTTCTTTGTATTACGTTATGAATCGTAAGAGTATGTATTAAATGCATTTCAGCGATTGTTAGTACTTTTAATTACGTTTAATATATTTAAAATATATCTTTTAATTCAGCCTAATATTGCTAATATTACGTATTATTTCATAATATAACACTTAAGAAGTTTTCTGGCATTTAAAACTGGTAAAATATTTCTTTATAATTATATGTATACGTGGTAGCAATATATAACAAACAAAAATAAGCAAAATATAATTATCATTATAATATAATAACTGTCTAACAAAACTTATGAGAATCATAATATAGTCAGTCAAATGAAAGCGTGGTCGACTTTACTGATAGGTACTGAAAGATTTCGCTTTAATTCCTTCTAATTAGAGGGAGGCTTTGTCCTTGATGCATTGTCAACAAAGATTCAGTTGTCGTTGTTCTTTTGAAAGAGAATCACGTTAAACGTCATGGGTGTTACGTACGCGTCACACTACGAGGCTGTGTCCTTTGCATTCACCTGAAAGGTCCAAAAATATCGCAATCAGCGGCTGTTACATATATGAGAAAGTCGAAGGTATTTGTACCGAAGTGGGTAAAGCGATATAAAGTGGCTAAAATTTTCGACAATTTACCCAAATGTGGCTCGATAGGAAAAGTTGACCAAAAAGATAAAAAAAGAATAATGTATTTGTTTACGCGGAATCCTGCTTTAACACTACAAGGACAAGTAAAATTAATGGCAAAAGGTTAAGATATATTCTACGAAACTATCCGAATCCATATTCGTACTCGTGGTCTGAAATGATGCAACACAATGAAGAAAAACATGGGATAAAATGACTCGCTTGGGCGCATGAGAATATTGATAGATTTTGAAAATGTTATTTTTACTGATGAATGTTCTATATAGGCACGTTGTGTCCTCATGCGAGCCTGGTCAATAACTTCTATTAATAGGCTTGATCAGCGAACCGTAAAATACGGAATAAAGGTGCATCTTTAGGGCTGCTTCTCAAAGCAGAGATTTGTCACTTTGCACCTCTTTATTGACAACCTAAATGCCGAGGAAATGATAAAAATCTATAAAAAGGCTTTACTGCCATCTACCAAACTATAGTTCATCAGAATAAATGAAGATTGGATTCTGCAGGAGGACAACGATCCTAAACACCGCAGCAAGCTCTGTACTGAATGGAAGACTCAAGCTGGCATTTTTACATTAAAATTGGCCGTCGTCGTCACTCGATACAAACGCTATTGAAAATGTTTGGGCATATAGTAAACAGAAGCTTCGTGGAAAACACACACACACACTTTGAAGCAGTTGTCTTACCAAATTCGTCGGATCTGGAGATCGTTGTCACTAGATACGCCGTCATATTAGTAGAAAGCAGGCCTCAGAGTTGCCAGATAATTATCGACGCCGGTGGTGACTGGGCACATTAATAACCGCATTGCATCATCGTTTGTAATGTGTACAATGTATATATAAATATGAAAGTTTCATTAAATAAATTTTTTATAATAAGTTAAAACGAGCACGCTCTTAGTTGACAGACCGTACTTTAAAGCTACAAAAAATCGTTACAAGAATTGTCATGGGAAAGTTATTTTACAATGAGTACAAATATAAAGATATGTTAAAAATGATTGCCAGTATAATATGGAACATTCACGGCCAAAAGGTACTGTTCATTTGGTGGGACCAACAGAGTGTGCTGTAATAAGTGCTACGAAGAACCGAATGAAACCATCACTGCCGAGGTATAGGTAAGCCAACTAAATGATTTGTAACGGAAATTGATCGAACACAGATCAGCAATCGCGAGCAATAGGCGCAAAGTCATTCTCTTGCATGGCAACGCTTGGCCACATGTTATGAAAGCCATCAAAATCACCCTAATGGAGCTCGAATGGGAAGTGTTACCGCACCCGACGTAGTTGTCGGACATAGCACCTTCTGATAACCACCTATTCAGATCGATGCAGCACGACCTCGTTGATATGGACTTTCGACATGTTCAAGAAGTGCGGGAATTTGTGGATGATTGGATCGCATCCAATCCGCCACCGTTCCTTCGCCACGGTATCGCCATATTGTCAGAAAGATGGGAAAAAGTAGTAGAAAATGACGGAAAATATTTTGATTAAGCTAACGTGTATCCATTTTCCATCATTAATCATATGTATATATATATATATATATATATATATATATATATATATATATATATATATAATGATGCGCCACTATAATCAGTGAAAAACTAAAATTGAGAACATGATGGGCTGCATCGGCGATTAGTTGTTAAAAATAAGCGCATAGAATTCGACGAGTCAGTGAATGTATGGAATTTCTGGGGTAGTATACAGTGACGCGCATACTTCGTATTATAACGCAAGGTTGCAACAACGCGATGAGACGTGACGAACACCAGCGCAGTTGCGTTATGATTTCGACTAATTTACAATAGTGATGCGCCAACTTCTCTAAAATATTTATTAATTTGTATATGGGCAGTCGACAGAAGTACAATTCAATTCCCTAAAATATTCGTTGCTTATCGTAGGGGATTCCGGAATTTTCTAATAAATCTAATTATAATGAAATTTTTAATCTTATAGCAAAGCTTTCGTAAAAAATCGTGCTTTCTGCGTTGTTTTTAAGCTACTTTATACAGAGTACTTTACAGTTCATACATTTCCAACTACTTTTCGAAAAAATATACATGCAAGGAAAACATTTTTGCTTCGTTTTCCAAAAATAATTACTCTATACTACTAATGAATGGTATATGTGCGCATTATTTCTTTTTGTACTTAAGTATATTTAAATAACGAATTGGGCGACTTGAATTCGACATTTTTATATACCATAAACTTCGTTTATTTATGAAAAATGAGAGAAATAATTTTTTTTATTACTATTTAAGCAACCAAGTCTTTATAGAAAAAAAATACTTAACAGCAATACATTTTTTAAATTAATAATTTACATATTTCGAAGAATGTGCTGATATATTGATATTAAATGCTATTAGGTTTTTTTTTTTTAATATTTTCTATGTTGAATGGAAGATACAATAAATATTTACTTAAGTTTTTAACCAAGAGAACCATTAGAAATTAATGTTATTGTAAAAAATTAAAAGTTACATGCAATAACTTGCTTGTTTAATCTGAATGCAAATTGCATCTTTAACAAAAATACAAACTATATTTCTAATACAACATAAAAAGCAAGTAATTGTGTGTATAAAAAATATGAATGCATTAAAAAAAATTTACACCAATAATAAACTTTTCTTATTTGTCTTTTACCTTGTACTGAACCCATCCGTATGCTAGTCTATATATATATATAGAGTATAATATTATTAGATTATTTATGTGGAGAATTATATTAATTAAAATATCTGTGGTGCTATACGTAAAAATATTGTGCATATTATTTGTGAATATTTAAGAATTAAAAGTATGTATTTAGTTTCACATTTCAAAATTGTGTTAATTAAGGTTTTAACATTACCATTAAATCAATTAATTTAATATTAATATTTATGTGTCCGTATATAAAAATCCCACGAAGTTCTAAATATTTAATAAATAACTCACTTTGCCACATTCAGTCCTCGGAAGAACTTGGCGACATCTTGGTCAGAGGATTGCCAGGGCAGTCCTCGAGCTCTCACCACGCAGTTATTATCTACTTTTTCATCGTTCGAACTGGAAAATTACCAATGATAAGGCCTTAGTTCTACTTTCTGCTTCTTTTTGAATTATTAAAATTAGTTTTCTAAATAATCAATTTTCATAAATGCATAGCATAATAAATCTCCTAAAAAAATACTCACCATATACCTGGTTCAAGTACGAGGTTTACCACTTCTGGATTCTCAAATATGTGTCCTGAAACAGGAAAGGTAAGTTTATATTATTTACTTCTGAGTTTACACCAAAAGCCTCCTCCATCTATACATTTTTTTTTTATATCAGACGAAAAGTACAATTTATAGATAATTATTATATTAAAGCTCTACTTTCACTTTCTGACATAATTTTTCGTACTTGCAATCGATGAGCTGCGTTTTATTTCAACAAAGGAGAGATTTATTTCTATTATAACTCTTTTTTTCTATTCTAACACGCGCCAAGTATTAGCCAAAGAGACATTTTTGTATACATCAATATATTTATGGCTTATGTGCACTCGAAGAATTTGAGCAAAATTTTTTCGCAGATACTGCACAATAATTTAATGAGTACTCTTTTGAAAAATTTGAGCAACACTATTTTTTTTATTTTATCAAACATATTATTATATAATACAGTGAAATGTCAAATTATCCGACGAACTATCAAGCCTGATATACTTTGAAGGAAAACGAAAAAAATTTCCGCATTATTTTACAGATATATGATAATAATAATAATAATAATAATAATAATAATAATAATAATAATAATAACAACAACAACAACAACAACAACAACAACAACAACAACAATAATAATAGAGTGAAAAAAGGAGTTCACGATCTAGCGCTGTACGATTGTTATGTGTACTTTTCGTCTTCTGCGACTATGCTCGCGCACTCAATCGTACCGGTATGGCACCCTTGCGCTGCGTGCTTTATAACTTGACCACGACGGCGACAACAGTGCCAGTGTCGACGATGGTGCACCGGCAAACTAGCGCGCGCGCACGCGTGCGTATACTCCAGCGGCCGGAATTCCTGCACGCGTTGCAATCCAACACCATCGACCTAAGCCTTTTGTTGCCAATGTATATTATACTTTTAGCGCGCCGCTCAACTTACACACACGCAGTAATATATACATATATTTCTCGGCAACTCAGAACTACACGGAATAAAATTTTCAATATCAAACGACCAGCGAAGCAGTTTGTCAATGCGCAATGGATGAAAAAGTTATTCGCAAGGAGAAAGGGGTATTTCTTGGCTTATTTCTTGTCGCTCCTTAACCACTTTGCAACAGGTGTATTTGTTCCCGCACAAGGAACTTCAAACAAAAATAAAGAGTACACAAAAAAAAGTAGAAAAATTTTTGAATAAATTTATATACTAGTTGAAAAGTCACAATATATCGTATATTAGATATATTCCGTAAAGTATTTGATTAGCGAGCTGCCAATTCGCGATTCGACGCCACTCTCCCTCTCTCTCTCTCTCTCTCTCTCTCTCTCCACGCACGCACGCACGCACGCACGCACGCACGCACACACACACACACACACACACACACACACACACACACACACACACACACACACACACACACACACACAAACACAAAATAACTGAAGATTTGAATAAAAAAATTTAGTTAATTGATTCAAACCTACAAAATTGAGTGAATATATAATTGGATTAAGAATTTCAATACATCATTTAAGAAATTTAATTTAAAATGAATAATTCGATTCTTATCTTTAAAACAATATTTACTTGCAATAAAAAATAAATAATTAAAAGTAGTGCATAGTTTCTTGATTCAAAATATTATTATCTTGACTTTAAAAATCAAAAGTTTAAACTAAGCGAATAAGTTCTTGAATTCTTTTACAATTTATACGTTATAATTATATCATATGTTATAGATATATAATCATATATTATAGAAAACATTAGTTTAACATTTTATAGAAATAATTTTAACTTATTATTTATAATATTAGTTTAACATGTTATAGAAATAATATTAACTTATTTTAAATTAAACATTAGCCAATCAGATTTTTATTAATGTACTTTTACCATGTATAAAAGTGCGTTAAATTTTGATAGGAGGGTGATTCACATTCGGCACTCATTGAGGACGTATACCTCTCGAGGGCCGAAACTAATCGACGAAACTCCAACCGATTCTCCTTTTTCTCTGGGGCAGACACGATTTCGGTACTCGTTGATGAAGGATACCTTTCGAGTAACGAACCGAATCAAAATTCTACCGACCGATCCTTCCTTTACAAAAGAAATTCGATTTCGGGACTCGTTGAGGAAGGATACTTCTCGAGTAACGAAATAGATCGATACTCCTTCGACTGACCAATTCTTTCCTTTTTCTGGTGAAAGGCTCTTTTTCGAGGCAGAAGGAAGGCACCTTCACTCGTAAAAAGAGTTAATAAAAATTACTAGCTCAGGAGAACAGGCACACCTGACTTCCGAAAATGTAATTTTTGTTTCATCTGGAAAAAGGTATAAGGAAAAGTCAGCCAAATCAAAGCATTTCAATTAGAGACCGAATATAATTTATTCGGAGAAAATACGCCCCTTTTCTCCGAATTAAATTATTATAATGTGCCGGTAAAAGTCAATTAGACAGATATCTGAAATTTCAAGTCATATAAATAGAACTAGTCTATTAAATAAATTATTTAATTTATGTAAGACGCACTTTGAAGCGATAATTTTAATAAGAATTAAAGTTATCCTTATTAAAATTTCAATCTTTTTATATTATTGATTAAGGCACGTTTTAGAGTAATCTAAAAACGAAGTCTCGTTTCGAAATAAAATTGTTAAAAGCACTCGGTTTCGTGTAAATAGACGAACTGAGCCGTGCAAATAAATGTACGGAAATAAAGAAATAACAGAAAGAGAAAGAATATGGGTGAAGGCCGTTCGAAATATCGGAACCCGAAATAATCGGATTACCGTGCGATACTTATAAGTATATGTATATAGATATGTAAGATATACAAAAAGCGAAATAATATCATAATTTATTTTGTTTTATTTATATGTTGCAGGGAGTCTACCAGAAGATCCCAATTAAAAAATAGTGTTAATTATTTATTTGTTTTATAATTTATTTTGTATTTATTAATAAGAATATATTAATTGTTTATAATTTAAAAAATCATAAACGAGTTAAGAGTTATTCACCATAATTTCCTACTACCAGTCCTGAAACGTTCATCCCTCTTCAATCGAACCCTAATAAATATAAAAATAAACAGAAAAACAAAATCAACCGTAAGCAGAGTGAAGACGGAGCGTTACAATTTCGCTTAAAAAACTTCGACCTAACCGGGATTCGATCTGCAGATCTTTGGATTCGCAAGCTAACGCCTTATTAATTACGCTATCGCAGTATGCTGTGAACAATCGTAAAAATCTTATATATCAATTTCAGATCTCTTATAGTACATTATGAAATTAATTTATAGATTCCAATGAAAAGTTTATGCATTTATATATGATATATACTTATGTTATAACAATTTATATATGGTTTTGATTTTAAAACGTGATTTCCACATCCAGATAATATTTTCTGAAATTGAATCATAATACGTATACGAAATCTAAAAATAATTCATTATTGTATTTAAATCACAGAAAAAAATGGTTCTCATATCAACTCAATATTTCTGTTTTTTAAAAAAATTAAGTTAAATTTTTTTTTAAAAATATAACATATAGATTTAGAAATTAATTATGCTTTACGTATACATATAACTATATATGTGAATAGAAGATAGTAAAAGAAATTTTGGAAGAAATTCCTTATTGAAGAACTTATTCGCTTCAATTCAAAATTACAGGAAAACCCAGTTCTCAATATTACCCATTTTTGTACTATAGTGTACAACTCAAGATTCTTATATTGTTAAACTTTGAAACCAATGTCTCGATTTAAGGAATTGAGATCTTGAGAGAAGTTAAATAATAAGGAATCAATTTCATGCAGTCTAAAAATATTAGATATAACCGGTAAGTACTAGATAAATATTAGTAAATATTGATTAAAATATAGTCAATAAATTTTTCTGTGACTTTATATTAAATAAATATTTTTTAGATTGTGAAATAGTTTGCTTTAAAAAAGAAAACCAGCAACTAAAATAATTCCTTCATCATGAACTTTTTCGCTTGAATTCAAATGGTATAAGATTGATATTTTATTATATGACTTATAAAATAGGAAATTTATTTTTTAGGGTGATAATTAATTTCTAGATTTAAGAAAATAATTTTTGCGTAAAATTCAGCAATAATAAAAATATGAGGTAATCTAGGTGAATAATTTCGTACTTTTTAGCTAATTTCAAGAAATCCATAACTCTTCTCGGTTTAGTTGAACGTATGCTGTAAAATATCTAGCTCAAGTCGTTTTAATTCAAGCGAATAAGTTCTTAATGAAGGATTTCCTATTTTAAGCAACTTATTTTGCAATCTAAGAAAATATTTGTTTTAATTTTAATTAAAGAAATAATTCTTTATCCGATATAACACACATAAATATTTACTTCATAGTAGCAAATATTCTTTCTCTGATATACTATAATACAACAAATAATTATTTTTCAGCTTAATATACCTAAGAAAATTACATTTAAGAAAATAGCTAGATTATCTAGACTTGTTTAATTATATCATCATATCGTATCGTATCGTATCATATCATACTAATTTATAAAGACAAAGCGTGTTTTTGTTTGTACACGATAACCGAAAAAACTACTGAACCGATTGTTCTGAAATTTGGTATATAGATTCTATATTATCTTGGGAAGGAATAGACTATGTTTTTTTATTGAAAATCATTTTACTTTCATCAGTAATGGTTAATGGTTTTAACACTCAGTTTCACAATCGGCCACTAGGTGGTGTCTTGAATCACGAACAGCAACTCAAAATAGTCAGTTTAAAGTATTAATACCAGGCCAGCTCAAACGAATGTTCACCCCTAGCTTCGCCCTGCATGGCCCCCAGAGGCAATCCATTGTTTCCTCCCCCTGCGCAACTCACTCACACACAAACATAACACACCCACATCTACTCCAGCCACGCAGTCGCAAACACACGCAACACACAGCACAGCTACACTAGGCGTCAGAAATCGAAGAAATTGGAACCCCTACATGGGGAGGTAGGTTTAGTCAGTAGGCCGCGGCCCGTGCCGTTGAATCCGAAACTACCTGGCAATCCCGCCAGATGTCTAGGAAGATTCCTCCTCCCCATGCCAAAAAAAAATAAATAAAATAAACGAATGTTCACATCATAAACACATCACTCGCCTACATGTCATAGGCAGTATACACATCATGTCACCAACTGTTCGGACCCAGTGGACTGCAGCCTTTCAGTGAGCTGAAAAAGCCGCGCCTTATTTAAATTTAATTTCATTCTCATTTATCTCTTACATAACTTGTTATTTATAATTTATATAATTTATAAATTATAAGTTTGAAAGAAACTCTTAAAACGTTTTAAAACTAACCTGAAAAAATTTTAATTTAATTAAAAAATATTATTTGATTGGTCTTACAGTCCAATCAAATCAATTGAAAACAGTACGCAACAATATCAATACATTTATACATTAACATTAATACAATAATACACAAAAAAACAAAAATAATAAAAAAATAAAAATTAAATTAAAAATTAAATTAAAAATTATAATGACAGTCAGACTTTCCTTGTTTATAGTCACCCCGGTAAACTAATATGAAAATAAAATATTAGCTGAAAAAATTTTTTTGTTAGTAAAGTGCAATCTGACTGTCCCCAACACCCTGACCTAATTGAAGATCCAGTCCAACGTTTCGAGTTCGCTACAGCTCTTCATCAGTGACTAAACTAAACCTTATATTCTAATCTATATAAATCCTATCCCCACTACCAAATTTAGTAAGTTAAATCTAAATTCCCCTTCTACACAAATTGTTCAAAACCAATCAATTTAACAAGGAATGATAAATATTGTCCAATTTACTAGCTTCAAACATTAAATTCACATTAATCAGATTCCTGGAAATGTGAATACTTTCCAGACTCTCCCTTTTATACTTATTATTAATACTATGTTCCAAAATATCCACATTCACAAAATCAAAAGAATGTAAAAGCTTTAAACAATGCTTCTATAAACCAGAAGTAATATGTGAGCTACGCAAACTATATTTATGTTCATAAATTCTCTTTTTTAAATATCTACCTATTTGTCCAATATTAAAAGGTGTCATTGATAGAGCCATAAAATTATCACATAAAGGTTTTAGACAAAATAATTTACAGATAGTAAGAGAAACTTTCATTAATAATGGTTATTCAATTGAATTTATTAATAGATTAATTGCTGAGAGATTGTTTGAAATTTATAATACCGAAAATAGGCATAATGCACGAGTTGATGTTCACAAAGGCAAAATTATTGTCTTACCATATGTTAGAGGAGTATCTGAAAAAATTAAAAGAAATTTTCGGAAATATAACATTCAAATTTTCTTTACAAATAGCAATAATTTAAGTAAGTTGTTTAATAATTTCAAAGATAGGGATGATTTATGCTTAAAATTAGGAGTTATTTACAAGATTAATCGTGTGGATTGTAATATATGCTATATTGGACAAACAGGTAGATATTTAAAAAAGAGAATTTATGAACATAAATATAGTTTGCGTAGCTCACATATTACTTCCGGTTTATAGGAGCATTGTTTAAAGGTTTTACATTCTTTTGATTTTGTGAATGTGGATATTTTGGAACATGGTATTAAGAATAAGTATAAAAGGGAGAGTCTGGAAAGTATTCACATTTCCAGGAATCTGATTAATGTGAATTTAATGTTAGAGTCTAGTAAATTGGACAACATTTATCATTCCTTATTAAATTGATTGGTTTTGAACAATTTGTATAGAGATGAATTTAGATTTATCTTACTAAATTTGGTAGTGGGGATAGGATTTATATAGATTAGAATATAATGTTTAGTTTAGTCCCTGATGAGGAGCCGTAGCGGGCTGGAAACGTTAGACTGGATCTTCAATTAGGTAAGGGTATTGGGGACAGTCAGATTGCACTTTACTAACAAAAAATTTTTGTCAGATAATATTTTATTTTCAGATTAGTTTGCAGGGGTGACTGTAAACAAGGAAAGTCGGATTGTTATTATAATTTTTAATTTAAATTTTTATTTTTATTATTTTTGTGTATTGATGTATTAATGTTAATATAGATATGTATTGATATTGTTGCGTATTGTTTTCGATTGATTTGATTGGACTGTAAGACCAATGAAAAAATATTTATTAATTTGTATATAAGCAGTTGATAAAAGTACAATTAAATTAAGTTTTAATTTAAAATATAATTTTTTAAATTTAATTTTAATTTAATTTTAATTTTTAATTTAATTTTAATTTTTAATTTAATTTTAATTTTTAATTTAATTTTAATTTAATTTTAATTTTTAATTTAATTTTAATTTTAATGCAATTTTATCTTTAAACTTGATTTTAATTTTAACTTAATTCTTAACTCTTAATTTCTCATCTAAAAGATAGTTTAGATTTTCAACTCGAACTAACCTCTCTTAAATTAAACTTATATAACTTATATATGACTTATCTCAAACCAAATTTTAACTAATTCTATAACTAATATATATATATTTATTTAAAATCTAATCATATCTATATTTATATTTATATTTACATATTTACATTAACATTTCTTCATAGCTATAAATTCCCATACCCCACCTTTCCCCCTACCTTTAATTTCCACCCCCCATCACAAACTTGAGGGAATCACCTCCCTCTTTAAAAAACAGCAATCAATTGTAACCGGCCTTACCACCGACCTCGATGTTGCCCCCCCCCCTCAAAGCTAATAGAAATTATCATCGGCCTCCGGGATCAGATTGACTGACTACAAAATATAATGTCCATCACCACAGCAGACCCAACCTCCTCTCAATTGATGGCAACATCACACCACACCATCGGAACTACTACATCTTCCTCGTCCGCCATGGATTTCTTTCAGGAGACAGCAATTTTCTGCACCCCGGCTACCAAAATAACCGTCTCTGAATCAACTCCAATCTCCGAAGAAGCCGAGTTCATATAGCAAGGCCGTAAACGCATCCGCGTTGCGAAATCCGTACCAACCGTCTCCAATCTGAATTCTGACACTGAAAAAGAATCGCCCATCGCTGTTCGATCCCCACCCCATCATCATCCGCCAAAAAATGATTTGGCCAAAGCTAAAGATCGGCATAGAGAAAGCCGGAATCTCCGTTCGCCAGGCCGTCAACAACTCCAACTCGGTCAAGGTGTACGCGGTAAAGGTGGACGACTTCACACATCTAACGGCCCGCCTAGGAAAGACTTAAATACAATATACCAACAACCAACTCCCCGAAGAACGGGACTTGGTTGTAGTCATTCGTGGTATTAACGAAGCCATAACGCGTAGCGGCGAAAAAATCTGGTCACTAGTGGCCGTTCACCTCGACCTCTCCTCACCCGCCGCTAAGTCAATCTTCGACTTAAGCACCATCGGTGACCTCAACATAAAAGTGGAGGCAAAGAGGAACTCAAAAGTCACGCCGCAGTGCCGGCGTTACCTCCAATATAATCACACGGCAAACTATTGCCACACTACATGGGCCTGTGCTTTTTGCAGCAAAAGTCATACCACCCATCTTGCCCTCTAAGAGACAATAAAGACGCGTGGCCCACCTGCGCCAATTGCAAAGGAGAGCACAGGGCAAATTACAGGGTCTGCCCCAAAGCCCCAAAGAAGGACAAGCCCTCCCAAAAACGAGTAAAGCCGGTAAATGTCCCCAAAACTGGTAACACCCCCCACCCCAGCTCACACAGAAAAAGAGCATCACCCTCAATCTTCATAAAAATCGGGCAAACTCCACCCGTACCACATATGCGAGCATAGTGAACAACATTGCAGCATCAGCGGCTCCGTTGCAAATAAACTCGCCTCCCATTGGGTCCGAACTGCAAAACATCTTAATGCAGTTCGTCACGAACATTACCGCCGCTCTCTGCAGACCCAATAATGGCTAATCCCGAGATAAAGATCCTCAACTGGAACTCCAACGGCATCCTCTGCAGAAATAGATCCCTAGAACTCCTCCAATCCTTGGAGGAGGAAAACTAAGGATGAAACTCGGGAGCGCCTGCATCACAGAGACCCACCTCAACCCATCCCATAAACGCTTCCTTCCAAACTACATCACATAAAGGACAGAGAGCACTCTATCGGTGGGGGCGTGGCAATCCTCGTCCAGAAATCCCACCGATACCGTGGAATTACAACTACCTCCATCTGCGAGACAATAGGGGTTGAAATTTCCCTTCAAAAAGGCCCCTTGAAGGTAATTACATGCTATTGCCCCCCACAGCTCCTAAACAACTTTAAAGATCTTGTCTAGCTTCTCAGCAACAACACTCCCACAATCATCGCCGGGGACCTCAATGCTAAGCACCCCTCTTGGGGCTGCGGCTCGAGAAACAGCAACGGCTGCGCCCACCTCAGAAAAACAACTCAGCATGACTTTACAATTGAAGCTCCTTTCTCCCCTATCCACTTTCCGGGCTACCCAAAACACGCAACAAACATTCTCGATATTTTTTTCACCAAAAATATCACACCCGTAAGCGGCTCTCGGGTTATCTGTGCACTGAGCTCAGACCACAGCTCTGTGATCCTCGCCTACCATGCAACACCCATCTCTTCCCCGTTACACACAGAACATCGACTGGCTACATCTCAAAGTTAACCAAGAGACCTCAGCTTTTCGATGCAGATCCATATTATCGATCCCTCAAATCGATGAAGAGATCACCTCCCTGTCCAATGACATCACCCACGCTATTAGAATCGCTACATCCCCCCTCCCCCGACCGGGCACTAACAATAACCTCTCCGACGGTGTGCTTAAGCTAATTAAGTAAAAGAATAGAATCTGGAACAAATGGCAACATCTTTGAACTCCACTTCTCAAAACCCAACTTAACTCCTTACAAAGGGACATCCACTTTCGGATAACCGAGCTCAGAAACAGCCGCTTCAACGATTTCATTACTGTAGCCAGAACTCACCCGAAAAACGTCTGGAAGGTGATAAAATCTATACGAGGCAGTCGCCCCTGCCTTCCACTACTCAAGCAAAATGGCCAACCTTCTCACTCGATAAAGAAAAGGCCGAGATCGTCGCATCATCTCTCAGCAATCAGTGCTCACCTCAACCCAGTCCACCAGAGCTCTCACCCTTTCATGAGCATGTCACCCAGACAGCTCAACACTTCCTCCCTTCAAACAGAGACATCACCCCTACCTCTCCCAAAGATATAAGTGACATCGTTCGCAGTCTCAAAAACAAGAAAGCCCCTGGCGCTGACAAAATCAATAACAACACACTGAAAATCCTCCCCCATAAACACATCATGTCCATCTGAAATATCATAAACGCAATGATGAGACATCAATACTTTCCCAAGGCCTCGAAAACGGCCATAGTGGTCTGTCTTTCAAAAGCCGGGAAGTCCCTCAACGACCACTCAAGCTATCGTCCTGTCAGTCTTCTAAACTCTCTAAGCAAAGTGGCCGAAAGCGTTATCTTCAAACGCCTTTCCACCTCGGTCACTAGCAAAAGCCTCATACCTGACTGTAAGCATGGGTTCCGCACAGGGCACAGCACCTGTCACCAACTTCTCAGAGTTACGGAACTCATTGCTGACAACATGAACAGATGGCTGCACACAACCTTGCTGCTGCTAGATGTCCAGCAATGGTATGGTATGAGGGGCTTGTCTTCCAGCTCAATGCCAATCCCCCACTATCTGATCGGGATAATAAAGTCGTTCCTATCAGACCGATTTATTCGAGATAAGGTATGCAACTCCCTTTCCGCCCCAAAGGCCATCTCAGCCGGCGTCCCTGAAGGGTCGAAGCTCTCCCCCCCTACTCTTTACTTTTTTCTGCCATGGTCTTCTCACACAAGATACAATTACTACGACACTCTACGCGGACGATATTGCCCTCATAGATGCCACTAAAACAATATGTCACAGCACCTCAAGGCTAAAAAGATTTCTCCTATACCTCATCAACTGGTACTCACGGTGGAGACTCCATCAACGAGAGCAAGTTCAGTGCAATCTTTATCTTCCGTAGAAACCGCACCTGTCCAAATATAACGATCAAAGGCTTCTCGATCCCGTGGAGCCAATCGGTTAAATACCTCGGAGTGACGTTCGACAGGAATCTATCCTGGAACAAACGCCTCCGCCTCACCAGGAGCAAAATGTTAGGATCCTTCTTAAAGCTCAAACCACTCTTCCATAGCAAAGACCTGTCACTGAGAACAAAGATCAGAGCTTTCTCCGCCACCATCAGGAGCATTGCCACATATACCATCTCCATTTGGGGGTCCACCCGCCCCCCCCCAGACAGACTTCAACGACTCCAAGGCACCTACATGAGGCTGCTAAGCTTTTCCCTCAACATCCCTTGGTACTTAAGGAACACTCAAGTACTTAAGGAAACGAACCTTCTTGCTCTCAACGATTACGCGACTAAATTCGCCAAAAATATAAGAGAATCAATTAAACTGCACCCCAACTCAGCAATCCAATCCCTGAGCAGTATCCTTCCTAAATCGACGAATCGCTAGCGAAGGCCTTGCCACCTGATCAACGATCCGTAGCCCCATCAGCCACCACCGTCCCTCCCATGCTTCGTTTTCGTACGTAAGCCTTTGCTACCATGAAGGTAGAGCCCCTAAACTCACCAATTCCTCCCCCCTATCCACATCTCACTCCTGGTCCCCCACCTCCACACCATTCCAAATTTTCATCCCAAAAGATAAAGGGAATGATACCCGAAAGGGTTTTAGTCGGTAGGCATGCCAGCAAAGATTCCATGAATCCGACACTACCTCTCTTCGAGAGGTGACTTTAGAAGATTTCCCCTCCCCGCGGCGCCAAAAAAAAAATACGAATGTTCATATCCAGTTTTGAGATTCGTATCTTAAAGAAGGTGTGATGTTAGTTGGTATTACCCTTTTTGTTTGTCAGGTTAATCTGACCCAACTCTCACACCTTATGGATATCTTATGATTTTTGTAAATTTTATTTTCTCTGACGTGGGAAAATCTTTTTCTCTCTCTCTCTCTTCTCCCCCTCCGTCTCTCTCTCTCTCTCTCACTCTAATACATACGATTCTAAATTCATTCTAATTCTCTCTGACTGTCTCTCTCTGGCTCTCTGTCTTTCTTTGTCCTCCACTTATAGAACGGTTCTGTATGCCAAATCATACTGAATATAGACTGTGACGACAAATGATATTTTTGATATTATACATTATCTTAACTTCAGAATTGTGACTAGAGACTATCGTTCTTTTAGTTTGAACAAAAGAAATGAAGGCAAAATAGGGTTTTTTACCAACACCCTCGAAACATTCTATATATATATATATATATATATAAATAAAAATTAATAAATATTTTTTCATTAGTCTTACAGTCCAATCAAATAACTCGAAAACAATACGTAACAATATCAATACATATCTATATTAGCATTAATACATCAATACACAAAAATAATAAAAATGAAAATTAAAATTAAAAATTATAATAACAGTCAGACTTTCCTTGTATACAGTCATCCCCGTAGACTAATCTGAAAAGAAAATATTAGCTGAAAAAAATTCTTTGTTAGTAAAGTGCAATCTGACTGTCCCCAATACCCTTACCTAATTGAAGATCCAGTCCAACGTTTCAAGCCCGCTACGGCTCCTCATCAGGGACTAAACTAAACATTATATTCTAATCTATATAATTCCTATCCCCACTACCAAGTTTAGTAAGTTAAATCTAAATTGCCCTCTATACAAATTGTTCAAAACCAATCAATTTAATAAGGAATAATAAATGTTGTCCAATTTACTAGACTCTAACATTAACTTCACATTATTCTGATTCCTGGAAATGTGAATACTTTCAAGACTCTCCCTTTTATAGTTATTATTCATACCATGTTCCAAAATATCGACATTCACAAAATCAAAATAATTTAAAACTTTAAATGATGCTCCTTTAAATTGGAAGTAATATGTGAGATACGCAAACTATATTCATGTTCATAAATTCTCTTTTTTAAATATCTACCTGTTTGTCCAATATAGCATATATTACAATCCACACGATTAATCTTGTAAATAACTCCTGATTTTAAGCATAAATCATCCCTATCTTTGAAATTATTAAACAACTTACTTAAATTATTGCTATTTTTAAAGAAAATTTGAATGTTATATTTCCGAAAATTTCTTTTAATTTTTTCAGATAATCCTCTAACATATGGTAAGACAATAATTTTGCTTTTGTGAACATCAACTCGTGCATTATGTCTATTTCCAGTATTATAAATGTCAAAGAATCTCTCAGCAATTAATCTATTAATAAATTCAATTTGATATCCATTATTAATGAAAGTTTCTCTTACTATCTGTAAATTATTTTGTCTAAAGTCCTTATAGGACAATTTTATTGCTCTGTCAATGATACCTTTCAATGCTCCAATTTTGTTTCCGAATTGATGGTGTGAAATAAAATCTAAAAACCTACCCGACCAAGTAGGTTTTCTGTACCAATTAAGTTTCACTTTATTATTACCACATCTAATGACACTAATGTCCAGAAAACTCAACTGATTATTAACTTTAATCTTCCTTGTTAATTTAATTCTGTCATGTACAGAATTAAAAACATCTGCCATTTCATGCATAAAAACTTCTGGAACAATTGTAAAGATATCATCCACATATCTCTTAAATATTATTGGTTCAAAAAGTAATTTTGACAAAGCTATAGTTTCTAATTTTGTCATAACTAAATTGTCTGTAACTGGTGACCCCATTGGACATCCGTATTTTTGTTCATAAAATTTATTATCAAACGAAAAATTGTGTTATTAAAAACTAAAGTAATGGCTTTAATAAATTCATTCATTGTTAATTTTGTATGTAAATTAATTTCATGCCATTGTTCTTGTATAATATCATTTAACAATTTGAAAGGTACATTTGTAAACAAAGATACTACATCCAATGAAATCATCTTGGATAAAGTTGATATATAAAGCTGCCATTGTAAAATTTTATCAACTTTTGAAAAATTATTTTTAAAATAATAATCTGTTGAAATATACAAAAAACAAAATCGACAGTTTGATAGTAATAAACTAATTGAGCCCTTTCAGCTATTTAAATAAGAACTATCCAATTTCATGGATACAAGCATTTTACTGCAATTCCATAGACATACAGTAAAAATATCAGTGTTAACGTATTATGTTATGCAAATTTGCTTATTATTTCAATATCAAACTTAAAATCATAACAGAACAATTGCGTATCAGTGTGTGGGACTCTAACATATTTGAATTTCTAACATATATCAGAAAGAATTAAGTAAAATTAAAGAAAGATATACTTGATTCAAAAAAATATGTGATTTCAATAGTATCAAGTAAATAATCTATTTGAATTCACATTATTATTTCTTTTTATTTAAATAAATATTCACTACATGTTAAAGTCAATTTTAAAATAAATTATTTACTATAATATAGTAAGTTTTATCTTAAGCCAAAATCATTTATATTAAAAATTAAATAATATTTTCTAAAATTAAATGAAAATTTACTTAAAAACTAAAATGAAAAAGAATATGGTTTTGTTTTAAGTAAATCATTTTTGATGTAAGCAAATCAATTATTGCTTTAAGTAACTACATTTAAATTATAAGACAATATTTTTTTAAATTAATTAAGTATTTATTTTAAAACTCGTAATTTTAAATAGTTTTAAATTAAAATTAAAAAAATAATATCTTGAACTAGATAAATATTTTCTTGGATATAACTAAATTCAATTTTGTTTCAAATAATTCCATTTCTACTTTGAACTTTCAGGTAATATTTAATTAAAAGAAATAAATATTTAGTTCAAAATATCTCCAAGAAATTAAAAATATTATCCTTTCGATTGTTGTTATCGTAAATTTATACTAGGTAAATCGTTATTTAATGTTGTTCATACTTATTGCTCAATAAAGTACGAAATTATTATTGCTACTGTTAGATTATTTTAACCTTCTATAAATAATAAAGCAAAAATACTTGAAACTAAATATTGAACGGTATCGTACATGGATGTAAGCATTGTGTCCACTGGGTCTTATTACGATCTGCGTCTTTGCTGCCCTGCGTGGCAAATGATTTATGAGTTTATTGTTTAGATCACAAGCGCTTGCAGAGTTTTCTTTATCGAATACTGTAGTGAATCTTGCGTCATCCTTTCGTTTGAACAGACGTCTTTTCTTTCCTCGTTTGAAATAAAGTTCATGTTAAAAGATTATTTCGTGTAACTGTATTTTAACATTCCACCTACTATATTTAATAAAAATTCAATAGCTACAATTATATTTACACACTTTTATATGCTATTTTACAGTAATTTCAGAAACAGATGAGTTATCGAATATTTTACATCTATATCTGTACTTTACAAATAATTTCCTAAATATATTTCCAAAAATATTAAAAAAATTTGTAACATAAGTTACGAGAAAAGAAAAGTTTAATAGTTTAATTTATATATATATATATATATATATATATATATATATATATTGAGGCCTACGACAGTTGGATGGCTAGAGCGAAGGACTAGCAACTTGGTGATCCGAGTTCAAATTCCGGTCTCGGTCGATTGACACAAGCACCGCTGTAATAATTTACATGTGTGTTGTCTACAAACATATCGTAGACCTCCGTCGCTGATTGGCATCAATATTTGGAAGCATAAATAGAGCGACGTAAAATAACATTAAAAAAAAAACGTTCCTCGTAAGAAGTGAAGTGCTGCTCAGCTAGACCATAAGTCATCGACCGAAATAGGTGGTAGTCTGAAGGAGCAATTCTAGTGAATATGGCGGGTAGGGTAGGACGTTCCAATTTAACGTTCGGGTAGGACACCTCAACTTAAAGCGGATGGGGTAGGACGTCCCAAGGTAACGTTCCCCGGTGTCGGTTTGATTGTGTTGGAGTAGTTCATAATAGATTATTCCAAGCTGATCCCACCAAATGCATAGCATTAGCTTCTTGCCATGAATGTTTAGTTTGGGCATCGAAGTAGAGGCATGCCCAGACTTACCCATGACTTTCTAAGCTTTGGGTTTTCGTAGCTAATCCACTTTTCGTCTCCCATCACGATTTGGTGTAGAAATCCTTTGCGCTTTTCCTTTTGACCAATTGTTCGCAAGCGAATAAGCGACGCTTGACGTCTCTTAGCTTCAGTTTGTAAGGAACTCAATTTCTTTGCTTTTGGACCATACCCAGGGTTTTGGGACGTTGTGAAATAGCTTGCTGAGTCACTCGTAACTCTTGTGCATGTTCTTCTTGCATTTAGCACGGATCTTCCTCCAGTATAGCTTCCAATTCTGTGTCACCATACACTTTGGGCCTTCCACTACTTGTTTTGCCCTTCACGTCAAAATCATCACTTTGAAATTTTTGGAACAACTCCCAATAAGTTCTCTCACTCAAATTAACATCACCATATGCTTCTATGAGTAGCCGATCTGCTTCAGTTGCAGATTGCTTTAAATAAAAGAAGTCAATTATCAATTCCCGCAAATGTCACGTATTTAGCTCAAAACTTGACATCATAACACAATGAAAACTAAATGATGCTAGCAAAAAGTCAGTGGTATTAAAAGCTTATACCAAAATATACTATACGACTTTTTACAGCTGACAATTTTGATGTTATCTTATCGGTGGCGCTATCTTTTCAAAACGACAGAAACTTTATTTTAACACCTAATAGATAATATTAATTTAATTTAATTGATATATTAACCAGTAGAAATAATATTAATTTAAAATAATTTAAACTTTAACCAATCAAATTGTTGTTAACATATTTTATAATGTATAAAAGTGCGTTAATTTTGCTAAGATCGTGGTTCATGTTTGGCATTCGTTGAGGAAGGATACCTCTCGAGTGACGAATCGAATCAACACATTCCGAACGATTCTTTTTTTCCCTGCGCAGATTTGATTTCGGCACTCTCGAGGAAAGATACCTCGAGTAACGAAACGAATTAAAATTCTACCAACTGGTCTATCTTTTACAGGAGCGATTTACTTTCGGTACTTGTTGAGAAAGGATACCACTCGAGTAACAAAATAAATCGATACTCTTCTGGCCGAACAATCCTTTCCCTTCTCTAGTGAAAAAAATTTTGCGAGGCAAAAGGAAGGTACTTTTACTCGTACAAACGAGTCATAAAATTACTTGATCAGAAGAACCGGCATTCCCGACTTCTGAAAAGACAATTTTTATTTTCCAACTAGAAAAGTATAAGGAAATGTCAGCGAATAAAAGCTATTAATTTCGAAATCGAATATAATTTATTCGGAGAAAATACACCCCTGTCTGGGAACTTAATTATTATAATTGAAGGCAAAATCTCTATCAGACAGACGTCGAAAAATTACAAGTTATGTCAATAGAAGACTGACGATTCAATCATATAAATTATTGAATTCATGTATGATGCGCTTGGGAGCGATAATTTAGATAAGAATTAAATTTATTCTTATTAAAATTTCGATAATTTTATATTATTGAATAAGGCACACCTTAGAGTAATATAAAAACGAACAAGTGTCATTCCGAAATAAAAAGCATAATAATAATTTAATTTTTTCTTGTTTTATTATATGTTGCAGGGAATCTACTAGGAGATCCCGATTAATTAATAGTTCATTTATTTATTTTATAATTTTTTGTATTTAAATGGAAGAAGAATATATTAATTGTTGTTTTGTTATAATTTAAAAAGTGAATTAAGAGTTATTCACCTAAATTTCCGACTACCAGTCCCGATACGTTCCTCCCTCTTCAATTGAACCCTGATATAAAATTAAAAATATCAAAAAATAAATCAACCTAAAGAGTGGAGACAGAGCGTTACAAATTTTCATATATCAAATAAATTACTGATTTTATAGCAGTAAATTATAAATTTAACTTATGTCGACTGTTGTGGGTTAAATATAAATATTTTTGTTTCTATGAAAACAAAGGGGTTGTTCACAAACAGTTTGTACCACCTGGACAAACCGTAAATCAAGTATTCTACCGAAATGTGCTTTAAAAATCACGAAAAAGGGCGCTCAGAGTGCGTCCAGAGATCGCAAAGACTTGGGTTCTGCATCACGACAATGCTCCCTGTCACAGTACGTTAAATGTCTTTCAGTTTTTGGCGTCTAAAGGCATCGCAACGTTACTACAACCGCCCTATTCTTCGGACATGTCACACTACGACTTTTTCCTATTTCCCCATTTGAAAAAATTCATCAAAGGTCGACATTTTGACTCCGTGGAAGATATCCAAGAATCTGTGACGAGGGTACTCGGAGAGGTTCCACAAAAAGTGTTTCAGAATTGTTAGAAAAACTGTAAAACTTGCTGGACTAAGTGTATAGATGCAGAAGGGGACTATTTTTATGAGATCACAGCGATGTACCTTAATTTGCAAATATACTCGATTTTTTAATTTGGTCGCATTACTTAATTATCTAACTTTGTATATATGTTCTATCTGTACACCGATGCATTGATTGAAAATTAATCGAACTTCAATCGATACAATTTTGTCGGAGAAGCCTGGTTACGATAAAGTTTGCACTAAGTGGATCCCCCGTCATCGGAAAAGTCCTTCAATCGTGGATTCAAAAACAAGGCACGCCATTTTTTGAAGAAGATTTGTTGAAGCTTGCAAACAGATACTGAAAATTTTTTTAAGTTCAAAGCGACTACGTAGAAAAATAGTTTAAAAGTAAAAAAATAAAGGCAAATTATTTTGATAGCTTGAAACTAACGTGTTATATTTGTCCGAACTATATTAACACAAATACAGTGGTATAAGATATTTTGCGTACGTTACAACATATGATACATATTTACAGTAATATAGTTACTTCAAATTAAATAGCGCATTTAATATAAAAATTTAATATAATTGTACTTTACATACTGTTCTTGAAATTGTGCTGTAAATGTTTCTTTGTAAATTTTCCTATGTGCTTCGTATAGTGGACAGTTTAATAGGATATGTTTTATACTTAGTTTACATTTACATTTTAGTGTGTCCAATTCGTAGTCTAGTTTTAATAATCTGGTCTTTTCTAGTCATATATTTTACTGGATGTATGGTTTTACTATTCGAAGTTAGTTGTAGTTGACTTTATCCCAAAATTATTCCATTCAGCCTTGATGTTTATACTTTTTAGTTTGTTGAAATCGTTTTTGCTTAAGTTTGTACTGCTCGTGAACTTCAAGTGACAAGCTAATTGTGCTAGTTTAGTTGTTTCTTTGGTTTTCTTGCGTAAAATTAGAATAGTATATTAAATTTTTCCTTTGGATTCGTTTATTTTATACATTATAGTTCGTATAGTAGTCATTATTCTTATTTTCTTTTAAGTTATGTATTAGCGAATTTGAGTTTGTATATATAATAAATTTTGTTTCAGGGTTATTAATATTTTCTATAACTTTTGCGATTATCCTTAGTAAAGCTAAATCTTGATTTAACCAATTTGGTAGTTTTAATAGGATATTTGAACCTCCGAACATGGTTGCTGCAGCGCCAATTTGTGTTTTATTTTCAGTTAAGTTCACATAAATATTTTCGAATTCCCTTTTTATTATTGTTAGTGTATTTGTGCCTGCCTTTGAAAAGTCGTGGAAAACTGTATGCCGTCGTTATTTCTGCTGTTAGACCAGAATTGTTGCTGATTTTGTAGGGAAAATTGGATGTTATTTGTTTTAAAATAATTCCACGATTTTCGGTAAAACGGTTGTTTGCTTATTTTTACTAAATTCTGAGTATTTGTGATTTTGTACTATAAGATCATGCACTTGGATTTTTTGGTGTATTTAATAGTTTTATAGCGTACTTCATTATTTTTTGCACCTGATATTTAATGGAATCATATTACTTTCTACTGATATGCTGATAGTAGGGGTAGTTCTGTACGCTCCTGTAGCGATTCTCATACTGGTGTTGAGGATTGGATTTAGCTTTCGTAAGACGTGCTGCTTTGCTGAATCAAATCTTGTACTTTCGTAATCTGTTTTTGATTGTATTAAGATTTTATATGTACTTATTAGAATGTTCTGGTTTTTTGCCCAATTTTGAACAGATAGTACTTTTAGTAAATTAAGTCTAAACATTGTTTTTTTAATTTGTCTATATGTGGAATCCATGTAAGTATTGTCAAATATCATTCCAAGAATTTTTATTCGATTCACTGTTTGTAGAGGTTCATTTCCGATATTTATATGGGGTTCAATGTCAGATTTTCTTTTACTGAACATGATAACTTGAGATTTTTTTCGTTGAGAATTGGAAGCCTGTTGTATTTGTGTAATTGATTAATTTTTCTAATGTTTTTTGGAGGATTTTTTGCCTTGTCATTACATTTTTCCCTTTCGCATTGAATTAAAAAATTTATACCATGGTTGTTGTTTGGCGTATTTAATAGTTCTTTTTACAATTTCTTTCAGCCGTTTATATCTATTTTTTTTATTAAAGAGTTGTTGTTTTTATATTTACTGAAAACTCGTTCTGATTCTTTCATTGCTTGTGCGTAGTCTTTGTTTCACCATGGTGTAGCTTTATAGTGAGTATGGTTTTTTGTTTTGGGTATATTTTGCTTAGCTGCTAGAATGATCATATCTGTGGATTGTTTTGTAAATCGGTGAATGTCTATGTTTTTTTCGTTAAATAATAATGTTCGATTTTATATAATTTTATGTTGATCGACTCTTTGTAATTAAGCCAATCTGCTTTGAGAATGTTCCAACTTTGGCGATATAATCTGTGAGATAAGCTGGGCTGCCCAATTTTAATTACAATTGGAAAATGGTCGCTACCATGTAGATAGCTGTCTACATGCCATTAGATATGAGTTACTATATTATTGCTACAAAACGATATATCGATTGCACTGCAATTTGCATTGGCTTTATTGAAGTAGGTTGGTGATGAATCGTTTAATAATACTATCTGATATTGTTTACAACTTTTTCTATTATCTTACCACATTTATCTACTTTTCTAGAAGCCCATAGAGTATTATGACTAATAAGGTCATCAAGTATTAAGAAGGGTTCTGGCGGTTGATTTTTAAGATTCTCTAAAAGTGAATTGTTGAATGTATGCTTGTTCCTTGAATATCTACATTATTAATTGTTATAGCTTTTTTGTTTATTATGGTTTTTGCTGCTACTACATCTAGTTTTGTTTCTAACTCAATTGCTTGGCTAAAGAATTGTTACTTTATTAGGGTGCTAACATCTCGGCTAGCGGAGTTGTTATACATGTTACTTGTCATAAAAGTTAAAATTTTTTAATTTAATCATTTCGTTGATTTTTAGGTTCATTTCCTGTAGCAAAATTATATCAGCTTCTTCTGCTGCTATAAGATTTTGTAGAAATTCGTACTGCTTTTTGAGGCTATTGATATTCCATTGAATTAATTTAATCATTTCGTATATTTAAAACTTATTTAGTTTTCATTCGCTATCGGAGTTCGGCATTTGGTGAGCTTTAGGATTTACATATGAATTATTATTATTATACTTCTAATGATTTATTTTTATTACGATATTCGCTTGTAAAATGTTTTTCTATTTGGTTTTCAATTTTGGGTTTTAATTTTCTTCTTTTTGTATTTTCGTTGCATTGGTTATTGAACCAATGATATTTAACAGATGTGTTGCTGATAACTTTACAATTGTTCAAGAAGTTTTTGTTGATCAAATGGCAGATGTTTTTAATTCTGTACATGACAGAATTAAATTTACAAGGGTGATTGAAGTTAGTAATTAGATGAGTTTTTTTGGCATTAATGTCATTAGATGTAGTAATGATAAAGTAAAGATTAATTAGTACAGGAAACCTAATTGGTCAGGTAGGTTTTTAAATTTTAATTTATACCACCAACTCGGAAACAAAGTTGGAATACAGAATGATGTCATTGACAGAGCAATAAAATTGTCACATAACGATTTTAGACAGAATAATTTGCAGATAGTAAGGGAAACTTACATTAATAATGGATATCAAATTGAATTTATTAATACATTCATTGCTGAGAGATTGTTTAACATTTATAATACTGAAAATTGACATACTGCACGAGTTGATGTTAACAAAGGCAAAATTATTGTCTTACCATATGTTAGAGGATTATCTAAAAGAATTAAAAGAAATTTTCGGAAATATAACATTCAACTTTTTTTTAAAAATAGCAATAATTTAAGTAAGTTGTTTAATAATTGCAAAGATAAGGATGATTTATGTATACAATCTGGAGTTGTTTACAAAATTCATTGGATGGATTGTAATAAATACTACATTGGACATACAGGCAAATATTTAAAAAAGAGAATTTATGAACATAAATATAGTTTACGTAGTTCACATATTACTTTCAGTTTAAAGGAGCATTGTTTAAAGTTTTTACATTCTTTTGATTTTGTGAATGTAGATATTTTAGAGCATGGTATTAATAATATTCATATTTCCAAGAATCAAAATAATGTGAATTTAATGTTATAGTCTACTAAATTAGATAACATTTATCATTCGTTATTAAATTGATTGGTTTTGAACATTTTGTGTAGAAGGGGATTTTATATTTGATTTGCTAATTTTGGTCGTGGGGATAGGGTATATATAGATTAAAATATAAGGTTGAGTTTAGTCCCTGCTGAGGAGCCGTAGCGAGCTTGAAATGTTGGACTACGTCTTCAATTAAGTAAGGGTGGTGGAGGTAGTCAGATTGCATTTTACTAACATAAAATGTTTCCAGCTAATATATTGCTATAGCTAATAGTCATTATATTTTTAAATTTTATTTTTTATTTTTATTATTTTTGCATATTGATGTATTAATATTAATATAAATATATATTTATATTGTTACGTATTATTTTCGATTGATTTAATTAGACTGTAAGAACAATGAAAATATTTTTAATTTACACACACACACACACACACACACACACACACACACACACACACACACACACACACACACACACACACACACACACACACACACACACACAGGAAACACGGGGAATTAGATTTCCACCTAACTCAGTTGCTGACTGGACATGGTTGTTTTAGGTCCTATTTCCATCGCTTTCACCTGGATAATAATGATTTCTGCCCCATCTGTCCGACTTTGGTCGAGGATGCCGAGCATATGTTAGTGAGCTGCCCTCGTTTTAGAACACAACGTGATCACTTGATGAACATCATCAATAAGCCAATAAGACCAGAGAGCATCCTATCAATAATGCTGGAATCTTCTGAAAACTGGAAGGCAGTAGCCAGTTTCGCAAAAGAGGTGATGACCATACTTAGATATGGCGATAGAACTAGGCGAATGGCCCAGGATGAACCAGGCTAACTGATTCTATTTTAAGATACAGAGGACGAACACCGAACCCCTGATCACCTGTGTGGATGGGGGACGTAGGATAGAGTCATAAGAAGAGGAGTCGTATAGGCTAACTAACAGCCCCGCCGAAGTAATATTCCCGGATAGTTCCGGCGGGATGCTGGTTTCGAGAGACCACTAGTGCAGAGCTTGCTCTGCCTACGCCTAATAAAAAAAACACACACACACACACACGCACGCACGCACGCACGCACGCACGCACACACACACACACACACTAGTGTGGAGATTTGTTGTTTTCTCCCATCTGGCGCCTCCTCAGGTTGCGGATAGGGGATGGCTCGCTACAATGTGTAGAGGGCACTGAAGAAATAAAATACTCAGGGCGGACAGAAAAAGCTAATAGGGAGGGCCTCCCGAATTTAAGGCCAATTATGATTAATGTTTGGTATAAACAAGGATATACCCCAGGGAGTAACTCCGGCAAGATCGGTCAATCTGCTCACCGATTCCGATAGAGTACAAGCCTTTATGGTCGGTGATAGCCCCTCGGATTCTGGGGAGGGTAAATCAAACATAATCATAGATAGTACACTGGGTACTAAAGGAGATGTCATGACGGATCAACAAATGACGGATCGAGAAATCTCCATCACGCGTAGAAACAATCATCTGGAGTGACTTGGTGAGAAAATCAGCCAACTGTTGGATTTTGTGAAAGATAGGCATAACGTGCACAAGACCATTAAGGATCTTGCTCGTTCTATTAATGCTTCATACAAATGCATCAGTATGGCAGAGGATGATCTATTGCTGTATCACCGTCCCGGTACTCATGAAATGGTGACTCAGACTACGCCGAGTCTACGCTCTGATACCAATCGAAGCGCAGCCGAAGGGATAGAGTCCACTCCTAAAACAGTAGGTAGTAAAAAGACGAAAGAACCGTCACTGGGCTCAAGGAGACCATCAGAATCAGTTGGAGTACCTACAAGGAAGTCTGAGGCCAAAGAAAATCAATGGCAGACCATCAAGCGCAAGAAGCCCAAAGGAAACGATAAGGAATTACCTAGTGCACGCAGGCTTAGTGGACGAAATAGACCTAAGACCATCTTGATTAAGGCCAATGAAGGAGTAAGATAAGCGGAGGTACTGCGTCAAATAAAGAATGACCCGGAGTTATCTCATGTCAAGAATGAAGTTAACAGGATACGCAGAAATGCAAGCGATGCCCTGGTACTTCAGCTCGAAAGGACAGCCAAAAATGCACATGAGTTGGCTCGCATTGTTGAAACTAAGATTGGCCATAGCGCATCCACTTCAGTTCTCACTAATCTTATTACTTTGGAAATTAAAGATATAGATGATGTTACTACAAAGGCTGAAGTCTTAGAGGCTCTGAAAACACACCTCGAACTAAAGGAGACTAACATGCTAATCGCTCGTTCCTTGCGGCAAGCTTATGAGGGTACTTAGACGGCGGTGGTATCTGTACCATATAGCCATGCAGCTGAGTTACTACGTACAGGGCATGTTCGCATCGGATGGGTCAGCTGCAGAGTTCGAAAAAAAAACAAATAAGGCGTTGCTTCAGCTGTTGACAGACTGGACATTTAGCGGCCGTGTGCTAGAGCCCTGACAGAACTAATCTTTGCAGGCAGTGTAGTGGAAGAGACCATCAATCCAAGCTGTGTGTAAATGAGCCCTGCTGTTAACTCTGTAAATGTGAAGGAAAAAAGAAGATTAACCATCCAGAATACAGCTATAAGTGCCCGATCACTGTGGAGTTTTTAAACAGACATAAAACATGAGAATACTCTAACTGAATACTAAACAATGCGTAGTGGCCCATGACCTGCTGAAACAGACAATAAAGGAGCTGAGAATAGACATTGCTGTAATCTCCGAACCATATTGTGACAGAGACAGACCACAGCGCTGGATAAGTGACACAAGCAATAGAGCGGCCCTCTGGATTGGTCAAAGTAGGCAGATACTAAAGCAGTCTAGTCATCCGAGCGAATTGATATCCTGGGCTAAAATACAAGAAATATACGTCTTTAGTGTATATGCTCCTCCAAGTTTGACGGACAAGCAGTTTGAAATCCTTGTAGCTAAATTAGTTGATGAGGCCATGGACAAGAAACCACCTTTAATCGCTGGCGAGTTTAACGCGTGATCCACAGCCTGGGGAAGCGCTTCAACAAATAACAGAGGTAGTATGCTGTTTGATGGCCTTAATTCTCTTCAACTCCACGTGGTTAATAAGGGATTTGAATCCACTTTCATTAGGGGAGATAAACAATCAGTCATTGATGTAACATTCGCCAGTGATGACCTGATTCAGTGGATCCTTAACTGGAGAGTAAGCGACCTTTACACTCACAGTGATCACAGGGCGATCTTGTACGAGATTGCAGTGAAGAAAGTGAAGAACAAGTGCAATGAGTGGATGCACATACGGAAATGGAACATCAGACGGCTAGACCGTGAAGTGTTCGCCACTATCATATCAGAAGAGCGTTTAGAATATCGTGCACCAGGCCATCTGGCAAATGCACTCATGAAGCATATCTCTGAAGCATGCGATGCGTCGATGACTAGGACTAACAGTGGATTTAAACATTGTCAATCTTTCTACTAGTGGACAAATGAAATTGCAGAATTGCGCAAGCAATGTCATCGCGCACGTAGACTTGCCCAAAGAGCCCGCACCCATCGTGATACGTTTCATAGTTTATTTAAAGAAGCATAAAAAGCGCTTGTCAAGTCCATTAAGGCAAGCAAGCGTCGATGCTGGCTTGAACTGTGCGCAGAGGCCAACAATGACTTATGGGGACGAACATACAAAACAGTCATGGCACGATTGAGTAGGGCACCAATGCAACCCAATGGCACGGTATTGATTGATAATATTCTTTTCGCTCTCTTTCCCAATGACACCCAATGGTCTGTACTACGCACGCAACACTCGGACGATATACCTCCTATAACAGAAAAGGAGCTACATAATGCTTACGCCAAGATTAGAGACAATTCTGCCTCTGGCCCTGATGGTATCCCTAATGCTGCAATTAAGTTGGCGATACAGAAGAACCCATCTATCTTTCTATAAGTATATAATGCTTGTCTTCTTGAGGGAATTTTTCCTGATTGCTGGAAAACTCAAAGGTTAGTCCTGTTACCTAAGGGCAATAAGCCACTTGATGATCCGTCATCATACAGGCCATTGTGTATGCTCGACTAAGTAGGTAAAATATTTGAAAAAATAATATGTAGCCGACTGGAAGCATTCATTGAAGGATTGCACGGCTTATCCTCACGCCAATTTGAATTTCGGAAATCAAAATCAACAGTCGAGGCTATTAAACTGGTAGTGTGTACTCAAGAAGTATCAAGTGTACTCAAGGGTAGTCAAGAAATGCAATCAGCAGTAAGAGATGGAAAGGTGGCACTAAACAGTATTGTGCCATTGTCGCTCTAGATGTCAAGAATGCCTTTAGTTCAGCGCGCTGGTCTTCTATTATGAATTCTCTTAAAGAGTTCGGAGTACCTGGTTATCTACAGAATGTCGTGGCCAACTACTTTGAGAATAGGATAATATTATACCGAACGGATGAAGGCATTGTATCGCATAAGGTTACTCCGGGAGTCCCCCAGGGCTCGGTTATGGGACCTATATTCTGGAATATTATGTGTGATGGCGTGTTGAGGATTCGACAACCGCCTGGTTCAATAACAGTAGGCTACGCCGACGATATCGCACTCGTAGTGACGGCTAAGACCCTTGATGAACTCACTGAAAATGCCAATGATGCCAGGTTAAACTTCAAAAAGCATCTAAAGATATCTGGTGAAAAAGCACAACGAGTTGCAGCTGCCTTGTGATGTCTCATGCCTGACATTGGTGGCCCACGCCCAGCCTAGAGGAAGCTATTAGCTTATGTTGTTAATTCTGTCAGCATGTATGCATCGCCAATCTGGCATCATGCATGTGGAATTAAATCGTATTGTGAGCTGGCCATTGCGACCCGTCGCCGCTCCTGTATACGTATTATTAGTGGTTAGAGGACAGTATCCACCGGCGCTGCTGAGGTACTTGCCGGAATTCTTCCTTTCGATTTAGCTGCAGATAAACTGGCTAGGCTGCATAACATATGTAAGGCCGGTGATGACCAAAGTTAGAAATGCCGATAGAATTAGGGGAATGGCCCAGAATGAATTAGGCTAGCTGATTCTATTTTAAGTTGAAGAGGACGAACACCGAACCCCTGATCACTTGTGTGGATGGGGGACGTAGGACGATGTCATAAGAAGAGGAGCCGAATAGGCTAACTAACAGCCCCGCCGAAGTAATATTCCCGGATAATTCCGGCGGGATGCTGGTTTCGAGAGGCCACATACCGTAGCCCGTTAAAATTACCACGCTTTAGACGCTACCGGCTATTACGCTCTCGGTTCAACATACCCGAGATCTTGGCCGTATTTCCAATATACCAAATTCTCCTAACTAATAGAAACTCACTCTAGCCTTCAAGCTAGGGACTGTTTATCTCACAATTTTTCTTGTACCTTCTTCCTACATACCTTCAACTTTCTTGCTCGTCGTAGTCTAAAAATTTGTGTGTAAATACTTGTTTTGAAAGTATAAAAAGTGAGTATTCCATTTTGTCTTCTTATTCCTTACTCGAGCGTAAAGCGACCTGCGAACTTGATAATATACCGATTCGACACCTCCGAAGCTCGATTAAATAACTCCCCACCAATACGCGACCTACGCTGTAGTGCGAGACTTAGTTTTCTACACGAGTTCGGAAATTTGAAATAATTGTACCGACTAGTTGCAGCATTACAAATAAACTCTTATTAGTTACTAATATAAGAGTTTAAGTAATGACTCGCGTTTTTATTTACTACTTATAGCTCGTAGAGATAGAGCGCGAACGCCGCGACCATCTTTATTCTAACCCTGCTATTTTGCGCAAGCAAAGGCAAAAAATAGAGGGCGCGAATTTATGTACGATCGGTAATGATTCGCCTGAATCCGCCGATAATCCATCACATTACCTTTGTTTAAATTTGTTTTCTGAAATAGAAGAAATATTAAATTGCTTAGATTGGTTTGAGAACTTTTAATCGATTCTTGGATAAATATGTTTTGCTCCTTTAATCTTTCTAATAAGGAAGGTAAGTGCGCATTTCCTTGTTTATTATTAATTAGTTGTGTCGCTACATACTCTATATTTACGAGGGTAGATTGATAAGTTTTCGGCTTGACCAAGAGATGGCGCCACTAAGCCTACCTCGAGGTGGCGTTCTATAGTACCATCCTTAGACAGCTTGTAGCTATAGTTTCAGTCCGATTGCCATATTAGTTTAGGTTTGAGAGCACGCTGAACAAAACGCCTCTGTATTTTTCGTAAAAATGGAAAAGCTGGAAAATCCTGCTATCATCAAATACTGTTATTTGAAGGAGTTAACGCCGAAGGAAATTAAAGAAGAGATGGACTCAACACTGGGGACATCCTCCCCACCATATTCAACCATTAAGCAGTGTGTTTCCGAGTTTAAAAAGGGTTATGTGAGCACCTCTGATGAGCCTCACTCAGAACGCACCATTGAGGTCACAACTGCAGATATGATCGAAAAAATCCACAAATAGTGCTGAAAGGCCGCAGATTAAAAGTGCGTGAGATAGCTGAGACCTGTAAAATGTCATACAAACGTGTACAAAATATTTTATATTTTCCACCAACATTTGTATATGGAAAAGCTCTGTGCAAGATGGCTGCCGCGTTTGCTAACAGTCGACCAAAAATTGATTCGAAAGAACAGTTCTACCGCCAATTTGGCGTTGTATAAGCGTAATCCAAACGAGTTGTTGTCGAAATTTAAGTCCACCACTACACTCCTGAAACCAAACAACAGTCTTAACAGTGGATTGGACCAGGGGAACCAACTCCAAAGAAGGCAAACACAATTTTTTCGGCGAACAAAGTTATGACTACTGTTTTTTGGGATGCAAGAGGTATTATATACATTGATTACCTTGAAAAGGGTAAAACTATCACTGGCCAATACTATGCAGACTGTTTGCAACGTTTGAGCCACGAAGTGGAAATTAAACGACCTCATCTGGCGAAGAAAAAAATCTTGTTTCATCACGATTACGCACCAGCGCACACGTCAATCGTTGTGATGGCTAAAATCAACGATCTGAAGTTTGAATTGATGTCGTACCTTCGAGACTCTCGAGACCTAGCTCCGAGTGACTATTACCTATTTCCTAACCTCAAAAATGGCTTGGCGGTAAGAGATTTACGGACAATGAAGAAGTAATCGAAGCTGTAAATGAGTATTTTGAGGAGCTTTGCAAATCAGTCTATAGAAATGGCATTAGTAGACTAGAACATCGCTATGAGAAATGTATCAGCCTTAGAAGAGATTATGTTGAGAAATAGAAAAAAAATTCTTAAAAACGTTGTTTTTCTTGGTCAGGCCGGAAACTTATCAATCCACCCTCGCATCAGTATTCATAAAGTGTTTAGCTAGACGGCCCTCGATTTTACTAATAAAACATTTTAGTGTTTCGATACTGGTATAAATAAAGTAATTTAATTGGTTATAATGTAGTTTAAACAGTTCGGATGTTTTTGTGATATCTGTAGGATTAACATATGCGACTTTTATAAAACTCGCTACATGGCTGTAGCCATCTTTATTAATACTAGTTTTTAATTGGCAATTGGAGTGCTTCGTTTCACTTTTAAATCGTCTAGAATGTTTTTGAATATTTGGACGGGTATATCAAGCGCAACCTTTGAACATATGACTTTTGAATTTAGATATTAGGGGTCTTATATTGACGTTTTCATTCTTGATAGTATATATAAGTATATATAAGCTAATACAAATATAAGCAGATTCTCTTCTTGGAAATTCTTAATGCATACGGAACATTCTTGTCTGGATTATGTCGCCAATCGCACAGGTGTAATCTGGTAAATTTAAATTTCCGATACATTAAAAAATCAGACCTTGTTCTTTTCTTGGAGCTAGATCCTTTACTGCGGCTGTAGAATAAGATTGCTTATAGGATTTTTATTGTAAATGTCGGTACAGATATTGATATTAGGAGTTCGTGTTCTTGTCTCGTTAGTTCTATTGCTTGAATTTGTACGGTTTCTATTGGTTCCTCCATCTCTGTGATATTTTGGCTTACTGATGGTGAAGCCATCGTAATCTTTCAAGTGGTTCCATTAACTTATTTAGTCAATCGATTGGGTCGAATATTATTTGTATTAAATCGTATTGAACACTTATGATTCACGGAAAGTACGTAAACACGTCTGATCATAAGTTGATAATAAAGTATCGCTTACTTTTTGAATACCCCTCGTAGTTTGTAACGCAGGAATCAGGCACCGTAACAATTTTGTAATAATGTATTACATAAAATAATAAAGAAATAAATGTACATGCAATACAATAATACAGATACATATAGAAGCAAACAAATGCATGTAAAGACATAGAGAGAGAGAGAGAGAGAGAGAGAGAGAGAGAGAGAGAGAGAGAGACTGAAGGAAAGGAGGGTGTACATATACACATATTGCAAAAGCACCCCATGCAGATGAATAATAAATTTTATTCTTTTTTAAATGTAAAATAAATTTATTTCGTTTTAGAAATTAGAAGCTTATTAATTTCAGAACTTTTGCAGATTGCACGTAAAAAATTTGCTATAATTAAATAAATACTTTGTATTCGAAAAGTAGTTATTTACTTAAGTTAAGTATATTATTTCCTAACAGATTTTTTTTCTAAACAAGTTGATTTTAACATATAGTACTTGCATTAAAAATATAAAATCTTAACTCAATATCAATATTTTCTTAGTTAAAATAAAATTTTACTTACTGTAATGTTTTGTGTCTATTTAACTATTTTCTAAATCAACACAATTAAATCAATCATTATTCAATTAATTTTAAGCAATAAATTAAAAAAATAATTAAGAAAATAATTTACTTACTGTCTATTTCTATTTTGAAGTAAATGCTTTATTTAAATTTATGTAATTGTTTCATTATCCTTAACGTAATATCATTTTAATCAAGAAAAATTTTATTAAAATTAAATAAATATTTTCTTGAAAGAATGCATATTTAAATCCAACTAACTATTTCCTTGAATTAAGTCACATTTATTTCATTTTAATGAATATTTATTTTTAAAAAATTAATACTTTTTTAGTAAATATATTTACTTAAATCAAAAAAAAACTTTCAGTGTAAATATATATTAGTACTTATAATATAAAATCAGTTTTAATGGCTTGATAATGCCGCAATAATTTTCTTTCTAACTTACCATCTTTTATCATCCTTTGTATAACGGCGATCATGTCGTGTATTTCCTTTACGTGATAATCGATGTCCGAGACGGCTTTTATGTTAAAATCTGATTATAGTTAAGGATTATCTATGGATATGTGTACTTCCATAATATAACAAATTAACAAAAAGTACGCAATTAATATTTTATAAAACTAATAATTACTGCTTTTATTGTTTAATTTTATCGATGAAGGCTTATATATTTATACATACATTTCTTATCAAATTGCGGAAACGGTTTCGAGTTATTTTGTCAGATAATAATATTCACGCGGTATTATATCCCGCAGTTCGGGAAAAATCGAGGCAAAAAATATATTAATAAAAATATACATAATTTTATCACGGAGAAAGATATTAAATAACAATATTCGGCTGAGTACTATACCCAGCAAAATGGAGTCGCTGAACCAAAAAAAAATCGTTCATGGAAATAACTAGATGCATGCTTTTGGATTCAAACATGGACAAAAAGTATTGGGGTGAGGCTGTAACAACGGCAAATTCTCTGCAAAATATATTACCGATCAGAGCCACAGGTGAGACCCCGTACGAGTTGTGGTTTAAGGAGAAGCTGCATGTAAAAAAATTACGTTTTTGGATGCAAAGCGCTCGTGCATGCGTCAAAAGAGCATCGAACAAATTAGATGCAAAAGCAGAAGATAAGACTAGAAACGAATCGGAATAAGCATTGATTAAAAAGAATATAATGAAATGCTACATAATGATGCATGGGAAATAGTAACTGCGCCAAAAGATTAAAATATTGTGACCTGTTACTGGATCTCCAAAACTAAAAAGCATCAAGAGGGCAGAGGCGTATGCAATTATAAAGCAAGACTCGTGGTGCAGATTTTCTCTGACATATGGTGTCGATTACGATCAAGTGTTTATACCCCTCGTTAAACCAAAGACTTTTAAATTATTACTTACTATTACAGCCAAAAAAATTTATTAATAAAACATTTTGATGCAAAGACTGTTTTTTTAAACGGCGATCTTAAAGACACTGTCTATACACAACAACCGGAAGGACACCAGATTAATAATGAAAAAGGACAAGGTATAGTATGTGAATTAAAAAAGGGATTATAGGATTTGAAACAGACCGCTAACATATGGAACAAGAAGTTAGATTGTATTTTCAAAAATAAGAATTTTTTACAAAGCAATACTGATCCCTGGTAATATGTTCAACTAGATGAAAATTATGATATCCATATAGTTGTACAAGTCGATGCTATTTTAATAGCCGCAAAGAAGATCGAAGAAATTAATCATACGTCAGCTTATTTACAGCAGAATTTTAAATTAGTTGATTGCGGACCAGATTTTTACAAAATTATCTGGGAATAGAAGTCAGAAAAGAACGAAATGAAATCTATTGTATCCAGCAATCAAAATATATAGAGGAAATCTTAGAAAGATTTGGTTTACAGAATACTAAGATATCAATTATTCCTCTAGATACTGGATATATAAAAATAACAGAGGCTCATTCGGTAATGGAAAAACAAGAACCCTACCAGCAACTGATTGAAGCGTTATTTTATCTTGCAGTTAATACGAGACCAGATAGAACAGCGAGTGTAAATAGATTGAGTCAATCAAATAAGTACCCAACATTAGTGGATTAAACTGAGGCAAAAAGAGTCGCTCGCTATTTGAAAGGAACAAAAAATTACGAGCTCGTACTCGATGGCATCGGACAAGAAGAGTTGATCGGCAACGCTGATACAGATTGGGCAGAAGATAAAAAAAAAAACAGAAAATCAAAGAGTGGATATATGTTTCAGTACATGAATTCAACTATTAGTTGAGCTTGTCTGAAATAGACTTGAGTAGCTATCTTTCTACAGAAGCCGAGTATATAGCAATTGCAGAAGCCTGTCACGGAATTTTTGCAAAAAAAGAAGTTCAAACTATAATTTTTGAGGATAACTAAATTTTTCTAAAATTAATTGATAACAAAATATACAGAAATCATACAAAACACATACCACTTTATTAAAGATATCAAGGATAGAAATTTAATAAGATTTCTATACTGCCCGACACAAGAAATAGTCGCTGATATGCTGACAAAACCATTAAATAGAATCAAGCTACAATATTTTGCAAAAAGAAGTAGACTTAAAGAACTTAATTAAATGTATATTATTGTTGAGGAAGGATGTTGGTATACAACGACAATATGCATCATTGTAGAAATAGAAATGTTATTATGAAACAGTATAGTAGTTCAGCACCAATCAGAGATCACTGTGGAACGGAGTAGCAGTAACGGAACGTACAAAAGGCCCGGACCGGATATATAAGAGATATAACATATATATAACAGATATGTCGAGAGAGACAGTGTGTCAGTGCATCTGTATAGTATATCACTTATTGTATTTTACTATATTATGTTTATATTTCATTTACTTTCTTGTATGATCACGTGTTATATTTTCCTTATTTAAATAAAGTTACTTCAAAATAAATAATATAACTCCTTGGTTTCATCAACAATCAGCAATCTACAAAAAATATGTTATTAATCATTTATTTTAAACTTTTTCTTTAAAAATCAGATTATGTAATTATTCTTCGTGTGGCACACGTACATGTAATAAATTTAAAAATCGACTTGTTCGTTTAGAAAAATTCATTGCGGAAGACAATTTGCTGTTATACTCCTATAATGAATCTTTCGTGGCAAGGAAATTAAAACTTCACTTTTCCAGTTACGCAACACCGGATCTCACCATAAAAGCTATATCCTTTACTTTTATTAAAACACTTTAAAATTTAAAATTAAAAATTGTACTTATGTCGACTGTTTTGAATTAATTCAATAAATATTTTTATCGGTCTTACAGTCTTTAGAATATAATTATTAACTAAAATAATGACAGTCAGACTCTTCGTGTTTATAGTCACCTTGGAGAATCTGAAATAGAATTTATTACTACGATAAATTATATTAAAAATAAAAATTAAATTAATAATAAAATAAAAATAATAAAAACAATATTCTATATTAATAAAAAACAACCTGTCCCCACCACCTTAAATTTAAATTCATCAAAGGTGAAGTGAAAAAGGGGACAGCAGGTTGTCCCTTACTAATATAGAATATTGGTTCTTTTATTTTTATTTTATTTATTATTTCTATTTTATTTCATAATTAATCTGATTTTTATTTTTAACCTTAGAATTTTTAATGCAATTTATTGTATTAATAAGTTCTATTTCAGATTCTTCGGGGGTGACTATAAATTAAAATAATCAGACTGTTATTATTTTATTTAATATATTTTATTATAAAGACTGCAAGACTGATAAAAATATTTATTGACTTTCTAAATTTGTGGAATAATAAGTAAAATTAAATCGTTCATTTTTCTGTTAAAAATTAGCATATTTACATATACACAAAAGATATTAATAATCACTTTAAAAAGAAACAGAGAGAGAGAGAGAGAGAGAGAGGGAGAGAGAGAGAGGGGGAAGATGTATTATTACAGTATTGTTAAAACCTTCTCCACTTTTACGCACGTACAGAGATGTAGGGGGGGGGGTTCTACCGTGTGCTAACTCAAGAAGCAGAAAAGTGTCAAGACTTAGTTCGACTCATATATATATATATATATATATATATATATATATATATATATATATATATATATATATATACAAACTAGCATCCCCCACCTCGGCTTCGCCCGAGATAATAATTTAACCGATTTCATAAACAACTCAATAATATCTCAGTAAAAAGTACTGTATAGGAGGCGTGTTCAAAAAGTAACGATAATTTTTCAATTTAGCGGGATTGAAGAGTCTGCCTGTATAAAAATTATTTTTTTTATATTGGTACGCATACGCTGGAAGTACCATAAAATTTTCAGCAATATTCATTGCTTACTTTTTAAGTGGCAGCCGCTAACGTTAGACTTGTTTTTTGAGCTCGGCAATTTTGGTTTGTGAAACAAATGGAGCAAAGAATTTGTATTCAGTTTTACGTAAAAAATAAAATAAAGTGTAGTGAAGTTTGTAAAATGTGAACAAAGGCATATGGCGAGTCTGCTATGAGTAAAGCAGGGCTTTACGAGTGGTATAAGCATTTTCTCGATCGCCGCGAAAACGTTGAAGATGACGAACGACCTGGACCCCCAAGCACATCAACAACCGATGAAAACATGAAAAAAGTGAAAAAAATGATGATTATGACTCATCGCCGAATCACAATGAAAGAAGTCGCTGATGATGTTGGTATATCAGTTGGCTCATGCCATGGAATTTTTTCTGATGTTTTGGGTTTGAAACGTGTGGCAGCAAATTTTGTTTCAAAATTGTTGAATTTCGAACAAAAACAGCGGCAAATGGAAGTTGCTCAGGAGTCGCTAAATGAAGTTAATAACGATGCAAAACTATTAAAACATGCTATACCCGGTGACGAAACATGAGTTTACGGATATGATGTCCAAACTAAGGCACAATCGTCGCAGTGGAGGCATTCTGAATTGCTAAGATCGAAAAAGGCTCGGCAAACGAAAATTGCCGAGCTCAAAAAATGCGTCTTACATTAGCGGCTGTCACTTATAAAGTAAGCAACGAATATTGCTGAAAATTTTAATGTACTTCAGGGGTATATGTACCAACATAATAAAAGAATTTTATACAGGCGGATTCACCAAACTCGTGAAATTAAAAAATTCTCGTTACTTTTTAAACATATTTTAAAGAAAAAATTTATAAAAATATGTATTACTATAAATAATTGACCGTAATTTACCTATCGTTGCTTCTGTATAAAAAGCTACTTCAAAGTAACGTCCGCTTCAAAAAATTGATACTTCGCCGACCTTATATATATATCATATCATATCATATGATATCTTTCATTTATATAGAAATATCGCACACCGTGCATAAACCATAAACAAGAAGAACATAAGAACATGGGCACACGTGCGATCGACTTTTCGAACGAATCTGCAACTTATTTATCGTGCACTAGTCAAAAAATGAGAAAAATGACAGATTAAAAAACGAATCGAAGGCGGAGAAGCACATTTGGATCATTAGTGACTGCATATTGTATGTATCTATTAATGAATGAGAATCTATTATAAAAAAGTATAATGAGAATAAACAAATAAGTGTTATTTATTCGTTGAAGACTTTCATTAAAAAAACAGTATAAAAAATATTGAACAGTTTTAAGCACAAACATTGTACATTTCATTTTTAATATTTTAGTATTATTCTTTTTACTATTTTTAATTTTTATTAAATTTAAATTATTTGTAGCTTATTTTTCAAATTAACAATTAAAAACTCTAATTCATAAATTAAACACTCTTTAGTTTTAGTTCCATTATTTATTGTATTCAATTTTCATACTAAAACTTCATTTATTATATTTGATTCTACAATTTTTTATTTTTTCGAATTTCTTCATCCTATTACTATTTGAATCTCACGGTAAGGTATTACTTAATACCGTTGCTTATATTTGTTTATGTAGTTTATATTTTTTGTCGCTTAATTCGACATACATATTTGTATTTATCACCTAAAATACTTTAATTGTGCTTATGTCGAGTGTATTTAGATAAATTAATAAATATTTCTATTGGTCTTACAGTCCAATTAACTGAATTAAAACTAATACATAATAATATCAATATATATTTATATCAATACTGGTACATGTCAATATATAATTAATTGAAAATTATAATGACATCAGACTGGCATTCTTTAAAATCACTCCCATAGACTAATCTGAAATAAAACTATATTAGCTGAAAAAATTCTTTATTAGTGAAGTGCAATCTGACTGTCCCCACCGCCTTTCTCCAATTGAAGATTGAATGAGGTTGTCCAACGTTTTGAGCTCGTTACGGCTCCACATCAGGGACTAAACTAAACATTATATTCATATTCTAATTTATATACTCGTATACCTCTATCCCCACCAAACCAAAAATGTATTAATTTGAATATACAATCCCCCCTCTACACAACATGTTCAAAACCAATCAATTTAATAAGGAATGATAAATGTTGTCCAATTTACTAGACTCTAACATTAAATTCACATTAATCAGATTCCTGGAAATGTGAATACTTTCCAGACTCTCCCTTTTATACTTATTCTTAATACCATGTTCCAAAATATCCACATTCACAAAATCAAAAGAATGTAAAACCTTTAAACAATGCTCCTATAAACCGGAAGTAATATGTGAGCTACGCAAACTATATTTATGTTCATAAATTCTCTTTTTTAAATATCTACCTGTTTGTCCAATATAGCATATATTACAATCCACACGATTAATCTTGTAAATAACTCCTAATTTTAAGCATAAATCATCCCTATCTTTGAAATTATTAAACAACTTACTTAAATTATTACTATTTTTAAAGAAAATTTGAATATTATATTTCCGAAAATTTCTTTTAATTCTTTCCGATAAACCTCTAACATATGGTAAGACTATAATTTTGCCCTTATTAACATCAACTCTTACATTATGTCTATTTTTGGTATTATAAATGCCAAACAATCTCTATGCAATTAAATTATTAATAAATTCAATTGGATATCCATTATTAATAAAAGTTTCCCTTACAACCTGCAAATTATTCTGTCTCAAATCCTGATGTGACAATTTTATTGCTCTATCAATGACACCTTTCTGTGTCCCAATTTTGATTCTGAATTGGTGGTGTGAATTAAAATCTAAAAACCTACCTGATCAAGTAGGCTTTCTATAACAATTAAGCTTCACTTTATTATTACTACATCTAATGACACTAATATCCAGAAAACAAATTGAAGTCGACCTATATAAATTGAAGACTTCTTCCGAACACAAATTTCTTGATATATCTAATAATTTAGATAATAGTGAAGGACAAAGAAATTCCTGCACTTCAGCTGATACAAACCATTTCTTTTCCTCTTCACTTATAAAAAACATTAAATTAGTATTACACGTTAATAAATACATTGATAATTGTAAGATTTTAATTTCAAACGTTCCAGACGTCATTAAGCTTGAGCTAATTTTGAGTGTCAAAGAAACACTTAAATCCATTAATTTAACACAATTATTCTTCATGTTATTAATACGGATTCGGTAATAGGTATTCAAAGTGAGCAGACGTGTTTACAGTTCGCTCCGTGGTAAACAACTTCTCGCGCAGTTTAATATTGTATATTAATTTATGTAATCGAACATCTAAGAGTTCGAAGTATACAGTGTAATAATTCAGTGTAAAAATTACCGCAGTGGCTGTTCAGCCCTGCGGTAATAATATAACAATGGGGGCTAAGAGTCTGACTACAGCAAAGCCATCAAGATATTTCGCAAGATAATCTTACACAATGTTCAGTTCACGTCAGCTACTCAGATGTTGTATCTCAACAAAAACCGGTAAAGAAAGAAGCAATTGTTATTGAATCATTTGAAGGTTTAACGCTGGATGATTATCTAGATGAACTTGAAAAATTCATAGATTTAAATAATGTTAAATATATCTCAAAAATATCAGGAAGTAGAGTTTGTGTTTATTTACAAAATCAAGATAATGTCAATAGGCTAAAAGATAAAATCATTAAGATAAAAAATTATGCCACTTCGATTAAACCTTTAATTAATAATAATAAACGTATGGTTATATCCAACGTGCAACCTATTATACCGAATGAAATTATAATCGATGCCTAAAAATCTAAGGGCATAAACATAGTATCGTATATAAATGAAATTCGTGCTAGTACTAGTAAACCAGCTAGAACGCACATAATATCTTTCCGACGTCAAATCTACATCAAATAAGACGATGAAAGCCTATTACCTGAAACGATACAACTCACTTTCGAAAATACCACATATTGGACTTATCTATGGAATCAGCTGCCTGTGTTATTTGTAAACAAAACGTACATATATCTAAAGCATGCCCAAACGTAAATTCCAACAAGGTATATTTAATGCAGACAAATTCCTTAAATAACACAAAGACTCTCAAAACTTATAAATTCAGACGATAATTTCAAAAGACCCCGCTCTTTAACAAATAGCGAAATACCAAAATAAGAAACGCTAAAAGTAAAAGATTCTCTTCTATTTGAAAAATCAAATCTTGAGCTTTCAGATTCTGACTTAAAGAAATTATTCCCCAATGAAGTTAATAAAGAAACAGGTAATTATAGTAGAAAAGAAAAAGAAAACTTTAAACGAAAGAAGATATATGGAAATAGTGAAATTTCAGCTACCTCAAAACTTATAAAAGAGATACTCCTTTATATAAGAAAAGTATAACAACTCATTAATTGCTTTACAAAAATTCGAAAAATTTTTTAAAAGGAGCTTAAACAAGCCCAATGGGTATTTAGAAGCCTGCAAAATGTCTGACGATGTTTCTATTATCATACAATTGAGAGCTAAAATTACTCACTTAAAAAACAAAATAAAAGGTCCAGAAAATAAAAATCTAGATTGCTCTGATACTACCAATTTTACTAACTTAAAAACTGATGCTTAATAATATAAAAAATGTTGCTTAATAATATAAACTTTTTTATATAACTTGATAAAAATGACACTTAGTCAAATAAAAATTCTATTGTGTAATGCGCGAAGCCTCTTACAGCGTAAAGAAGAAATTCTTCATCTCTCGGCAAAAGTTGATATTACTGTATGCATGGAAACCTGGCTGCAATATTATCATAAAAATTTTTAAATTCCTGGCTACAAAAGTTTGAGTAAATATAGAAACCATGTATCAGCTGGTGGAATATTAATAGCTATTAAGAACAGCATAGATGCAATCGAACTCCGTGACCTCCAAACAGCTAATGGAAAAATATAAATTTGCGGTATAAAAATTAAAAACTACACTCCAAAGCCTAATATTATCGCTTGTTATAGAACACTAAGAAATAATCGTGTTCAAGAAGAATGGAACAAGATAATCAATAACATAGAAGACAACAGTCACAGCCTAATGCTCGGTGATTTCAATGCACGTCATTTTTGATGGAATTGTAATTTTATAGACGCTAACGGTAAACGATTTCAGAACTCGATTAACAGAAAGAAATTGTATATACATAATAATGATACTATCTCACGAATTGGTGCTCACGACAATACCACAACAAATATAGATTTAATACTTTCAACTCCTAATTTCATCGGAACTGTAAATATATCAGCTTATTCCGAAACTCACAGCTCCGATCACTTCCTATACTTTCAACAATAAAGACAGAAAAAATTCTTATGTTAGAAAATCATTCAGTATAAAATCTATACGAACGAATTGGTAAAATGTTATGGAAGGATTGACTAATAACTTTCAACAATTTTTTAGTAACGAATTCTGTAACGCTCCTGCGAATACTAAATACAGTATGTTTATTAAATTTAGAAAACCCCGTAATATGATATTTTGAATGTAACAAAATGATTCGATTGAGAAAAGTGGCCTTTTTAAAATGGAACTTCACTAAAAACACTGACGCTTATATAAATTACAAAAAGCAAGTCGCGATTTCTAGAAGGCTTTTTAAAAAAAGAAAAAAGAAAGCTTTATGAATTTCTCCCAATCAATTAACTAGAAAAAAAATCCAATGTATGTTTGGAATACAGTTAAAATTTAAAAAAATAAATGGGTCAAAATTATACTCAAAATTTTTCGGAAAATAAAGAAAATCTTATTCGTGCAATCGACAAACTAGCGCCTCCCTGGGTACCTTCTGATCTCTCGTTGCTACCAAATTGTAATGAAAATGAGTTTCTTATTCAATCCTTCCAATATGCTAAATTAAATGTGGGTTTAGATTCAAAAACAAAAAAGACTGCGCCAAGCATCGATGGCATTGATAACAACATTTTAAAAGCTCTTCCTATAAATTATAAACTTTTATTACTTGATATTTTTAATGAAATGTATTGCACAGATGATTACTCAAAAAATTTGAAAAAAATAATATATACATTTTGTGCCAAAAATAGACAGTGACACATTTCGACCTATAGCTATGTTGTCATGCGTCTGTAAAAAATTTGAGCAAATTGTTAAAAATTACAATGGTATATTGAACCTACAATGGTATATTGAAAGCAATAATTTGCTGTATCCGTTTCAAAGCGGATTCAAAAAGGGCCACTCATGCATCCATAACCTTGCTTGTCTTACCCTTACAATAGAAGAAGGTTTTAAATCAAAAAAGTACACCTTAGGTGCGTTTCTTGATATATCAAGTGCGTTTGACAATGTAGACTATAATACTCTACTTAAAATATTAGCTGAAAACAATATTCCAGAAAATTTAATAAAATTTATCAAATTCCTTAAATACGAGACACATGTATACAGATTCATTAGGAGAAAGTTGTCGTTATTTATATAAAGAAGTTTCACAAGAAGGAGTTCTCAGTCCGCTTTGATTTATTCTGTATATTAACTCAGTAACGAAAAATATTCCAAAGAGTGCAGTGGTATCTTTTTTTACAGATGACATTGCTCTTTTAGTAAAAAGAAAAAACATCAAATCATGCATATGTCTGTTAGAAAAATCGATACAAACTATGAAAAAAAATTTAGAAAGACTTAACCTTGAGCTAGGCCCATACAAAACTGCTTTACTGCACTTCAATAATCAGGGAATGAATCCAACAAAAACTAAAATCAAAATCGATAATGTTACAGTAAGATCGACAGATACAGTTCGCTCCTTGGATATAATTTTAGATTATCAAATGTCATTTATTCCGCATATAACAAATGTTAAAAAGAAATATGCCAAAGCTCTAAATATCATTAAATTCCTCCGAGGGACTTGATGCGGAGCTGATCCAAACACGCTATTAATGCTATATAAAAGTCACATATGCTCAATAGTGGATTATGCAAGCTTTCTATATTTTCACCGAAAAAAATGCCAAATAAAAAATAAAAAAGGATTCAGTGTGCAGCTGTAAGATACGCTTTAGGTTTTCGAATCAGCACCCCCACCAATATCCTAGTAGAGGAAGCAAAATTGGATTATTTGGCTGAAAGAAGTAAATATTTATGCTTTAGATTTGTAATTTAGATGCTCTAAAATCATTTCAAATCATAGTTTAGGAATTTATAAATTAATAAATAAATATTATAAGTTCAGAAAAAAATTTAAAAACCATAAAGACTATTTATTAAATGTATAAATGAAATTTTACTGCTAACGAGCATCGTTGATACACAAAAACATTATAACCCCTATTTATTTAACTTTGAAACGCTGATAACTTCTATGGATTATAAGCAAGACTTAAGTAAAATCATTATCAATTCTAGAGATCCTAACTCGATAATAGATCAATATATTTCATCAAAAAACGTAATTGCTATTTAATTTATACAGACGGAAGTATAACCAATAATGCACCGGCAGTTGGTACAGCAAATATTTGTGAAAATCCAAAATATATATTGCAACGTAGCTTTCACAGTTTGTCATCGATTTTTACAGCTGAAACTATGGTGATTAATGATGCCGTAGATTTTGCACTTGATAATATTATTCATAATGTAATTATTTTCATGGATTCCCAAAATGCCTTAAAAACTAATAACAATAGACATTTATATTCAATCAAACAAATATATTTATTTTATGAAGCAAAAAGTTCTACAATTTCAAAAAAAACACTAATACCAAAATTGAATTTGTTTGGATTCCGTCACACAAGGGCATCCGTGGAAATGAAACTGCACATATGTATGCTAAAATGGCTAGTCATACGGAAAGTTATGAGTTGAACAGATATTTACCCTTTACAGACCTAAGAGAAAAATTTAAGAAAACTGCTAAAGAAAATGCGCATAATACAGTTACTAAAAGAAGAACACATAAGGGTGTAGAATATGTTCAGTATTATTATACTAATAAGACCAAGCCGTGGTTTTTTAATTTCAACTGGAATAGAGAAGCAATAGTAATGATAAACACATCTCGCTCGAATCATTACAGTCTAGCCGCTTCTGCAAAAAAGTCAATCTCATACTAGACGCGCTATGCCCGTGCGGGCAGGGGGTACAAAATCTAGATCACATACTTTGGCAATGTAGGCTTTATGATAATAAAAGAGAGACACTTCCATCAAATCTAAACAACAAAGGAATGTACCTTCCTTTGAGAGCCAGGTGGCTACTTTTCGAAGCAAAACCTTTGTTATTAAAAATTTTGTACAAATTTTTGCGTGACTGCGAACTAAAAATTAAAATCTGAAACTTGTAATCTAATTTAATTGTTACCAACATGTAATTTAAATCTATGTATGCTAAATAATTCTGAGATGGAATTAATACAGCTTAATTAAAAAAAAAAAAAAATGTTATTAATACAGACACAACCATCAAATTCAATCCGTCTAACATCTACACATGCCATTGTTTTTAAATTGGTTTTCGTGCAGTCCGCGACACTGTTTTAAACCACGCTAAATTATTAGCTAATAAACAAGTCAATGGTATCTTTAAGCAAGCGGGCAACGCCCTCATTCATCTTCATGCCTTATTCCCAAAACCAATATTTCAGACTTACCAGGCTGTATGCAATGAATGTCGATAATTTCGATTTCTATAACATCTAGTATGTAATAGTTGTATTTACTATCATAATACTAGAAGGATACTATATTTGCAAAATAATTTGGTTGGTGATATTGAAGCCTTAAAAGAGCGACAAAACTGACAACTGAAAATTGACAATTACTCTCTTTTCTCGTCTTTCCAACTCTTTCCCCACCGCTCTCCATTAGCTTCATCCATATCAACATGAAAAGCCTGAAAACAAACTTCGACCATCTTGAATTGTATTGCTCCCAAAAAATACTTTGATGGCATTATTGTTCTAAAACCAGATGACAACATCATGTATAATATATATCTGGATATTCTTTAATCCGATTAGGTTGCCTCGAAAACGAAAGTGGGGGAATTGGTGTACACTTACGAGATAATTTTTACGTCAGAACTCTTCCGAAATCCCAGGAAAAATTATTAATTCACCAGAATATCTATTGTCAAATATTCACACCAAGTTTCACAATTTTCTATTTACAGTCGTTTATAGACGTCTATCAGCGATCTTCCCCATTTAATTTTTAAACAAAATCGCTGAATATTTATTCATTTTTGATAACACTATTATTATTGGAGATTTTCTTATCAATATGGGTTACGAAAGCCATGATTTTACCTTTATGATTTCCATCCTATAGGAATTTGGCATTTCACTAGTAAAATATAAACAAATACATCATATTATCTATCATAACCTTTATCGCATACCCGATTTGATCTGTGCTTGTTTCCTACTTATCCCAAAAAGATCTACTTGACTGACAACGTGGATTGAATTTTCTATATCCACATCAATTTTCTCCGAATAATATTAACTAACTCAAATACATATATTGCAACATTTAATGTAAACTATAGTATATTATTCTACCTCACTTAACTCATATTCATTTTTTACCTTCTCATTTTCATTTTTATTTTTCATTACCGCTCTCGTTTCTTTTTCTTCTTTATTTTCAATTCCTACTCATAATCATTATGATTATCATTGTACATATTATATTCAACTTATCTATAAAAATGTATGTACAATTTATGCGGAATGGTATTTTTATGTTATTCATATGTGTTCATTTGCTCAATCTATTTTTGTAAAGAATTTCTTTGTTCATTTTGGTGTAGTATGCTATTCTGTAATGATTAATTATCTAGTCTTCTGGTTGTCTTGTTTTTAATTTTGTTATTATTATGTTTAATCTTTACTATATTATTATATCTAATATTTAATATATTATTATATTTAATATTTAATATGTTATTATATTTAATATTTAATATATTATTATATTTAATATTTAATATATTATTATATTTAATATTTAATAATTGCAATTATATTTATAATCACACAAATGTATTTCTATCGAGCCACACGTGGTTGCACTCGATAGCCTAATAATCTTGCATGAATCAATCTCTCCCTCCTCCCCCACGCTCACTCTCTATGCGCGCGCGCGCGCGTGTATGTAGAATGCCAAGCTTGGCTACTATATGGAATATCTCGGAAGCTCGAATATGTTACATTTAAAGAAGCATAAAGGGACCGATGGGTGTGCAAGCGTGCGTGCAATGCGCACTAGGGGACTCACGTTGAGTCCTCTCTCTCCTCCTCCGGCTCGCGAACCCAGCAGCATGCTATCCTATACATATAATAAGAGTCCTAAAAGTTCGCATAAAAAATGCCGGGAGCAGAGCTATGATTGTTTCCATCATTCCTCTCCCCTCACCCTGAAATCCCACCATGATCATCGACATCACCATCTCTCACAGAGATACAATATATTATAATAATATATCACGAATTATACTCCCTTCCAAAAATCTAAAGTACATCATGCTTACCAAGCGCGTCCAGTGCCAGAAACAACAGAACTACCACCACCACCACCACGGACACTGTTGCTGTCGAATCCACCGAAAGCTCGATTCGTTATTACTTATATATAGATCGATAAATACCGAACTTTTTTTTCTGAGCTTCAACAGTAGTAGCAGTGGTAAGAGTTATCAAGTGAGCACCGTGAGGCAGTGCATAGTCGCGAAACGTACGCTGCGAATCGACTGCGCCGCCCGACAATCGTCTGCAAAAGTTCTGACACGCACAGGGGACGTTGACGATGACTACGAAAATGGCTTCGGCATATATTATGACCTTTAAACTGTGCGCATCAGGCGGGAGCGCTCGCTGATAACGCCGTGAACAACATACTTTCGAGCATTGGCTAATGTTCATATATTATTAGTATTATACACTCCTCAGCGGCGCGGGCACGAGAAAGGCGAATGGGAATGATCGAATTATGAATATCTGTGAAGAGAGTAGACAGCATAATACAAACATATAATGCGAGTGCTTGTATGTATAACGATGTGAGATATTTTGAAGCTGAGAATCGCCGCGCGGATGTATCGGGAGGAGAATATGAGGCTGCTATGACCGTTGTGAAGTATATTTATTAATTCCATAACTGTGTAATAGATTTCTAAGCCTTTTTTGTCCCTAGAGCAGTAGAACTTTCATCCAAAAATTCATATATTTTGTTAATGAAACTTTTACTTAACATGTATTAATTACTAATATATATAACGGTAAAATTTGCATATATAATAAAGCCAAAGCCGCATATAAAAATATATATTATTACCGGAACTATTTTTTGTTTTTCAGTAAATAATCAAAATTATTGTTTAGGTTGTTCAATTCACTAATTCGGTTTTGATGATGAAAGGAATAAATTTCGACACCTGCTTCAATGAATAAGCACCTGAAAAGTAGCTTTATCCAATTTTGAGGAACATTCGTATCGCTTAACTTTTTTTAAGTGTTGATGACGAATATGGCAATAGCTTTTGAAGGAAATTAATTTTTTATCTCGAAAACCAAAAGATTGATGATTTTTCAACTATATTTCGTTAAAATATCAACAATTCAAACAAATATATTAAATTAAATAAAATTTGTTGAAATTTTCAGAATGCATATTTTTATTCGATGTCATTTCAGAATACTTATATTTCATATTATATAGAAATTATAAATTCTAGGGCGAAAATTTAGAAAACTTTGTTGTAGAAGAATCTATATTTTCAAAATGTAAAAAATTTTGATAATGTAGATATTTTGCAACAAGGTATTAAAAATAAATATAAAAGAGAAATTTTTGAAAATATTCATATTTTGAAGAATTGCAATAATGTAAATTTAATGTTTACTAAATTAAATTGGAGTCAAGTAAATTGGACAGCACTTATCATTCCTTATTAATATAAAATTTATGTTTTACATTTAAGTCTAGAAGGTGGGGGTTCTGCAAATATTATATCAATAAATTTAGAGTGGGGATAGAGTATATATATATAACATGCTGGAAGAGAATAAAGGAGAAAATAAGGTGGTAGTGATAGTCAGATTGTTTATCTTTCTTAACATAGAATATAGTTTATTATTTTTATTTTATTTTATTTTATTATAATAAACAAGGACAGTCTGACGTTTTAGTTAATATATTATATTATAAAGACTGTAAGATCGATAAATATATTTATTAATTTAAGATATATAAATTTTTTTAAAAATATTTTTTCAAACTTGTTTATTTCCCCAAATATATTTAAAAAGCCATGATTTTTATGATGTCTTTGATAAATTTCAATATGAAAATTTTATTTTATCGAAAAGTCATTATGATTTTTGTAAATTAAAACTGCCAAAAATATAGATATACAAATTTTCAGCAATATGCCCAATAATTTGGTCAAACTATTTTAATACCTGAATATGTTTTTATATAGAATGGAAAAAGTTAACTTGATCATAAGCGGAAAGTAAAGAAAATTTTTAATCCCTCCATTTAAGATCCAAAACATCTGACATTCGAAAAATGATATGAATCCATACGTATGGAAGCTTAAGTGACCAATCTTTCTCTCGGTTAATACACAAAAATACATGGGGTAATTATTTAGAAATACAAACGTCCGCACTAGTACACACTATGCGTCAAGGTAGTTTCAATGTAATATACGATACCAGTAGCCGGTAGCAGAACTAAAAACATGACAGCGATGAGTGTACAAAAGTACTTGAAAGCGTTACATTATTAAAGTTTCCGAGTTCCTTAAAAATTTCTTTAAAAATAAAATAAAAAATACAGAAATACATCAAAGTGAAGCATAGTAACCCTGATAGAAATCTAATAAATTTGATTGGGCTGGAAAGTAGATACTAGGTAGTAAAAATATAATCAATCATAATGGTTAGAAACTAGGCAAATCTTAGATTATATTATATTAACAAAATGTAAACATTGCCAAGAAAATTAAGAAAAAGCTAGAAACTAGGTTTAAAAACTAATTGAAAACTAGGCTAATTAATTAATTCTAAATAACGTTAGAACCGTGTTTATGGCTAGTACATGAGCAATTTATTTAAAAAATAATATTTATACAATATTTTAATCATGATAGTATTTATTTAATAAATGAAAAATCAGTAGATACGGAATCTCAGAATTTGAAAGAATTACAAAGGAATAATGAAGTCAGTTTTTCCTTCGATATTATCATCCTAAAAATTGTAAGTAATAAAATTAGTTTTAGAAATCTTTTCTGTTTCTTATTTACTATCAAAACTTTTGCATGAAACAATTATTAAAAAAATACGATTCTTTGATCTATTATACCGGCTTCAATTATTAGATGTTAATTAAAGATTCTATTATATTTATTTATAAAATGAACAATATAATTAGATATTTTTGGAATTTTTTAAAATTCATGTTGAATTGAGTCCATAAATTGAATTCGAAGCTTTAATTTATAGTAAGTGCACATACTGCATGTCTGGTGACTTGCAGCAAGTGGCAAAACAGTACCTTGTTTAGTAGATAAGGACGATTAAAACATCATAAGTATAACATTGTATACGAAAGTATAAATATTGCAGATATATATATTTGTACTATATGTATTAGGTATATAGCGTACGTGTAAGTGAATTAAAAATTATGAACTTGATAAAAAATTACAAGTTATTAATTAAAATAATGATTAAAGCCAATGAGCTTATATAAGAATTCGTAATAACGATATTAATTTTTTATCAGGGCTATATCTTGTATCTAGTTTCAAGCTTAGCTGAAAGTAGATTTTAAACATAGCCTAATGTAAATGTATGCGATACTAACTATTATGAGTATTAAATACCTAAAAAATACATTTAGAAAATGTATCTATAAATCAGTCGGAATGACAGAAAAAAAAGTTTTATATATTTCTAATTACTACCGAATATAAATACCTTATTTATAGGTTTTTTCATAAAAAAATACTTTGTTTATGGCTGAAAAATGTTTAGCGTTGTTATGAGGGAAGTGTCACAGCAGAGTTAAGACTAAAAAAATATCATGGTGTTTTCATTATATTACTGAACCTGAAGCTGCTAAAATGCAAAGATTGAATTATTTTATGATATCGGAATGTCGAACAATCATGGAGTGCACCGAAATAATACAAATTAAATGCGATTAAGATGAAAACAGTTATGACAATATAGTGAATATGTATTACAATTATAATTAAAATAAATAAATCTATTTGAGAAATTCTTTTATTTAATTGCTTTTTTATTATATTAAAAGTGATTTATTTAAATAAAATGTAACCATATCATATTTATTCTGTTCATTTGTTAATAACAAATGGGATTATAAAATATAGTACAATATTTAAATACATATTCACTTCATAAATTAATTTTAATCATTTCCCTCATGGCTGCCATTTTTGTTTTCAAGCGTTGTTGCCCTTAAAAGTGCTCCTTACGCGTTCGCAGCAATACGATGAACTACTAAAACGGAAACAAATTTACTTTTTCAGTTTTTGTCGTCATTTCGCATTATTTAGAGAGAAAAAACATTTTAAAAAGTTCTTCAGATTATTCTACAAGTGGGAAACATAGATATGAATTAATCTATTTTGTTCTAAATTAGGAAAAAACAGTTTAAAAAGTTTTGTCTTACGAATCGTCTGCTGCACGCAGTCTACTGTGTTGCAGATCTTGCAAAGAAAACATTTATTGTGAATTCTATGTACTTGTTGAGCATCTAATTCGAGTTTTTCCACTTGTAGAATAAAATAATAAATCAAATAAAATTTATTTTATCGCTCTACATGCTACATATTTTGCGAAAACAGAAAAAGTAAATTGTTTTAACAATGCAACCATAAATCCAATAAATAACTATAGTTGTCGGCAAAACAGACAGAAATATAGTTGCTGCGTTTTGAAACAGATGGAGCAGCAAACCACGTTCAATATCGTACGAATTCAATCAAGTAAAGGGAGCCCTGTGCTTTGAATTTTCACTATTATATATATATATATATATATATATATATATATATATATATATATACAGGATTAAAAACTATTATGAATAAATATATGTATGTATACTCATTTACTTTATATGTTTTAGTATAAGTTTTAGAAAAAAATCTCTATTATTCTACATTTTCAGACGATCATATATACATACTGCATCTATTAGCGTTAGATGTATTGGACGAAAGTGCGTTTATATCGTGGTTTCTTATTACAGGATCGAATTTCATTGCCTTGCTCTGTCGCGAGTAGTTGCGAGTAAAATGTAGCTGAAAGATCAAGCATACGTTACCAGCGCGGGCATACGGCATTTTCCTCATTTTTAGTGAATTTTCTGATAATAAATATTAATATTCATAGAGTAACTTTTTAACTGATACATATTACTAATATATGTATATATATATCTATGGGGACAGGTCCGTGAGGGGGATGTTCATTGCGGGGAAAACCCGGGCGGAACCAATGGGACAGGCAGTCCCATCCGTTTGGGTGGGGGAGGCGACGCGACGCGGGAGCACACCGTGTGTGAGAAGGCAGTTGGTGAGCGTCCGAGCCCGATTGCGCACATAAGCGATAGTGAGCCCAGCGCTGTTGTAGTTTTTCTTAATAAATATAGTTTACCCTAGACAAGAGTTCGTTCATTTCCCGCCCCAACACTTCGAATCCCACATACACAATATAGCGTGTGATGCAAATATTGAATATTGCTGAATGTTGTTATACAAAAGCATGAAGCATAAATATTATATATATATATATATATATATATATATATATATATATTCCAAAAATATGAAAATCTATCAAATAATTTCTCGAAACAATTTTTTGTTTATAATTATCTACTTTTTCTATATCTATTAGAGTCATAACATAGATCAATTGCTAACAATGGTGTTGATATGAGGGGCTACTCCGATTGAGAGTCAAGTTCTCCAAAAGTTCTCTTTCGGCTCTCGCCGAGCTCTCTTGCTTCTCTTCTGTAATACAACGCCAAGTACACAGTACATCAAAGCTCATCTGTAAGATTGTGTGGGCGATAAAAACGAGAGTCGAAGAGAACTGGAGAGAGTTAAAGAAAACCAGAGAACATCAAATCTCATTATATATTTTTAGGTAATTTTTAGATATTCGCGATATAATATCTAATTGTTCATTCTTGAGATCAATATTTTTTAATAAATTCTATTGCGCGCAGGTGAGGATCTCGGGAAGTTTGATGAACATTTACTTTTTCATAATAATTAATTTTGTTTATTTAAATTTTATATTATCTTGGAAAATAATGTTCAGATTAAAAAATGAAAAGAGTAACTTTCGATTTATAATTTAATTTTTCATAAGAAGTACATATTTGAGACACTAAAAAGTTATGTGCTTTTTGGCTCTAATTGAGCCCTCGTCGGTTCTTTTTGGCTCTCACAGAGCTTTCCTCGTCTCTCTTCTACTTTCTCTTCTATGTTCTCTGCTTCGCCTTACAAATAAGTGATACGTTGTTTTTAGATGATAACAATCAAAATTATAATATAAATGAATAGATAAATATTGTCCCTGGTGGGAATGCACCATATTGTCTTGTTTGAACCGATTATTATTGTGCAAGTGGTAGAAAGTATCAATGACTATTGTTTATTGCTTAGTCTGTGAAAAACTTATTCAAACAGCTTTTTAGCATTTTATGAAGAAACTCCAAAAATCTGTTATTAAACCAAACAGGTGACATTTTTATAGTGAAGCACAGAGTGTAATTGAACTATCCATTATAGCATAAAAAAATGACTAGAAAATGGGTAATGAAATAGAAAATCAAAAAAGTGACTGTTGTTCGCTTGTTATCATCTATAAACAACGTACTACTTATTTGTAAAGGGAAAAAGAGAACTACTTTGAAAGTATAAGAGAGACGGGGAAAGTCGGGGAAAGCTCTGTGAGTGCCAAAAAGAACCGGCGAGGGCTCAGTGAGAGCCAAAAAGCACGTAACTTTTTGGTGTCTCAAATATGTAATTCTTTTGAACAATTAAATTAAATTGAAAGTTACTTTTTTCATTTTTTAATGTGAAGAACATTTTCCAAGATAATATAGAAGTTAAATTAAGAAAATTAACTTTTTATGAAAAAGTAAAATTTAATCAAACTTCCGCGGTCTTCAACTGCGCGCAATAGAATTTATTAAAAAATATTTATCTCAAGAAAGATTGGACGTTCTCTGGTTTTCTTTAGCTCTCTACAGTTCTCTTCGACTCTCGTTCTTATCGCCCACACAATCTTATAGATGAACTTTGATGTACTGTTTACTTGGTGTTATATTACAGAAGAGAAGCAAGAGAGCTCAGCAAGAGCCGAAAGAGAACTTTTAGAGAACTTGACTCTCAATCGGAGTGAGAACTTAACCTCATTAATAAATACATAAATATATGAATTGCATTTTTTTCGGCATTGTAAATGGCTTTTGATTTATAGGTGTGAAACGATGTTTGCACAAAAATTAGCAAAGAAATAACAATAATAATCAGAAAAATATCTTTAGACGTATTAAAAATAAGGAAATAATATAAATATAAAGTTTTGATATTTTAGAGGATATTTTACTTATTACAATTATTGAAAACATAATGCATTCCATAAATAATTATTATTAAATTAATAATAATATTAAATTAAATTAAATCGTACAATATTGTATCAAGATGATATGGCAGTAGTATTAAATTAAAATTTTATAAAAGAAAAATAATCCCGATAAAAAATTATTTATTCAATTTAATAAGATTTAATTTACGAGGGTGGATTGAAAAGTTTCCGGCTTGACCAAGAGATGGCGCCACTAAGCCTACCTCGAGTTGGCGTTCTAGAGTACCATCCTTAAACAGCTTGTAGCTATAGTTTCAGTCCGATTGCCATATTAGTTTAGGTTTGAGAGCACGCTGAACAAAACGCCTCTGTATTTTTCGTAAAAATGGAAAAACTGGAAAATCCTGCTGTCATCAAATACTTTAATTTCAAGGCTTAACGCCGAAGGAAATTAAAGAAGAGATGGACTCAACACTGGGGACATCCTCCCCATCATATTCAACCGTTAAGCAGTGAGTTTCCGAGTTTAAAAAGGATTGTGTGAGCACCTCTGATGAGTCTCGCTCAGAACGCCCCATTGAGGTCACAACTCCAGGTATGATCGAAAAAATCCATCAAATAGTGCTAAAAGACCACAGATTAAAAGTGCGTGAAATAGCTGAGACCTGTAAGATGTCATATGAACGTGTACAAAATATTTTGCACCAACATTTGTATATGGAAAAACTCTGTGCAAGATGGGTGCCGCGTTTGCTAACAATCGATCAAAAATTGATTCGAAAAAACATTTCTACTGCCAATTTGTATAACCGTGATCCAAGCGAATTTTTGTATCGCTTTGTAACCGTTGACGAAACTTGGGCCTACCACTACACTCCTTAAACCAAACAACAGTCTAAACAGTGATTTGGACCAGGGGAACCAACTCCAAAGAAGGCAAACACAATTTTTTCGGCGAACAAAGTTATGACTACTGTTTTTTGGGATGCAAGAGGTATTATATACATTGATTACCTTGAAAATGGTAAAACTATCACTGGCCAACACTACGCAGACTTTTTGCAACGTTTGAGCCACGAAGTGGAAATTAAACGACCTCATCTGGCGAAGAAAAAAATCTTGTTTCATCACGATTACGCACCAGCGCACACGTCAATCGTTGCGATGGCTAAAATCAACGATCTGAAGTTTGAATTCATGTCGTACCTTCGAGACTCTCGAGACCTAGCTCCGAGTGACTATTATCTATTTCCTAACCTCAAAAATTGCTTGGCGGTAAGAGATTTGTGGACAATGAAGAAGTAATCGAAGCTGTAAATGGGTATTTTGAGGAGCTTGACGAATCAGTCTGTAGAGATGGCATTACTAGACTAGAACATTGCTATGAGAAATGTATCAGCCTTGTAGGAGATGATGTTGAGAAATAAAAAAAAATTCTTAAAAACGTTATCTTTCTTGGTCAGGCCAGCAATTTACCAATCCACCCTCGTAAATACATAAATTTATTCTCCTTTGATATATTTATTTATACAAAAATGTGGATTTCTAATCAGCATTCGTTTTAAATTAATTTTGATTTATTTTTGATTATAAAAAAACCCTAATTAATTTACATTACGATATGATTGGCAAATTCATTTTTTGAACCTCTATTAATTTTGAATAATATATATTGATATAATTGTACAATTTCATGATTTTGATTTCTTTGAAGAATACGTTGAAAACTATTTTTACCTAATCGGTTCTCAAACAGTCAATCCGAAGGTTACGCTCTGATTCGCAGTCTAAAGCCTTAGCGACTAATGTACTATATATTGTTCATGATATAGATAAACTTTCTTCTGAATCATCGGTAACAATAATCGTTAATCCTATAAGCTTAAATGTTATGCTGTCTTTTAACTTTCTCTATCAATTCGTTTCGGGTATTCCAATTCTATTTTTTGAACAAATATATAAAGAACTGAATTTTGGAATAATTTTATTGATTATTATTATACAAATAAAATTTTTAAAATAATAATACAGATATATACTCAGTCGTTCATTAGAAATGCCACACGAAAAACTTGTTACACAAAGAATTTAATCACGAAACATGAAGGATTCGTATCTTTTGTTTACAACAGAATATATGAAATAAATATTGTAGATTTTACTTGTGTTTGTAAAATTTTTCTACTTTTACTATTACACATACTTTATTTATTGCACATTTTTTAAATGGAAATTGTATTTCCCCACCCTAACTGATAAATAAGAAAAATTATTTTTTTCACTGCGATAAGATTACTAGTTTATATTCAAATTTTATAAGCTGCGAATATATATTCTAAATTCTAAATATTCTTACAGAATTTGTTAGAAATTAGTGAGATAGTGTATAACATATAGATATATAAAAAAATATATATATACATTTATTTATTAAAGAATAATTTTTAATTATCTTTATTATATTAGTAATGTATCGCCTTGAATATTAATATTTGTTATCAGAAAAGTTATTATAAATGACAAAAATGCATTTCAATATTGCCATATATACGTACTGGCATCATATTATCGAACTTTGAGATGCTACATTTTACTCGCAACTACTCGCGACAGAGCAAGGCAATGAAATATGATCCTGAAATAAGAAGCTTTGATAAGGAACGTTCTTATATATATATATATATATATATATATATATATATATATATATATATATATATACACTAGCATCACCCGTCTCGGCTTCGCCCGAGATAATAATTTAACCGATTTGATAAACAATTCAATAATATCTAAGTAAAAAGTACTCTTATATATATAAAAATCTATATTTCTATAAAAATGGCCGTAATTTACCTATCGTCGCTTCTGTATAAAAAGCTGCTTCAATGTAGCGTCCACTTCAAAAAGTTAATATTTTGCCAACCATTTTATACAATATATATATATATATATATATATATATATATATATATATATATATATATAAAATACGGCTTCAACAGAAAAAATTGTACTTTCGAGTTCGAGCGGTAGAAAAAGATGTGCAAGTGTCTCGAGACGACGTTTACAGAGACCATCATGTTCGGACTATAGGAAATGTCTCGGGACGACTGCTATAGAGAGATTTTTGTTGGGGATGTAGAATACAATGTCCACGTATCCCAGGCCGACTCTTACTGGTAGTGTGCGTGTTCGAATGATAGAATACTAATCTCTTCATAGAAGTCGTACTGACATACCGGGACATTGTTTCCTACCAACTATACACGACACTCCCCGTATAAATCGTTCCAAATCATCTGGAAGTCGCATTCTATCATCGAAACACGAAACTCCCCGTAGAAGTTGTCCTGACATACCTAAACATCGTTTCCTACCAACTAAACATGATAGTCCCAGTAGAAGTCGTCCCGAAAAAGCTAGCAAGGCTTTCTAACGACTAAACACGATACTCCCCGTGGATGTCGTTCGGAAATAGTATCGTCTCGACATGAATCTAACCATAGAAATTAATTTCATCATATTTGAAAGTCATTTTCTATCAACTAAATATAATATTCCCCGTAGAAATCGCCCAGAGACACCTGGACATCGCATTCTATCATCCAAACACACAACTGCGTATATATTGTCTTGAGGCAACGGGATATCGTAATCAATCGCCCGTACATGCCAATACAATATTTCTCAGTAGAAACCGTATTTAAAATGTGTACATATAATATGTACAATATAGTATACATACAATATATATTACATATTTCGTATATTTTCGTTTTTTCAATTAAATACCGTGAATATTTTCGTAGTGATACCAACTGAAATTCAAGCAAAATGGTATGGCGAATAGCATTTTTTTAAGCAGACGATGGATATTTCCTTTTTATGCAGAAGTGACGATATAATATATATATAGTTTCGAGATTGTTGGTAAAAGAACCCTATTTTGCAATCATTTCTTTTGTTGAAACTAAAAAAAAACAGTCTCCTGTCACAATTCTGAAGTTAATATAATGTATAAAAATAAAAACATAATTTGTCATCACAAACTATATTCATTATGATTTGGCATACAGAACCATTTTATAAAAGGGGAGAGAGAGAGAGAGAGAGAGAGAGAGAGAGAGACAGAGAGAAATTTTCTATGTAAGAGAAAATAAAATTTACAAAAATCAAAAGATATCCATAAGGTGTGAGAATAATGTCAGATTAACCTGAAGAACAAAAAAGGTAATACCGACTAACGCCATACCTTCTTTAGGATACAAATCCCAAAGTTGGATATAAACATTCGTTTGAGCTCGCCTGGTATTAACATTTTAAGTGGACTACTTTGAGTTGATATTCGTGATTTAAGACGCCACGTAGTGGCCGCTGGGGAAACTGACCACTAAAATTGTTAACTTAATTTATTGTTAAAAGTAAAATGATTTTCAAGAAAAAACATAGCCTATGTCCTTCCCAAGATAATATAGAATCTACATGTCAAATTTCAGAACAATCGTTTCAGTAGTTTTTTCGGTTCTCGCGTAGAAACAAAAACACGCTTTATCTTTATAAATTAGTATGATGATATGATATGATATGATATGATATGATATGATATGATATGATATGATATATATATATATATATATATATATAAATTAATAAATATTTTTTTTTATTGGTCTTACAGTCCAATCAATTTCAACCAAAAATAAAATAAAATAAAAATAAAAATAAAAAATAAAAATAATAATAAAAAATAAAAAATAAAAATAATAATAAAAAATAAAAAATAAGAAATAAGAATAAAAAATAATAAAAATAAAAATAAAAATTAAAATAAAAATTAAATTAAAAATTAAATTAAAATGATAATGACAGTCAGACTGTCCTTGTTTACATTCACCCCCGTAGACTAATCTGAAAATAAAATATTAGCTGAAAAAATTCTTTGTTAGTAAAGTGCAGTCAGACTGTCCCCAAAACCCTTACCTAATTGTCCAATGTTTCGAGCTCGCTACGGCTCCTCATCAGGGACTCCGTATCCAGTCCCAAGGGTGAATGTAAACAAGGACAGTCTGACTGTCATTATAATTTTAATTTAATTTTTAATTTAATTTTTATTTTTAATTTTTATTTTTATTTTTATTATTTTTTATTTTTTATTATTATTTTTATTTTTTATTTTTATTTTTATTTTATTTTTATTTTTATTTTTGGTTGAAATTGATTGGACTGTAAGACCAATAAAAAAAAATATTTATTAATTTGTATATGGGCAGTCGACAGAAGTACAATTCAATTATATATATATATATATATATATATATATATATATATATATATATATATATATGAAAGGAGGCTATTCATACAATTTTCATTGTGGATACTTTCCTGAAATATTGGTAGTGCAGAACATTGATTTTAGTTTTCTAACTTGACGCAAAATTTTGCTCTATGAGGCGCATCGATCGACTCGGACTTCCGGCAATCGTGAGAAGTACTCTTAACGCATGGTAAATATTTTCTTTACCAATATGTACAGTTCGAGATACACAATATATATATAAAGTTATTTTGATCAATGATTGGTCTGTAACCATTTATAAATTGAACATTTTTTCACTTCATAAACTAACTAATAAATGATCTTAAAATGATTTTGATAAAATTGAAACGCTGGTTTTTTATCTTCTTAAGAGTACTAATCTCGGAAGGAAATCCGAATCGATCGAAGCGAACTTCTAGAAAAATTAGCTGTGGCGGTTTACAGAACTAAACAGAATGTAATTCATTACTACATTTTCAGGGAGGTAGCTTATTACAATTTTTGAGAAGTGAATGCCGTATACTTATATACTCTATATCTAGTAACCATTGCGGTTTCCAAGCGCCAAAGAATCATACATATACACCGGAAGAATGAGATAAACAAAAAATGTTTACGGTATCATTTGTCACCCTTGTACAGAAGCTTTGCATTATATATATATATATATATATATATATATATATATATATATATATATATATATATATTTCTATAGTAGCTCTGCTAAGATTTGAGAGATTCGAAGATGACGAGAAGTCCAAAGTTTCCTGGTGAGTAAAGCTATAATAATAGGTTTCACTACTTGCTATACTTGTAATTATTTTGCTCACCTAATTTTACTAAGACTTTGTTTGTGTATTTACGTATTTTGGGTTGTTGATTGGGAGTATCATAGTGGCTTTTAGAATATTTTTTATTTTTTATTTAGGTTGAATTATAAAAAATCCATCAAAATGTTGACTTTGCAAACTTTTTCGGAAACTACTATACATACCAAAACATATTTTTAATATAATTTGTACATTTGATAAAAATAAATCTTTTTCATTCTATATATTTATTTGTGCAAGCAACATATATCGATAAAAACGAAATGAAAGGTCCCAATTCGATATCGACTAATTGGAAGTAAAATCAAATTATATAATAACAAATCAATTGCTTTACAAATATAACAAAGAGTATTTGCGAGTGTCTAAAAGGTATGAAAAATATAAAGTTTTAGTAAAAAATATCTGATCTATTAGAGGGGTAAATTAATCCGCAGGTCCGTAAAATGGGTCCACGCATCTCTGACGTGCCTTGCATGGAACTAGCCGCATACAAAAATATCTACGAAAATCTTACAGTTATTCGGGAAAATGAGGAGAATGAATCTCTTCCCAATACATATTTACGTACATACAAATATATATATTTATATACATATATATATATATATATATATATATACATATATATATATATATATATATATATATATATATATTCCAAAAATATGAAAATCTATCAAATAATTTCTCGAAACAATTTTTTGTTTATAATTATCTACTTTTTCTATATCTATTAGAGTCATAACATAGATCAATTGCTAACAATGGTGTTGATATGAGGGGCTACTCCGATTGAGAGTCAAGTTCTCCAAAAGTTCTCTTTCGGCTCTCGCCGAGCTCTCTTGCTTCTCTTCTGTAATACAACGCCAAGTACACAGTACATCAAAGCTCATCTGTAAGATTGTGTGGGCGATAAAAACGAGAGTCGAAGAGAACTGGAGAGAGTTAAAGAAAACCAGAGAACATCAAATCTCATTATATATTTTTAGGTAATTTTTAGATATTCGCGATATAATATCTAATTGTTCATTCTTGAGATCAATATTTTTTAATAAATTCTATTGCGCGCAGGTGAGGATCTCGGGAAGTTTGATGAACATTTACTTTTTCATAATAATTAATTTTGTTTATTTAAATTTTATATTATCTTGGAAAATAATGTTCAGATTAAAAAATGAAAAGAGTAACTTTCGATTTATAATTTAATTTTTCATAAGAAGTACATATTTGAGACACTAAAAAGTTATGTGCTTTTTGGCTCTAATTGAGCCCTCGTCGGTTCTTTTTGGCTCTCACAGAGCTTTCCTCGTCTCTCTTCTACTTTCTCTTCTATGTTCTCTGCTTCGCCTTACAAATAAGTGATACGTTGTTTTTAGATGATAACAATCAAAATTATAATATAAATGAATAGATAAATATTGTCCCTGGTGGGAATGCACCATATTGTCTTGTTTGAACCGATTATTATTGTGCAAGTGGTAGAAAGTATCAATGACTATTGTTTATTGCTTAGTCTGTGAAAAACTTATTCAAACAGCTTTTTAGCATTTTATGAAGAAACTCCAAAAATCTGTTATTAAACCAAACAGGTGACATTTTTATAGTGAAGCACAGAGTGTAATTGAACTATCCATTATAGCATAAAAAAATGACTAGAAAATGGGTAATGAAATAGAAAATCAAAAAAGTGACTGTTGTTCGCTTGTTATCATCTATAAACAACGTACTACTTATTTGTAAAGGGAAAAAGAGAACTACTTTGAAAGTATAAGAGAGACGGGGAAAGTCGGGGAAAGCTCTGTGAGTGCCAAAAAGAACCGGCGAGGGCTCAGTGAGAGCCAAAAAGCACGTAACTTTTTGGTGTCTCAAATATGTAATTCTTTTGAACAATTAAATTAAATTGAAAGTTACTTTTTTCATTTTTTAATGTGAAGAACATTTTCCAAGATAATATAGAAGTTAAATTAAGAAAATTAACTTTTTATGAAAAAGTAAAATTTAATCAAACTTCCGCGGTCTTCAACTGCGCGCAATAGAATTTATTAAAAAATATTTATCTCAAGAAAGATTGGACGTTCTCTGGTTTTCTTTAGCTCTCTACAGTTCTCTTCGACTCTCGTTCTTATCGCCCACACAATCTTATAGATGAACTTTGATGTACTGTTTACTTGGTGTTATATTACAGAAGAGAAGCAAGAGAGCTCAGCAAGAGCCGAAAGAGAACTTTTAGAAATTGATTGGACTGTAAGACCAATAAAAAAAAATATTTATTAATTTATATATATATATATATATATATATATATATATATATATATATCATATCATATCATACCATATCATATCATATCATATCATATCATACTAATTCATAAAGGCAAAGCGTGTTTTTGTTTGTACACGATAACCGAAAAAACTACTGAACCGATTGTTCTGAAATTTGACATATAGATTCTATTCTATATTATCTTGGAAAGGACGTACGCTATGTTTTTTATTGAAAATCATTTTACTTTCTTAATGATTTTATTAATCAGTTTCACCAGCGGCCACTAGGTGGCGTCTTGAATCACGAGCATCAACTCAAAGTAGTTCGCTTAAAGTATTAATACCAGGCCAGCTCAAACGAATGTTCATATCCAACTTTGGTATTCATATCCTACAGACGGTGTGACGTTAGTCGGTATTACCCTTTTTGTTCTTCAGGTTAATCTGACATTACTCTCACATCTTATGGATATCTTATTTTTGTCAATTTTAATTTCTCTTACGTGGGGAAATCTCTCTCTCTCTCTCTCTCTCTGTCTGTCTTTCTTTTCCCTTCTCCTATAAAATGGTTCTGTATGCCAAATCATACTGAATATAGTTTTTGACAACAAATTATATTTTTGTTTTTATGCATTATAGTAACATCAGAATTATGAAAATAGACTGTTTTTTAGTTTGAACAATAGAAATGATAGCAAATTAGGGTTCTTTATCAACAACCGCGAAACTACGTATATTAATGTATAAAATATATAAAAAAGCAATATCCATTGTCCAAAATATTCACGGTATTTAATTTAAAAAACGGGTATATTCGAAATATATATATACATTTTAAATACGATTTTTACTGAAAAATATTGTATTGGCGTGTACTGGCGGTTGATTACGATATCCCATTCCCTCAAGACGATTTCTATAGGCAGTTGTGTGTTCGGATGATAGAATGCGATTTCCAGATGATTGGAAACGGCTTCCACGGGAAGTGTCGTGTATAGTTGGTGGGGAACAATGTCCATGTATGTCAGTGCGACTTCTATGAAGAGATTCGTATTCTATAATTCGAACACGCACACTCCCAGTAAGAGTCGTCCCGACACATATTCTATCGCCCGAAGATGATGATATTCTATGTACTCTCGTACCGAGACGTATACTATCGTCCGAAGATGATGATATTCTTCGGACTCTTAATGAATATTTATTTAAGGAATGAATCTCAATCTCATCAGTCCCTAATGAGGAGCCGTAGCGAGCTCAAAACGTTGGACTGGATCTTCAATTAGGTAAGGGTATTGGAGACAGTCAGATTGCACTTTACTAACAAAATTTTTTCAGCTAATATTTAATTTCAGATTAGTCTACAGGGGTGACTGTATACAACGACAGTTTGACTGCCATTATAATTTTTAATTTTAATTTTAATTTTTATTATTTTTGCGTATTGATGTATTAATGTTAATGTAGATATGTACTGATATTGTTGCGTATTATTTTCGATTAATTTGATTGCACTGTAAGACCAGTGAAAATATTTATTAATTTGTATATAAACAGTCGACAAAAAGTACAATTAAATTATTAACTTAATCTATAACTTAATCTCAGAAAAAGAACTGTTAACATAAATAAAAAGTTAGGAGAGTTTGATGTACTCTTAAACATATTCAAAACTTTAAAACCTATAAATCTAATCATGTATTTTATAAAAAAATTGATATAAAATATTTTTCTAAAATAGAAATATATTAGAAAAAAATATTCTACAAAGAACTTAAAAACAAAGAGTGTATTGAAATTGTCAAATGTCCTGGTTGGGATTTTAGTATTAAGTTTTTTTTTTTTTTTTTAGCGTATTTGCGCTACATAATTTATTTTTTGTTAATATGTTTGAAAATTTAAACAAAAAAATATTTGATACAAATATTTCGGTATATGAACATTTTCTTGTTTTGCTATGCAAAGATTTACAATATAATTGCATATATACGATTCTTTCTCTTTATCACTAGGATATATGACTATTTCAATGATCTCATGTGTCATTTCGTCATATTATTCTTCATTCAATGCTTTAAAAAAAGTGTTACAGTGGTCGGATTTACTTCAAATATGCGCTGTTTTATTCGATAATCTGTTTCCATCTAGATGGCAACTAATACCCCCCTTGTAGAAACCCCTCTCATTATTTCGGATGAACTTGGTCAGCCACTTTTCACAAGCCTCTTTTCAGCCCAAGTTTACAACACCAAGGGCGATCAACATGGACAGGAACAGGTGGTAATCACTTGGCGTCATGTCCGGGCTATAGAGTCGATGCGATAAAACCTCCCATCCGAACTCCCGCAGCTGCTGACGAGTCATCAACGAAGTTTGTGGTCTCCCGTTGTCCTGGTGGAACACTACACCCTTTCTGTTGGCCAATTGTGGATGCTTCTGGTCGATAGCCTGCTTCAAGCGGTCCAGTTGTTCACAGTAGATGGTTGAATTAAGCGTATGGCCATATGGGAGCAGCTCATAGTGGATGATTCCCTTTCAATCCCACCAAACACACAGCAAAACCTTCCTGACCGTCAATCCCGGCTTGGGCACTGTTTGGGACGGTCCACCGGTCTTGGACCACGACCGTTTTCGCTTGATATTGTATGTGATCCATTTTTCGTCACCAGTCACCATCCGCTTCAAAAATGGATCGAATTCGTTCCGTTTCAGCAGCATATCCGGAAGGTTTTTTTTGCGTCAAATCATGCGGCACCCAAACATCAAACTTTTTTTTGCACCCAGCCTTCTGCAAATGGTTTAAAACGCTTTGCTGATTAAGATTTCATGTCAGATTGGACAAAAATTTGCTGATCATTGAGCATTGCACAAGCCGTTCCCCTGCGCCTAAAAACACTGGAATTCCTTCAAAAGGTTGGAAACTGCGTGCTGTAGGAAGGGAAGTCGAGAGACGTCGAAGGATGATTTTTCAGGTCCGATCATTTTTGCAGTATATTGTAACTGGTGATGAAAAATGGATTTATTCTGATAACTCTAAACGCAGAAAATTGTAAGCTCAGCAAGCCCACCCAATTGATGCCGAAATATAATATTCACGTAAATACGATCATGCTCTTCATACGGTGGGATCAAAAAGGCGTCATATACTACGAACTACTTCCGAGTGGTCAAAGAATATTGTATCGAATCCAAATTATTCGGTGAAAAACTATTTGGAGAATATTGCATAGGAAATTCTGTCTCACTTGCTTTACAGTCTAGACATGGCATCATCTGGCCACCACTTGTTTTGATCAATGCAGAACGCTCTTAAGGGAGACTTCAGTTCAATAAAGGTAATCAATAATTGGCTCGATACGTTCTCGGGCTCGAAAGACGAGAAATTCTTATGATCCGGAATTTATAAATTGCGAAAAGATGGGAAAAATTTATAGCTTCCGATGGACGATACATTGAATAAAGTATTTTCATAATAAAACTTTAAATTTTTGAGAAAAAAACGCTGGGAACTTACTTGTACACCCATTATATTTCTGAATTTCGAAAAATATTATATATAATTTTTTCATAAAACACATTAGGAGATGTATAGGTTTTACAGTTGTTAACATGTTAAGAAAACATCAAACTCGCCTAACTATTTTACTTTTGCTAAAAGTTCATGTTTCGAAGATTTTATTTCTGTTTTAAAGAAGTAGTATTTAATCTATTCAATGAAAAATCCTTAATACGGTACAATATAATTAGACATCATATTATGATTTCCTTAATTACAACTAAGACGTCTATTTCAAAGGACTTAGATTTAATTTAGTTGTAGAATATATTTTTCTTAATATATTTCTTAATTTAGTAAAATCTTTTTCAGTCAGTCAAATGAAAGCGTGGTCGACTTTACTGACAGGTACTGAAAGATTTCGCTTTAATTTCTTCTAATTAGAGGGAAGCTATGTCCTTGATACATTGTCAACAAAGATTCAGTTGTCGTTGTTCTTTTAAAAGAGAATCATGTTAAACGTCATGGGTGTTACGTACGCGTCGCACTACGAGGCTATGTCCTTTGCATCCATCTGAAAGATTCCAAAATGTTGCAATGAGCGGCTGATAAATATATGAGAAAGTCGAAGGCATTTGTACCGAAGTGGAGACAGCGATATAAAGTGGCTGAAAAAGTCTTGAGCGCATGAGAACATTGATAGAGATTTTGAAAATGTCATTTTTACTGATGACTCACGCCAGCATGGTAAACTTCTACCAATAGGCTTGTTTAGCGGACCATAAAAAAAGGATTGAAGGTACATCTTTGGGGCTGCTTCTCAAAGCAGGGATTCGGCACTTTGCACCAGCTTATTCACAACCTACATAATAACGTAAGTCTCGAGAAAATGATGAAAATCTATAAAAAGGCTTTACTGCCATCTGTCAAACGATACTAGACACCGCAGCAAGCTCTGTACTGAGAGGAAGACTCAATTTGGCATCGTTACATTGGATTGACTGTCGTAGTCAGCCGATACAAACGCTATTGAAAATGTGTGGGCATATATTAAACAGAAGCATCGTGGAAGACGCACACACACATTTTGAAGCAGTTATCTTACCAAATTCATTAGATCTGGAGATCGTTGCCACTAGAATACGCCGCCAATTTAGTAGAAAGCATGCCTCGGAATCTCCAGGTAATTGTCGACGCCGGTGGTGACTGGACACATTAATGACCGCATTGCATCATCGTTTGTAATGTGTACAATGTATATGTAAATATGAATGTTTCATCAAATAAATTTTTTTATAAGTTAACACGACCACGCTGTTAGTTGACAGACCGTACTTTAAAGCTACAAACAATCGTTACAAGAAGTGTCATGGAAAAGTTATTTTACAATGAGTACAAATATAAAGATCTGTTAAAAATGGTTGCCAGTATAATATATGCGCACATTTCTTTCTATTACATAGGTATATTATGAAAATGAAACACTTCCGGAGCCAACTAATGCAATGGGTGGTGTTAACAAAATAACTTAAAGTCATACATTATCTTGAGTTTTCGTCGTAATGTATTTTTGTAGCTTTTTTTACAGTTTTCTCCACAACTAAATTAAATACATTAGTAGGAGGATGTGTTACCGATATACTCGATTGAGGGAAAGCATTTAGAATAATGTGTATATATATATATATATATATATATATATATACTAGCATCCCCCGTCTCGGCTTCGCCCGAGATAATAATTTACCCGATTTCATAAACAATTCAATAAAATCTAAGTAAAAAGTACTCTATGTATAAACATGTATATTACTATAAATAATTGACCGTAATTTACCTATCGTCGCTTCTGTATAAACAGCTGCTTCAATGTAGCGTCCACTTCAAAAAGTTGATATTTTGCCGACCATTTTATACCACACACACACACACACACACACACACACACACACACACACACACACACACACACACACACACACACACACACACACACACACACACACACACACACACACACACACACACACACACACACACACACACACACATATTTATACTCACAGTGATCACAGGGCGATCTTGTACGAGATTGCAGAGAAGAAAGTGAAGAACAAGTGCAATGAGTGGATGCCCACACGGAAATGGAACATCAGATCGCTAGACTGTGAAGTGTTCGCCACTATCATATCAGAAGAGTGTTTAGAATATCGTGCACCAGGCCATCTGGCAAATGCACTCATGAAGCATATCTCTGAAGCATGCGATGCGTCGATGACTAGGACTAACAGTGGATTTAAACATCGTCAATCTGTCTACTGGCGGACAAATGAAATTGCAGAATAGCATAAGCAATGTCATCGCACACGTAGACTTGCCCAAAGAGCCCGCTCCCATCGTGATACGTTTAATAGTTTATTTAAAGAAGCGCAAAAAGCGCTTATCAAGGCCATTCTGGCAAGCAAGCGTCGATGCTGGCTTGAACTGTGCGCAGAGGCCAACAATGACTTATGGCGACGACCATACAAAACAGTCATGGCACGATTGAGTAGGGCACCAATGCAACCCAATGGCACGGTATTGATTGATAAGATTGTTTCCGCTCTCTTTCCCAATGACACCCAAGGGTCTGTACTACGCACGCAACACTCGGACGATATACCTCCTAGAACAGAAAAGAAGCTACATAATGCTTACGCCAAGATTAGAGACAATTATGCCCCTGGCCCTGATGGTATCCCTAATGCTGCAATTAAGTTGGCGATACAGAAGAACCCATCTATATTTCTAAAAGTATATAATGCTTGTCTTCTTGAGAGTATTTTTCCTGATTGCTGGAAAACTCAAAGGTTAGTCCTGTTACCTAAGGGCAATAAGCCACTTGATGATCCGTCATCATACAGGCCATTGTGTATGCTCGATTCAGTAGGTAAAATATTTGAAAAAATAATATGTAGCCGACTGGAAGCATTCACTGAAGGATTGCACGGCTTATCCTCACGCCAATTTGAATTTCGGAAATCAAAATCAACAGTCGAGGCTATTAAACTGGTAGTGTGTACTCAAGAAGTATCAAGTGTACTCAAGGGTAGTCAAGAAACGCAATCGGTGGTAAGAGATGGAAAGGTGGCCCTAAACAGTATTATGCCATTGTCGCTCTAGATGTCAAGAATGCCTTCAACTCAGCGCGCTAGTCTTCTATTATGAATTCTTTTAAAGAGTTCGGAGTACCTGGTTATCTACAGAATGTCGTGGCCAACTACTTTGAGAATAGGATAATATTATACCGAACGGATGAAGGCATTGTATCGCATAAGGTTACTCCGGGAGTCCCCCAGGGCTCGGTTATGGGACCTATATTCTGGAATATTATGTGTGATGGCGTGTTGAGAATTCGACAACCGCCTGGTTCAATAACAGTAGGCTACGCCGACGATATCGCACTCGTAGTGACGGCTAAGACCCTTGATGAACTCACTGAAAATGCCAATGAGGCAATCAGCAACATCAGTAGATGGATTAAGTCGGTTGGTCTATAATTAGCGGAGCACAAGACAGAAGCAGTTCTTGTCAGCAGTGGTAAGAAGTTAAATAGTATTACTCTTAAAGTTGGTAGCTGCTGCATTAGTTCTGCGCCATCTTTACGATACTTGGGTGTACAGCTTGATGCCAGGATAAACTTCAAAGAGCATCTAAAGATATCTGATGAAAAAGCACAACGAGTTGCAGCTGCCTTGTGATGGCTCATGCCTGACATTGGTGGCCCTCGCCCACCCTAGAGGAAGCTATTAGCTTATGTCATCGTTCTATAGAAATACGACAAAAACGATGGAACGATTCTATGTAAGGCCGATGGACTTATCGTATCCTTCCAGACATACAAAGATGAATCAACAGGAAACACGGGGAACTAGATTTCCACCTAACCCAGTTGCTGACTGGACATGGTTGTTTTAGGTACTATTTCCACCGTTTTCACCTGGATAATAATGATTTCTGCCCCATCTGTCCGAAATTGGTTGAGGATGCCGAGCACATATCAGTGAGCTGCCCTCGTTTTAGAACACAACGTGAGCAGTTGATGAACACCATCAATAAGCCAATAAGACCAGTGAGCATCCTATCAATAATGCTGGAATCTTCTGAAAACTGGAAGGCAGTAGCCAGTTTCGCAAAAGAGGTGATGACCAAACTTAGAAATGCCGATAGAATTAGGGGAATGGCCCAGGATGAATTAGGCTAGCTGATTCTATTTTAAGTTACAGAGGACGAACACCGAACCCCTGATCACCTGTGTGGAAGGGGCATGTAGGATGATGTCATAAGAAGAGGAGCCGTATAGGCTAACTAACAACCCCGCCGAAGTAATATTCTCTGATAGTTCCGGCAGGATGCTGGTTTCGAGAGGCCACTTGTGCAGAGATTTCTCTGCCTATGCCTATTAAACACACACACACACACACACACACACACACACACCAGACATCCATTACGACTTCTATGGCAAAAATTTTACTTTAAAAGTTCGAGCGGTAGAAAAAGATGTCCATTATTTTGAAAGTACGGAAAGTATCATCTTCGGACCATAGAATATGTCTGGAGACCGCTATAGAAACTTTTGTGTTAGGGAGGTAGAATACAATGTCGAGGTAAGTCGGGACAACTCTTACTGGGAGTGCGCATGTTCGAATGATAGAATACGAATCTCTTCATAGAAGTCGTACTGACATACATTGACATTGTTTTCCACCAACTACACATGTAATTCCCCGTGGAAGTCGTTCTCAAATAACTGGAATTCGCATTCTATCATCTGAACATGAAACTCCCTGTAGAAGTTGTTCCGACATACCTAAACATCGTTTCCTACTAACTAAACACAATAGTCCCAGTAGAAGTCTTCTCGAGAAAGCTAGACATCCCTTCCTAACGATTAAACACAATACTCTCCGTATCGTATTCTACCGTCCCAACACGAATCTTACAATAGAAGTTGATTTCCTCATACGTGGATGTCGTTTTCTATCAACTAAATACAATATTCTCCGTAGAAATCGCCCAGAGACACCTGGACACCGTATTCTATCATCCGAACACACAACTGCCTATATAAATCGTCTTGCAGCAACGGGATATCGTAATCAACCGCCCGTACACGCGAATACAATATTTCTCAGTAGAAATCGTATTTAAAATGTGTATATATAATATGTACAATATAATATACATACTATATATATATATATATATATATATATATATATATATATATTTCGCATATACCCGTTTTTTAAATTAAATACCATGAACATTTTAGTAGTAGTGCCAACTAAATTCGATCAAAATGTTGGTATGCAATTAGCATATTTTTTAAGCCGACGATGGATATTGCGTTTTTATGCAGAAGTGACGATATATTTCATATATTAATATACATAGTTTCGAGGTTGTTGATAAAGAGCCCTATTTGGCTATCATTTAATGCTGAAAATTAGTAAAGTAATAATTACAATGAATCAAGTAATCTTTAAAGTATTAAAAATATTGAATTTACATAAATACCATTTTTCCTACTTTAGAAAATAATTTATTAATTACAATTTAAGAAGATTTTATTGAAATAAATAAATTGATTCTGCTTTATTACACACACACGCGCGCGCAAGTAAGTAGTTACTAAAATAAAGCTTATATTTGCTAAACAGCAGAACAGAAATATGGGGAATTAATTGAATATTTTCTTATTTTGAGAAAGTGTGTCCTTAAACCAATAAATTCAAATTTAATATAAGGAAAATAAATTCTTCGATTAATTAATTATCTCCTAGATGTTCTTCCAGATTTTCCAGAAAATGAGTGTTTGAGATTGGAAATTATATACATATTTTCTTATCTAAAAGAAATATTTTCTTGAACCAATAATTTCAAATTTAAAGTCAAGAAAAAAATTCTTGGATTCATTAAATATGACCTCAATTTTTTTTCGTTTTTTGTTATCCGTTTTTTATTTTCGTTTTTCGTTTTTGTTCTTACGCCTCAAGTGACAGAGTGTTTTCTTTGTTAGTCCGAAAATGAACATTGAACAAAGAACTAACTAAGTTTTGTTTTAAACTCGATAAAATGTTTGCCAAAACTCACCAAATGATATAACAAGTTTATAGTAGTGATTGTCCGAATACGAAAGTCCCCGTAAAACTTCTCGCGAGGCATCGCAACATCGTATTCTTTTGTACGAATACTTAACTCCCCGTGGAAATAGTCTCGAGAGACCTGGATATCGGTTTCTACCGTGCGAACACAGAATTCCCCATAAAAGTCGTCCTAAGACAACTGAATATCGTATTCGACCGTCTGAACACGAGGCTTCCTGTGGAAGTCCTCCTGAGAGAATTCGACATTGGTTTCTACTACCTGAACACGAAACTACAATATTTTCCAGTAGAAGTCATATATTACATGTAGATACTAGGTGTGTTCAAATAATGTGACTTTTATTTTCTAAAAAAATATTTATTTATTTATTAATTAATATTTATATTGTCCCCTTCAAAGTAACTCCTCTCATATATAATACACTTATACCAACGCTTTTTTCAATCATCGAAGCACTTCTGATAATCATTTTTTTTGTATAGCCATGAGTTCTTTCAGCGATGCAGTTTTTATCTCCTTAATCGTTGAAAATCGATGTCCTTCCATGGGTCTGTTCAGTTTTCGGAAAAAAAATCACTGGATGCCAAATCTAGTGAATATAAAGGCTAAGGCATGACTGTGGTGTTGGTTTTTGCCAACAAATCACTCATAAGCAACAGTAAATGAGCAGATGCCTTATCGTGTTTCAAAAGCCATGAATTGTCTTTCCAAAGTTCCGAATTTCAAAATATTACTCCTTATTTATTAATCCTCGTGGTAAGAATTGCTGATGTGCTACACTACACTATGGCAATCAAAGAAGACGGAGAGGAAAAGCTTTACATTTGATCCAGCTTGGCGTGCTTTCCTCGGTCTTGGTTCTTCTGGGTTTTTCCATTTTGGACGATTGGGCTGTAGTTTCGATGTTATAATGATACACCCATGATTCATCACCATTTATAAGCCTTTTGAGAAAATCAGCATCATTATATCGGTCATATCAACATCTCCTGAGCTATGGTCATGCAACGGTTCTTTTGACCAAAATTAAGCAGTTTTGGAACAAATTTCGCTGACAGACATCTCATGCTCAAAACAAATGAACCGATATGCCAATATATTCAGCTACTTCTCTGATAATGATTGAACGATTTTTCAACACAATACCTTTTACTGCTTGAACGTTCTCATCTATTGTTGATATGCTAGGATGTCCAGGGCGTGGTTCGTCTTCGACATTCTCTCGGCCTTCTTGGAACAGTTTGTACCACTTATACACATTCTATTTACCCAAAGTAGACTCACCGTATCCAAATGTCAATATTTCAAGAGTTTTAGAGAACTGAATTCCATTTTTGACATAAAATTTAATGCCAACTTTTTGCTCCATTTTTTGGGTCAAAGAAAATCGCCGAGCACACGAAATATCTAATTTTGTATACCTGGCACAAACGAACAGACTATGTTATAGAGCTAATGCCGTCAACATATGATCGGTACACCTGTACCAACACAAAATAAAAAAACTCGATAATCGAACGCACGTAGCCCTCAATTTTTGCAAAAGCATGTTATTATTCGAACACACGTCGTATATCAATAGTTCGTCTCATTCGATATTTTAAATTAAACATCACGAATATTTAATGAATGCTGCACACTGAAATAGGAGCAACAAATGGTTTGCAAAACAGTACCTTTTTGAAGCGGACATTCGAACATCGCTTTTTTATATAGAAGCAACGACACATATATATACATAGTTTTTTAATTAATGATATGCTAGTAATTAAAAGAACATAACCTATTTTACTCCGAAGATAATAGAAAATACATATTTCGAAGTTCAAAGCAATCTGCTTTAGAACTTTAGATTTCAAAGCAAAAACTTTAGTAGTTTTTTATTTAACGTATGCAAGTAAAAATACAATTTGTCTTTATGAATTAGTAATATTATGATTTGCAATCATTTCTTTCGTTCCAACTGAAAAAACCATAGTCTATGTCACTGTGAAGATAATATAACCTTGAGAAAAAAAAACATAATTTGTCTTTATAAATTATATTTAGTATAATTGGGCATACACCGATCTTATAAAAAAAGACTACGCGAAGAGAGTGCGAATCTCAAAGTTGGATATGATCATTCAAATAAGATGGCCTGGTATTAATAGTTTAAGATGAATAATAGCTGATATTTGACATAATTCAAAATGTCACCTACTGATCGATGGTGAAACTGATTCCTAAAACCGTTAACTGTGCTCTTAATTTATTCATGAAAGTAAAATGGTTTTCAATAAAAAACATTACCAATGTCCTTCCAATGATAGTATAGAATATATATTTTGAAATTCAGAGCAATCGGTTTAGTATTTATTTTCTTCAACCTGTATCAAGAAAAAAGCTTTTTCTTAGTTTTAAACGCTATTTACTGGTAATTTAAATATAATATGCGATACTAGCGGTGGGGAGAAGAATAAAAAAAATGGCAGAAAAGGGCGTTAAAAAAATACCCGAAAGCCAATTAGATTAGTAAAATTGTTTAAAAAATTATAAATTACCCAAATCTATCAAAATAAAATATAGGAAATGTTATAGCAGTATTAACACTATAAAAAAGCATCCTGGAGTTCCCACTGCGTCATCGAAAGGATTTTATGAGGTGGGATTGCTGTTAAGAACTTCACTTCTTATAGCAATTTTAATAATGAATCTGAAACTGCTAAAAATTATTTTGTGATATTGAAATTGTGAACTATCATAAAGAGTGCAACAAAATAGTACAAATTAAATGCGATGAGAAAACAGTCATAAACGGCTGTAATAATAGTTGTTTCTAAATATAATACATGTATATTATTCTGAGAGATAAATCTATTTACCAAATTCATTTTATTTAAATTCATTTTTTTGTTGCATTATATGTTTAATCGAAATGTAAAGAAAAATATTATATCATATTTATTCTGTTCTTTAATATGATATAGGATTAAAAATATATATAATAATAAAACTTTTAAATAAATATTTTAATGTTTTTTACAGTAATTATTATGATTAACACAGTATCTTTTTGCTGAAATTAAATTTTCATGTCGAAATCTATACAAAAACCATAAAAATGGTGGTTTTTGCTATTTGTTTCCAAAAATAAGAATATTTTTAAAAAAAAAGTTCAAAAAAAAGCTGAACATCTTATAAAAGTGCATCGTTTTTGTTGTATTAATTTTTTTGGTATAAACGATATTTCTAATGAAAAATTTAACAATTTCATTCGGAATTGCTTCGAAAATCGATGGTTCTAGCTATTCTTTTAAAAAGCGCTCGTATCGTATTTCGCTGAAAACTGGAGTATTTATCTTTTTTCGTATGCTGATTATGAATATCGTAATGGTTTTTACGCATTTCGGATTTTCATGGTACAATAGATAAAAAATACGTAAATTCATAAACATTATATTGTGTGAAATATTTTTGAGAATTTCACAGGATTATTTATTGGCAGGGCCCTTTGTCACGCAATATGTACTCCTTCACTATTGCTGCTTTCTGTTTATTGAATGAGATCAGTGTACAGATAAGATCTTCCTATAAAGATACTGTTTTTCAGCCTACATTATTTAGATTTTATAAAGTGTGTTATTCCAATATTTAATATATTTAGTATGTCAATATCTAAGATGAATTCGTTAACTCAATGTTGTAATTATCATCGTCGTCGTCGTCGTCATCGTATTTTTTATGTATTTATATTTTTTTATTTTATATTTATATTGCTCCATCTTGTTATTTTATTTGTGATATTATTCTTATGTTTCATCTCCGTTATCATGTATAGTTTTACTATCTTTACAGTAATATTATGCTCGTCTAAGATCACACACACATTTATCGCTAATGTTTAATCCAAGTTGAGAATTATAACTGAAATATTGGGTGTACAAGTAAGTTCCCATTTTTTCACCAAAATATGAGGTTTTATTATGAAAGCATGATTACATATCCATTATTCAAAGTATCGTCAATCGAAAGCTATAACTTTTTCTCATCTTTTTGGCAAATTATAAATTCCGAACCATAATTTCTCGTTTTTCGAGCCCAAGAACGTATCGAGCCAATTTTTAATTACCTCTAGTGAACTGAAACGTATTCCCATGAGAGCGTTCTGCATTAATTGAAATTAAACAATATTGACAATTACTGGCAACAAAAAATATTTTAAAATTTTATGTTATTTTAATAGAGAAGAACTTTATAAAAATATTTAAATTTATATATTAAAAACACTATATATAATACAAACAAAAAATCTTATTATGTTCTTTAATAAAATTTCTATATCTTAAAGTGAATCGTTTACTAACCATTAACTAAATGAAAGTATATATTTAAACTAATCGAACTCATTTGTAAATTAATAACTGTATTAATAACAGCTAATAACGTGCTGAAATTATGTGCTGGTAATATGAAATACCATTCTTATGGTAAAGTGAAAAAATCAACTGTAATTCAAAGCAAATAGTTAAACGAATTTCATATATTCTTCATACACATCATACTAAGAACTTTAAAACCTGTTCAGTGGCAATGAAATCCACCGAAATTGCGAGCTCTGAATTCCTTTAATTTAAATTTAGTATGTATCGGATGGCCGGCTGTAGTTGTAATGAGGTAATAAGCTAAGGTAATATAGTTGTACTAAGCAGTCCGAAAAATTCCAGTAATACTACAAAGTTGAGAGCAGTTTTCGACGCTTCCACCTTAACTAATACAGGATTAAGCTAAAATCAGATGCTTACTTTAGGACCGATTATTCAGCCAAAATTATTTATGCACTTGATAAGATTCCGTACCCACAACTATATTATTACAGCCGATATAGAGAAAAAGTATCGAGAAATCTTAATATATCCCAAGACAGATGCTGTCAATACTTCTTCTAGTTACACGAGGGTAAACCACTTGTATTTCAATTGAGTGCAATCACGTTCGTTGTATCATCAGCCTCGTTTTTATCTATAAGGGCATTATCTCATCTAACTGAAGATGAAGGAAAAGATTTTCCCATATAAAAAAAATGTACAAAAATCAAAAGATATCCACAAGGTGTGGATTAACCTGAAAAACAATAAGGATAATACCAACTAAAACAACACCTTCTTTAGGATACTAATCCCAAATATGATCATTAAAATGAACTAGCCTTGTATTAATGCATAAGCTGACTACTTTCGGTTAATATTCGGTATTATTCAAGACGCCATCTACTAGCCGCTGGTGAAAACCGACTTCTAAGACCTTTCACTGCATTCATAATTTACTGATGAAAGTAAAATTATGTTCAATAAAACATAGAGCCTACGTCCTTTTGAAGATGATATAGAAAATGTATATTTTGAATTTCAGAACAATCGGTTCAGTAGTTATTTTTGTTTAACGTGTACGAACCAAAACACGCTTTGTCTTTCTAAATTAAGTATGTATTTATAACTATGTCTTTATAAAGTAAGATATTAGTTACAACATTATTTCCGCCGTATTTTTTCTGAATTTCAAGGTTTTATTGTAAAAAACTGGTTATACATTTATAATTCGAAATATTGTCCATCGCTAATCACTACTTTTTCCCATTTTTTGGGCAGCGTATGAATCAGGCAATGAAAAAACTGGTCATCTTTTGAAGCGATCTTCGAATCGATCGAATTTTACACTTCTTCATAAGACTGGAAGTGGTAGATAGCGAATCCATGTGTTATTGATCGAAACAAGTACTAGTCTGAGAAAGCAAGGTCTGGAGAATATGGCGGATGTGATAGAACTTCCCATTTTACCGATTCTATGTATATTTTAAACAGTTTTGCAATATGGAGCCAAGCATTGTCATGCTGTATAATCACTTTTTCATGCCTGTGATTGTGTCAATCGGTTTTAACAACTCCAAATACACTATGGTGAGCTGGTCCCACTGAATACTGAGCATGACCTTGGAATCGTGAATATTCGGTTTGGCCGTCGACTTGAAAACATGGCCGGAATATCCCCATGACTTTCTGCGCTTGGGCTTATTGTAATAAAACCATTTTTCGTCCTCAATGACAATGCGATGCAAAAAATCCCTTCCGTCTTTGCCTTGCACGCAGCTGTTCACAAGCAAATAAACGCCGTTCAACATCGGCTGTAATTCGTACGGCACTTAATTCCCTTATTTTTGAAACATTTCCACGACTTTCAGGAGTTTTGAAATGACTTGAAATTCTTGTTGCATTTGACAGTAGTCTTGATCAAGTAGTGCCTTCAATTCTGCATATTCGAAAAAATCCTCTCTTCCACCGTCATGCTGGACTCGCAGTATGGAACACTTTTAATGTAATATATTATACTAGCGATGCAGACCTGATATTTAAAACAAATTAAAACCATGAGGATACACGACGACGTGAAAGTATTGCTTAAATTAGTCAAATTTCGGAGTATTTTAAAAATTTCTTTAAAAAGAAAAAAAACCTGAAAATTACCAAGATAGATTAAAGTGAAGTATAAGAAGTGTTAGAGATATAGAGAGAAGATATAGAGATGGAGAACTATAGAGATAAGATGTAGAGGTAGGATGATACAAAAGAGTTGTTTTCTCCACATCATTAAAATGAGTTTACAAGCGAGACTGGTGTAAAGAACTTTATGTTTTATAAAATTATTCATAATAATTAAAATTTTTTTTCTATTTTCGAAAAAAACATATTGTTAACATTTATTTTATGATATTCCAATCAAGAAATAAATCATAAAGATTAGACAAAAATAATAAAAATTAAATGTAATAAGAAAACAGTTATGGTTATGTTTCTAGATAAAATACATATATTATAATTATGCAGAGAAATAAAGAAATCAAATTATTTTTATCTAATTTTTTAAACATATTATGTTTTTCACTAAAATATAAAGACAACAATTATATCACATGCATTCTGTTTTTTTTAAATTTGCTATGGGATGGTAAAATATAGTACAACATTTAAATAAATATTTGAAGTACAAACACCTATTTTTTAATTAAAAAAATACATTTACTACATCTATACTTTATAATATCTAAAATCTCGTGGGAGCCATTTTTCCTGCGCGGTGGAGTTTTTTCCCAATAGCTCTTCGAAAAATGATTTAAATTATGTAAACAATTAAAAATAAAATCTTTTGAAAATATATATTTTTTTTACATATTTAAATTTCGAATCAGTGGATACGGTATAATATTAAATATTGTATTTTTACAATAAAGATCTATTTGTTTTGTTTTAGGATCACACCTATAAAACATACCAATAAACATAAAAATATTTTAGCAACATAACTCATATTTCCTTAATACCGATTTTTTATTAAAGAATCAATAAATAATAACATACAATTTTATTTGTGTCCACTACTTTTGTGATTTATACGTGGAGCTATTATATATTACCTCAAGGAAAATTCACTAAATATTACACACGCGCGCGCGCGCACACACACACACACACTGATGGTCATTCGGGATCGATGTAACGAAAATCGATTATTTCATCAGGCGATAGAATTAACTTCTGTATTGACAATCATTCTAAATGACGTCTTCATCGCGCATTATTGTAGATATCGCATGTAGGCTGGAATATATATATATATATATATATATATATATATATATATATATATATATATATATATATATATAAATTTATATGACAATCACATGAAGAATTACAAATAATCGTATACGATTCAGTATATAATATACCAGATATGAGCTTTGCTTCGATTTGTACATCGCATATGATTTGACTCAATCGAATAGACAAACCGACAGAAATGTGCTATTATATATATATATATATATATATATATATATATATATATATATATATATACACACTGTATAGACTAATCTTAGATTTCGAAGAATAAAAATTCTCTTAAGATATATCTTATCTGGTTAGCGAAACTAATGTAATGGGTGGCTTTCATATTAATTTCTAAAAAATTATTATTTGGAGCAGCTGTTGCATTATATATACGTTAAGAAAAGAGCGAGTTAGTATTTTACTTTTCTAAATCTTAAAAGCAAATAAATATCATCAAAAAATATTTTTAATAAGCATATTTTTTAACGTTTTCAATCATGTTACGTATCAAATTGAAAGAAAACTCTAGAATATAAGTATATAATTAAAATTGAATATTGTACTTATGTCGACTGTTTTGAATTAAATTAATACATATTTTTATCGATCTTCCAGTCTTTATACTATAATATATTAACTCAAATAATTATAGTCAGACTGTTGTTGTTTATTATCACCCTCGAAGAATCTGAAATAAAACTGATTACTAAAAATAAATTAGATTAACAATTAAAAATAATATAATAAAATAATAATAAAATAAAATAAAAATAAGAAAAATAAGAAACTATATTTTGAAAAGTTATAAACTGAATAGTTTGATTACTGATGATGAACCGAGGCGGTTCGAAACGTCGGACACCAAAGGAGAAAAGAAGGTCGTGGGAGCAGTCTGGTTGTCCTTCACTAACATAGAATATAGTTTATTATTATTATTTATATTTCATTTTATTTTATTACTATTTTATTTTATTATTTTTAATTCTTAATCTAATTTATTTTTAGTAATAAGTTTTATTTCAGATTCTTCGAAGGTGATAATAAACAAGAAAGTCTGACTGTTATTATTTTATTATAATGTATTATGGTATAAAGACTATAAGATCGATAATATTTATTAATTTAATTCAACACAGTTCACATAAGTACAAGTTTTAATATTGATTATTAACGTATCATTTTTAGGAATATATTATATCTGAAAGCATAAATGGAATCATGCGATAAATTTCGTATCTATTTATGTTTATTATCCTATATATAATAATAATAATGCCCAACATAGATGTCATTTGAAATATGATATAAATATGAGTAATAAACACTTGGATAGTTTCACAAAAATTATTTTATTTTATAATAAAATTTTATAATAAAATTTTAATGGCTTAACCGCCGAAACAGCTTATTACTCATATTTATATAATATTTAAACATGATTCACCAAGTGTTTAGCGAAGATTTTGTTAATCAAATGATTAACAAAATCTTGAAATAATATTTGAAATACCTAAAAGTATTCATAATTTATAATTAAATTCTTGATATATTAATTAGTATAAGATAAGTTCATAAGTTGTGCGTAAAATATTTCTATATAGTTCTTTATAATTAGTAATTTCATATTATTCTACACGAGGTTTTACTTAATAAGCTACTATTTTCATGATCGTTTCATAGAATGAGATTACAGCATACTATATCATTCATTAGACAATAATTTATTAAAAAACCTAAAATTCACTTTTTACAATCTTGGAAAATACTTCGCTCGTTTTGTTTTAAATTTAGCAGCTTCGGTGTCTGTTATGAAATATTACTGTTACTGTGAAAAAATCGAAGAGAACATTGAGTAATCCTTTAAATTACCGAACCATTTTAATTTACTCGAGCTTCTAATTTCTCGATTTATCCTCGATTTTATGAGCTTAAAGGAAAAATAAAAAATATAAATACAAATGATTATATATATATATATATATATATATATATATATATATACACGGAAAAAGAAAATGTCAGAAAAAGGATACATTCTATCATGTCCTGAATGCTGATGGGCGAGAGTTCGTCATTAGTGGAATAGCACGCAGAGAACTCCTTCCTCAGATCGTGGAATACGGTGTAGTGACCGGGCAGGTCGATCAGCTTACTACAGGCCTCGGGATGGAGGCACTGCCTTAGAGGTGCTTGTCCGTCTACAACGAATCGGGGCGTGCTGCCGGCTGCTACACACGTAAGCGACGACCACCAGACCTCGAACTAAAGAGATGAAAGCAAGCAAAAGCAACGTTTAGTTTATAAATAATTGTAGTTTATTGACTCGGCGAGGAAAGGACTTCCTTTTATGTTATGCAGTTAATCTATCTATGTGTGATGTACTCTTTATTATTTCATATGATCAATATTATATACGCTATGCACACATCAGGCATATCGTCGCGGCGTAAGTTGATTTAAAATTTATAACATATGAATATCTGCCATAATATGCGAAAAGATGAATAAAAAAATATTTCTGATTCATTGGCAAAGATTATTTAAGAAAAGTTAATATTAGATAACTAATGAATTAAAATCATAACACAAGTACAACGATACTTTTAAATAAATATATATAATCCTGAAGGATTACATTATTCCAGAGAATGATTTACAAATTTTTAGGACTGACATTGGCATTAATTCTAACCTCACCCATTTTGAAGGTCGTCAAAAAGTCAACTATTATTTGGTAAATGCAAATCCACAGTTTTTTTTGAAGATATAAAGAATGAACACATTTTCATTCATTTATGTATTTGACCTTGTGTCCGAGGTCAGAGGAACTCTCGAACTGTTTGTGTTACGAAAATATATTATAGTCGGAAAGCCAGATACGAAATTGGTCACCATAAGCTATAAGCTTGGCTTTTTCGAGAAAGACTAATTGTCAGTATGCATATAGATAGCCCGATGGTCAGAACTCTAAGTCTTGCAGGAGCGTGTGGGTGGATCATAAAATTTATAAAAAATTACTTCCAAAGTCACGTTAAGATACAATTCTGACAATCTTATTTTCATATCACATTCCACGTAGGTAAGCTGAATATCGATTTTCAAAACTCAAACAAGAAAAGCAAAAATGTCACAATACGTGTTTTTTTTTCAGAAAAACAGTCACATATACTTTTGACAATTACTTGTTTGTGTTTCTGATATGTTTAGTTATATGTGTGAAAAGTATCAGAAGTAAAGATCGTGCAGAAGTATCTGTAAGAGCGTTTCGAAGTTCACGTTTTTAGCGACACGGAACTTCCCGTTTGAAACGCAAAAACATAACAATACGTTTTTTTTTGCAGAAAATTAACAGAATAGATTTCTGATATTTTGTAGTGAGTATTTTACGGATGTGCATTGATATCTGTAAGATCGTTTCATAAAATCTTGTTTTTATGGGTTGGGGAATGAAATGTGCATGGACATGTAATCTTTCAATTTTTGAGATTTTAAGATATTACATTGATCTTGTAGAAGTAAAAAGACTAATTTTTCGAATTTGTCTCGCTAATGTACCTTGATTTAAAATATGTAGTCAGAAAAAGTTAATTTTTTATGGTTTCATTCAATGGTTCTATGGTTTTATGGTTAATTTTCAATGGTTCCGAATTTAAACATTAATTTCGGATGCACGTAGAGCGAGTGAGTGATGAGTCATCGAACTGGCTGTGCAGATCGACTATTGAACGATGAAAATAATTTGAAATTTGTAGTAACGTTTCACCGTTCCCGCGGATAGTTACTTAAAATTAATTAAGAAAAACTTTTTCTATTTCGAAGTTAACGCCTGCTTTATATTGTGACGTCCCGCACTATATATACGTACTCATATATAATGACGAGTGCCCACCCGGTTCTATGCGCGACGATTTGCTTCCGCGAAAGACCAGTCAGTAATTTGCCCCTATTTTTGGCCTAGTCTCTCGACTACTAGCCAGGGATGTGGGGCCGGTGAGCCGAGGTGTGCGCGTTTTTAGATGGATACCGAACCTACGCAGTATTGGCCGATCTGTAAATCGCGAGTTTACTACCTAATTCGTTATTTGACTTCGTCTATATGCTCCCGTACTAAGATGCTTTTCCTACAGTCTTGAAAGAAGCGGCTTCCGTGTGGGACTGCTAGAGTCCCACCCGTTTAGCCTACTCAGAAAGATACAGGAGCGGCTTCCGTGTACAGGACTGCTAGAGTCCCACCCGTTTAGCCTGCCCAGAAAAATTCAAGGTAACTGATATATATATATATATATATATATATATATATATATATATATCGCGATTAGGTTTAGTGGAGATTACGGACAAACAATGTTAATAAGGATAAGCGATAAATATTATTGGTTACTTACTATATATTTACTTCTTTGAAATACTTCTTATACAACCGTATAATATATAAAAATAAACTAGATATAGGTTGAGTATACAAAGTTAACACGTACAAGATGAAGTTCGAGAAACACGAAAAATTTCAAAGTCTGAAAAATACGAAATATTTCAAAGGTTAAAAATCGCAAAAAAAAATCTAGGCCAAAAAAATTCTAAGTCCGAAAAAGTCGAAAAATTTTTAAATCCGAAAATGTCGAAAAAATTTTAAGTCCGAAAAAGTTCTAAGGTTTATAACTACCGGATCGATCTAAGTTGAAATCCAGATCGGCAGTGATTTTTCGCTTCGTTGGACTCATATTTATATGTGGTCCGGACAAAGTAAAAAAAGGCCGTCTAAAATTTTCGTGCAAATTCATCTGAGCGGTCATAGGGAAAGCCAATGAAGGAGTCAAATTTCGTTTATAATATAAACTCCTTCGTTCGCTTTCCTACAATATTTAATTTTTAAATATAACGCATCTGCTATGATCTTGAACAACAAACTTATAGCAACATTATAAAATACGATCTTTAATTAATACCTTAACCGTTTTGTTACGTATATAATTATTAATTTTACATAATCTCTTATTCTACTATTAAATTTATTCTATCATTTTATGTATTATATAAAGTATATAACTACTAACATTCTGAACTAATATTATTAATCTTAATGTTTCAGTTTTGTTCTACGTTATAATTATTTACGTAATCTTTTATTATTAACTAAACTAATCTTTATACTATAAGTTAGAAATCTCTTAGTCTATTATTCGATTTATTTTATGTATTTTACAAAGTATATTGTTATTAACATTCTATTAACATAATATCGTAATTGGACTAACATTATTAATCTATATGGTATGGTTTTGTTCTACATTTACAATTATGAAACTGATCTTAATATCATACTCTAGTATACGTTATAAGTTTGTTAATTCATTATTCTACTTATATTAATTAATATTTTATTAATCATACTTAACACCGTAACTAGTCTATCAAAACAAACGTACGTGCACATGCATATGTATCGATGGCATACCATCCTTCAATTTATGATTTAGTCTCTACGTTCTTTTTCAATTTTAAAGATTACAAATCTAATATTAACGTCGATCGTAATGAGAAATTTCGACAGTTAATATTTGGCGTCGATTCGGGAACTTTCCTCCGAGGTCAGCGTCGACGCTCAGTTTCCGACAACAGGGTGTCCGGTTACTATCGGTGATAAAAACAAGGCGCCTTTACCAAGCCATGAAAATTGGTTCAACATTCGTGTATATATATATATATATATATATATATATATATATATATATATATATATTGTTCATAATGTCGCAGGACGCGACGATATATTTCTTCAAACTTCTCTATTTATGTTAAATAATTAATAAATAATTAACCGATAATAATAATATCTGTATGGCCGCTTGTAATAAAGCTAGAACAAATTTTTTTTATATATGTCGAAGAATGCAAGAAAACTAATGGAAAAAAAATTCCATCAATTGAAAAACAATGGAAGACGTTATTTAATTAAGCAGTAAGTGTATTTTTTTAATTTCCCTAATAAAATAATTGTTAATAAATTGCTATTACTTCTGTAAAGATTATATGAATGTAAATAATTATGTGAAGTGCCTACAATTGGTCTGAGAAGATTACATTAGAAATTGTTTTCGTCATAGCGATTTCAAAAAAAAATTTTTTCTTAATTGCAAAATGAATTACAAATTTAAAATCCATCTTTAGTCCGATATGGATTGTGTTTTTAAATAAATTTTACATTAATAAAGTAATTGCAAAATAAGTTATTGAACAATTTAATAAGGTATATTTTGTATATTGTAAAACGTCAATTTTGCACTGGAAAAATTAGTTGTTATTGATCGGACCAATTGCATCTTATAAAGAATTTAATAGAGAATCAATATTGTTTCTTTTTTTTCATTCTTTTTGTATAATTTTTTTCTATAATTGTTTTTTCACGTACATACAAGACTAAATCTAAGAAGAGTAGAATTGTCAATTTTTATTGTTAATATAATGGTAATTGGCAATACTAATCGGCGTCTAATATTTGTATATGAGTTCTTGAGTGGTATTTAAGCTATTAAATATAAAAAAAGCAAAACTAGATATTTTTAAAGAAAATGTGGAAAACGTAAGGTACATCTGTATCATAAACACGGGATTTGTTGTTATTTTTAATATATTTCTACACAAATGAGAATTCTGACAATCGATCTTCAGCTTACCTACATGAAATATGATATGAAAATATGATTGACAGAATGGTATATTATCGTGATTTTGGAAGTAATTATTTACAACTTCATCGACTTCTGCCAACCTGTTCTGCACGGTCTAGAGTTTTGACATTAATTTTCCTTTATTTATATAGTCGAAATCTATTCGTATACAAAATTGCAAACTTGTATCTTATCGTGACTTTGGAAGTAATATTTATAACTTTTATGATCCATCCTCGCGCTTATGCAAGACCTAGAATTCTTACCATCACACTATAAATATGCATACTGACAATGAGTCTTTGACGCAAAAACCAGGCTTGTATCTGATCAATTTTGTAGCTGACTCCCTGACTGTTATAGATACAACTGATATTCAAGTGTGAATTCGAGCTTATGCATTACTATACCTTAACATAAGGTTCAATTCTCAGGGATTATTGCTATCACATATCAAATACGATTCTAAACCAAAAATTTTTCGATCATTATATTTCTCGAATAAAAAATAAGAGACTCAATTAACTATGAAAGAAAAGGTGACTCTTTTAAGTTACAGCAAAGTTAGTTTATCAGTCACTCTCGTTGACCAAATCCTACAAATTTTATACGAACTGTACTTGAACAGCGTGATTCTGAAAAGTTAATCAGGAATCTTGCTACTTTTTATCCTGTAAAATATTATAATGCTTAATTATTGTCAGTTGCAGCTCGATTGAATGTACACGCATGATCTTATAGATGGACACAAAAAAGTTATGCTTTATTACACATAAACATTTCCGGCCGCACCTAGCTTTCGCTTTATGGGCCGGTTGTGCTCCAAAACCTTCATTCGTTGCTGAACTTGTCGTTTAGTTGCAGATCTGTACATCATTGCGACTTTTGTTGAGCGGTTTACGTTAAAAAAAAAAACAAAGGTTGCTCAGTTATGCTTTGTTACATATAAACATTTCCGTCCGCACCTAGCTTTCGCTTTATCGGCCGGTTGTGTTCCAAAACTTTTCATTACCTACAGTTTATAGTGGGTTCCGAACCACTGTTTATTGTACCATTTTTTTTCAGACTAGAGTAGTTAACCATTGTAAAGGCTGGTTCACAACCAGCAACACATGCTAGAAGTGAAACAACTTTTGAATCCTTGACGGAAATATAATTCAAATTACTATTTTGATCATGTTTTATTTCATAAGATCCTCGATCACTATTCTTATTTAGCTCAATTAATATTGGGCACCGTTTTTTCTTATTTCTGATCTTCATTTCATAAACACGATTTTGTCTAACTGTTACAGTTGCTCTTATTCCTAGTTTTTGATGGTGTACTAACCAAATTGGACTTGTAAAAATCAAGTAGATTCTATGTGATTGCTTTGGTAACTGACGGTTGCATACAGTCAATGTTAGGAGTGGCGAAGTTTTAATAGTACTACTTTCAGTAATACTTACTTGCATTGAACAACCTTGATTTTAAGTAAGTTTTCAGTAGACATAACTTGAGAATTATATATATATATATATATATATATATATATAAATATATATATATATAATTTATTTTTGTAGCTCTGAAAATCATGATAACGATAAGAAATAATTTTCATTATCATCATTCAATGCGAAATAATTTCCACAGAATTTCAAAGTTAGGCCTCGAGCAGATTCAATTTGGACATCAAAAGCTAACGATTCGTTTTCTTACAAGCAGCCAGATCAAAACATTGTATTCATAATTGTGCAATTAGTAGTTTAAATATAATATGCATTGCTAGCGACGGAAAAAAGAAGTAAAAAAGATGGCTGCCAAGATTATACAATTAATACGCGAAAGTATTGCTTATATAAGTAAAAATGGTTAATTATTGAAAACTTTGTTTAAAAAAAAAGTAAAAATTATCGCAAGTAATAAAAATAAAACATAAAAAGTGTTATAGTAGAGTGAAGAACGTAAAACATGCATTGTGGAATTTTCGTCGAAAAAATTGTACAACGGGAGTCTGATGTACGGGATGTGTTACATGTACACACCTAAGCATAGCTCGTGCGAAAACAAAACTCCCCGTGGAAGTCGGTCTGAAACAAGTAGATATCTGTTTCTACCGTGGAAAAATGTAACTCAGCGTATGATGTGTGTTCAAAAAGTAATAAGAATTTTTAAATTTCGCGGCTGTTGAAAGTCCGCCTATATAAATTTTTTTGTTATTATATTGGTACGTATGCCCCAGAAGCATGATAAAATTTTCGATAATATTCATTATTTACTTTTTAAATTATAGCCGCGAACGTTAGATGTGTTTTTAAGCTCGGCGATTTTCGTTTGTGAAAAAAAAATGGAGCAAAAAATTTGTATTCAATTTTGTATAAAAAATGAAATAAAGTGTAGTGAAGTTTGTAAACTGTTAATAAAGGCATATGGTGAGTATGCTATGAGTAAAGCAAGAATTTATGAGTGGTATAAGCGTTTCCAAGATAGCCGCGAAAACTGTGAAGAAGATGAACGACTCGGACGCCCAAGCACATACACAACCGATGTGAAAAAAGTGAAAATTTGAAAAAAGTGAATGAAATGGTTATGAATGATCGCTGAATCACAATCAGAGAAGTCGTTGATGATGTTGGCATATCAATTGGCTCATACCAGGTAATTCTTTCAGATGTTTTGGATATGAAACGTGTGGCAGCAAAATTTGTTCCAAAATTGTTGAATTTCGAACAAAAACAGTGGCGAATGGAAGTTGCTCAGGAGTCGCTAAATGAAGTTAATAACGATACAGAACTACTAAAACATGTTATAACAGTTGACGAAACATGGGTTTATGGATATGATGTCGAAGCTAAGGCTCAATCGTCCCAGTGGAGACATTCTGGATCGCCAAGACCGAAAAAAGCTCGACAAATTAAAATCACCGAGTTCAAAAAACACATTTAACGTTAGCGATTGCCACTTAAAAAGTAAGCAATAAATATTGCTGAAGATTTTATCGTACTTCAGGGGCATGTGTACCAACATAATAAAAAAAATTTTTATTCAGGCGGACTCTCCAAACCCGCAAAATTTAAAAATTCTCGTTACTATTTGAATACACCTCGTACAGAATTTTACATTTAGAAGAATTCATAATCATTTAAGTTTTCATTGTATTTCGGAAGTTGAAGCTGCAAAAATTCGAAGGCTTAATTTATCTTATGATATTGAAATGGTGAATAATAATAAAGATTGGATAAAAACAAAAAAAAATTAAGTGCTATAAGAAGACAGCCATTCACCGCTGATATATCAGTTATCTTATTAAAAAAATTACATGTATTGTAAGTATTGAGAAAAAGAAATGTATTCGAAAACTTATTTTTAACGAATTTCGTTTTTGATTAAATTAAGTGTTTATTTATCATGCTAAGAAAACAATTAGATCAGATGATTCTTTTTTTAAAATATGTAATGGGATTACAGAATATAGTGTCATATTTTAATAAATATTTTATGTATGAACATCTAATTTTTAATTAAAATTTTGGATCTCTTTATTTACACTCTATACTATCTGTATACACATGGCGGCCATTTTTCATTTAGTAACGCGGTGGACGTTTTCTTTGCCAATCAGAAATTCTATTCTTTGCTAACAACAAAGAATAATATTATCGAATTAAAATTTATGACATCAACATCGTGAAATAAGATACATAAAAAGTATACCTGTTGAATCGCTTGCTTAAGTGGTATCCCACGCTCTTTCAGCATTTGTTCGGTCAAGGTTGGAGCATGTATCAAAGCTGCTTCGCTGAGACAACCGCTGCTTTCGCTAATATTGGGATTATCGCTTTCGACGATATTTTGATTTTCGCCTTCATTTTGATTTTCGCTGTCATTGCTCTGCTTCTCCATGCTCATCTTTATGTCTCGGTATCGACTTGCCGCTAAATACTAAAATTGAGATTGAAAATTTCATTGTTATATACATACTGATAGGTATCGTTTAGCGAATATAAAAAAATTAATAGTATGATTAATACTGCGATAATAATGCGGTATAAATGCGTAACACGAACACGGAATGAATATTGCTCATGAAATTAAAAATCGAATAATTAAAATTAAAAGACCACCCTCTATCTTATTACAAGTCTATAATTGTATTTCAAATTACTTGTTTTTCTTGTATAATTTGTGACGAGGCTCCCTTTTTGCCTGTCACGTACTTAGTCCTTGTCTTCCTTGTCTTCCAGGGCGGGAACTCCGGCTGATATTTGGGTATGGTACATAGTATTCAAAAAATCATAAATAATGAACCAGAAATAATCACTTCCAATTTTATTATAAACAATCATATCATAAATAACTCTGTTATAAACATACATCTTACTTCCTAATATCTAACTAACGCGTTCGCTTGAATCCCCCCCCCTTCGCCGCGCTCTAGCAGATGGTGTCCGTCGTGACACCTCCCGTGGTGGCCACTGCTACCTACTACTCTCTGCGTCCTGCTATCCAATCGCACTAGTTACACATAGTTGCTAATAAAGGGCTCGCAGGCCCACTCGCCGGTGCCACTAGTTACGAAGGCGTCCCCTCGTGCGCTCGCCACTGCTGCTTCTCGTGCCTCATCCGCGATGACTTCTGGGACCCGTGAGAGCGTGAGAACACAAAAAATGGCTTTTCGTTTGATCACACCGTATCGTCTATCTGCACACTCGCTACCGTTCGCACACCTTCCCGTCCGCACTTCCGCACACTTCGAACTCGAGCTCTATTTCCGCAACTTCCTTCCAAGCTACGAAAAATCGCGAGAAGGTCGAGAAAGGTTGACAAGAAAAACAATGGCGGAGACGCGTGATCATTGCGAGGGATGCCAAAAATCTTCTCTGCTTCTCTTCGTCTTCTTCCTCGTCTTCTCCTTCCAAATAGCCAGTCACCGTTCTTCTTTTCTGTTAGTGTCAATCGCAGTGGTCCTTCATGGTGCTCTGCAAATCACGGCCTGTCTTCTCAATTTGCACCAATCCCGTACAGTTCCGTACTGCTAAGACTGCGCTGACCGACATTGTTCCTCGGCAACATGCCGTTGCATTACTTGCGCCGCGTGCCAAGTTCGAATTTACCCGGGAAGTATATCTGTATACATACTAATTGGGTAGTTCGGCACGGCGCCACCACGAGCAACGGCGTTGTCGAACGCTTCTTCATCGTGGCGGCTCCCGCCTTCTCGCAGGCTGCTACTTGCAGTGCGGTCGTCTGCCGTGCGGACGGCGCACGCCGTATGCCTATGGCTTCCATTAACTCTTCTTGTGTTTTTAAGTGTGCCCGAGCGCCCTTCCTTCACTGCTAAGCTGCTAGCGTTGAGCTCGGTGTGCGTCCATTTCTGCGGCATTTTCCATCTTCTTGCTATTTCCTCGTGTTCACTAAATCAACGGCCAGCGCGGGCTCTATGTATGCCGTATATAGCATAGTGCGGCCACGTGTTCTTCCAGCGAGCAGCTTCCGAAGGACTTACGGATTTCCGCCACGTATGAAGTGTCCTTTTGTTTTCTTCAGGTTATTTTGTGCACTCTGTCTCTGCTTCCAGGTACCTTCCTTTCTCTCACTTTCTATCTTCTCCTGCATGCAGTTATGTGCTTCTATGCAACTATAATCCTTATCTTTCTTTCACTATCTTCCTTTGCATGCAGTTATATACAAGCATGTAACTATAACCTCTATCTTGCTCTCTCTTCATTTTTCTTCACATGCATTTCGTTTCAAGCATGAAATTATAATCTCTATCTCTCTCTCTATCTATATATATATATTTCTTTATTTCTCTATGTGTATAGATATATTTCCCTCTATCTCTCTCTTTCTATCTACTTTTCCTGCTTTGCATGCAGCTTTCTGCCTTTCCATCTTCTCTTACTTCTCTCTCTCTCTCTCTCTCTCTCTCTTTGTATATATATATATATATATATATATATATATATATATATATATGTTTTCTTTCTTTCTTATGTGCACCTCTTCCGTGCATGCAGTCACTTCCAGATGTGTAGGTACGCACAGCTGGTTTCTTCTTCAGCTTCTTTCATCTTTTCCCTGATATTCTTATGTTCTATCTTATTACTTCGTCCAACATAGTTTAAGTGATAAAGAAGGGGAGAGCCTGCTCGGTTCAGCAGTCAGCTCGACCACCCTCGCTAATATTACTTTTGACCTTCTACTTATTATTAATTTAATTTGTAGGTGGTGGCCTACTGCAATTCCCATTGCAAATTCTATGATAATAGCTGATTCATAATAATATTAATACATCTAAATGTAAAATTCTGTACGAGGTCCGTTAAAAAAGTAACGAGAATTTTTAAATTTTGCGGGTTTGGAGAGTCCGCCTGTATAAAAATTTTTTTATTCTATTGGTACGCATGCCCCCCATGTACAATAAAATTCTTAGCAATATTAATTGCTTACTTTTTAAGTGGCAGCCGCTAACGTTAGACGTGTTTTTTGAGCTCAGCGATTTTATTTTTTAAAAAAAATGGAGCAAAGAATTTGTACTCAATTTTGCATAAAAAATTAAATAAAGTGTAGTGAAGTTTGTAAAATGTTAACAAAGGTGTATGGTGAGTCTGCTATGAGTAAAGCAAGGATTTACGAGTGCTAGAAGAGTTTCCAAGATAGCCGCCAAAACGTTGAAGATGAAGAACGCCCCGAACGCCCAAGCACATCAAGAACCGATGAAAACGTGAAAAAGTGAAAGAAATAGTTATAAACGATCGCTGAATCACAATCAGAGAATTCGCTGATGATGTTGGCATATCAGTTGCCTCATGCCAGGGAATTTTCTTCAGATGTTTTGGATATGAAACGTCTGGTAGCAAAATTTGTTCCAAAATTGTGGAATTTCGAACAAAAACAGTGGCGAATGGAAGTTGCTCAGGAGTCACTAACTGACATTAATAACGATGCAGAACTACTAAAACGTGTGATAACAGATGTCGAAACATGGCTTTACGGATATGATGTCGAAACTAAGGCTGAATCGTCCCAGTGGAGGTCAAGACCGAAAAAATTATAATTACTTCCTTTAGAAGATACATTCTTTGAATATGTTCAGGGTCTTAAGAATTAGAAGCTTTTGATTATGCTTTACTACAACTACAAGTTCAGACAATGAAGTAATGTTTTCAGCGAAGATAAGACAAGCGTAACAACACACAATAAATATTTGATTCATGTCGGTTACATAAATGCTAAATATTGGTGTAATTTTCAGGCGCTTAACGAAAAAATTATTTGCGCCGATGTACCGTCTATAACAGAAGAATGCTTGCTCAGAAAATTAGAAAATTTACGCGTTAACTTAAGAAGAAGTAAAGTAGGAAGGAGAAAACCTTATCCATTCTTATAGATACAAATGTTGCAGGAAAGTTATTTACATGTAGGGCGAATGTTTAGAATGCGGTCTAACATTTTCGCTATTTCGATGTATGTAGTAAATTCAGATTCTAAAGATCTCTGATCTTTAGATGTGTTCGAAATTAGAGATCCTATAAAGCATAGATCATAAAAACAATACGATGATCAAGTTGAGAAAATGTTTATGGAAACTGTAATTAAAAATACCGAAGGTTGATATGAAATTAGGCTGCCGTCATTAGAGTGCCACCCAGAACTAAAGAATAATAAAATAATAGCACTTCAACATCTGGAAAAAATGTCTAAGAGGCTTCAGGTAACTAGTAAGTACGATGAATACGATGAAATCTTTAAGACATCGTTTAATGAAGGCATTATTGAACCTGTATCCCTAGAAAAGAATTTTCAATGAAACTATATACCACACCGACCAATTTACAAAGAACAATTTACCACGAATCGGGGGAAGGGAAAGAATCATCTTCACTTAACAGCTGTCTGGAAAAGCGGCCGAATTTAAAAGAATTCGTTTCACCAATACTTCTACGCTTTAGAGAAGGGTACATAGGTGTAATCTCGAATATACGTAAGGTATTTTTACAAATAACTATACGTTCGAAGGATCGAGATTTTTTGCGCTTTGTATGGTACAATAAAGACAGTAATATTTTAATTTATTGTCACTGTAGGGTAGTATTTGGAGTTTGTAGCAGTCCAATCATTTTAGGTTCTGTGATTAATTCGTATTTAGCAGAAGTTTTAAATTCATTTCAAGGGGACTAAAATACATAACGTAGCTTATATAAATACAAGTAAATTTAAGCATAGTTTTTATGTAGATAATTGTGTCACATGTTTAAATGATACGATTAATTTAAAACATTTTATGTGTAATGAAAAAAATGTGATGGAGTCAGCTATTACCATATTATTATCAACTTATTATTATATATTATTATCTATAGAATAAAAAACTAAATATATCATCTTTAAATATGAGTAATTTAGTAAAATTAGAATTGAATAATATAACAAAAATATATATTTTATCCGTAGCTCATCGCATGTGCTATCCTTTCGGCATCATATGTCCGGTCATGCTTGCGTCTAAACTTTTATTACAAGAAACGTGGGCAGCTAAATTATCTTGGAACGAAGACATAAGTGACGACATTAGAAAGCGTTTTATTTAATCGGTGAAAGAACTAAAATATTTAGAACAAATTAACATTCCGAGATGCATGCTAAGGTTAATAGATAAACGTAGTAAAATAAGTTTGCATTGTAGATGCAAGTAAACACGCTTATGCTACTATGATTTTTATTAGAGTACAAAGGAAATTAGAGATAAATATTTATTTTTTTCAACCAAAATCTCGGGTTGCCCCCTCCGTAAAAAATAAAGCAGATTCGCGAGCTAGCATACTACTAGAATTATTAGCTGCAACAATTGGGGCTAGAATAACTAACCAACTCGTACAAATAGTAAATAGCAAGGTGATAACTATTTAATATTGGACGAATTCATCAAGAGTACTAACATGGATACAGCACGATAAAAATGGAACTGTTTTTATACCCAATATAGTCAAAGATATTAGGAAAATTTCTGAATCGAAACAATGGCGGTATATACCCTGGCACTTAAATCAAGTCGATCTATCATCGAGAGGTTGCACTGTAAATCAGCTGTTAAATTCTCGTTGATTAGACGGATCCGCTTAGCTAAGAAAGAATACTAATAAATGAGACCCACTTATAATGAAATTTCAATTCACGAAGCTGAAGAAAATTCAAAATTAAAAAAGGCCGCTCCGTCGCAAAATACATTAATTACGATTGAAATAATAATTTTTTATATAAATTTTTAAGTTATACGATGGTTATACATGTCATTGGTTGGATTCAGAGATATATTTTTAACGGTAAAATCAAGATACAAACTAGGAAGTTACAAAATTCTTCGAATATTCTAAAGTACAAAACAATGATTCATCTAGAAAAATTTTTAACAAAAGGGAGTATAGTTAGGCAAAAATTAGTCTCACTAAATATATACAAAGTAGACATTTCTACGATATAGAAGGTAAACAAATTAATGATGTTTTACCGTTCGCCGATGATCAAGGACTACTTAGAACAAAATCTAAGCTCTTATATTGGGAAGATACTTTTGATTTTCGTTGCCCGATTATTTTGTCGAACAAAGAATATCTTGTAGAGTTGCTGATTAAAGAAAAACATATAGAATCAAATCATGCGCGCGTAACGATAACTTTAAATATTTTAAGAGAATAGTATTGGATTGTAAGAGGGCGAAAACTCGTCAGAGAAGTTATTAATAAATGTGTAGTGTCATGGACACCACTAAAATTAAGTGCACAGAACGCGCCTCTGGAAAAACTACGGAATACTGCTCTATTTGAGGAAGTGGGTGTATATTTTGCTTGTTCAATTTACTGAAATGGGGGCAAAAAGGCCTGGATATCTATTTAGTTGTGCAGTATTTAGAGCAGTTCACATAAAACTTGTTAATGTATTAAACATAGCTTTGTTTTTAATAGCATTGTGACGTCCCGCCCTGTTCTTCATGCGACAATTTCATTCCGCGAAATACCGGCAAGAGTTCCTCGTGTTTTTGACCTAATCTCCCGATTTATAGCCAGGGATGTGGGGCCGGCGCGTTAATACATATGCGGCACCAAAAATCACTGTGAAACAAATTCAACCGATACTAAATTTAGAATGATGTAAGAATCTAATAGGATTCTTTAGTAAATTCTAATTCAACACGGAGCAGCTTCCGAGCACAGGATTAAAAATCCCGCTGTTTAGCTTACTTTAAGTGCGAATTCGGAGCAGCTTCGGAGAACAGGATTAAAAATCCCGCCGTTTAGCTTACTTTAAGCGCAAACACAGAGCAGCTTCTGAGTACAGGATTTTAAAAAAATTCCACCATTTAGCTTACTCTAAATATAACATCGGACCAGATTCCCAGTACAGGATTTAAAAAAATCCCACCGTTTAGCTTACTCTAAATACAACATCGAACCAGATTCCCAGTACAGGATTAAAAAAATCCCACCGTTTAGCTTACTTTCTTGTGTTTTATTACTATTATTTTTTTATAAGTTAAAGTTTCGCGAAAGAAATAAATGACGTTTAACAAGAAAAATTACTATAAATTACTTACTATAACATTTAATTACTTACAATAACATATAATAACAACTTATTTTCTCCACTAGCAATCGGTTTACAGACCGCGTTTACTTATTGAAATGAATATGCGTCGTTGCTAATTCTAAACGCTAATCCTAAATTATAAACTAATGAAATTAAGTACAATAAAAATAAGTGCACGCACGAAAACTATATGGAAAACTAAGCCTAGAAAAACGATAAAAGCACACAGATAAAAATTATATAAAAACTAAGCCTCAAAAACGTACAGAAAAACTAAGCAAAAAACGTACAAAAACTAAGTCAAGAAAATCGCACAAAAACTAAATCAAGAAAACGCACAAAAAATAAGTCCAACAGAAACGCACGCAGTCAAAAAAATGCACCAAAAAAAAAAAACAAGTCCGCACGAATATTTTCCAGGAATGTCCAAAGCGGTTGTCCGACCTAAGCAAAATCCTACTCGACAGTGAAGTCTGGCTTTGTCGGGCCTGTATTTATATGCAGTCCCGACAAAGCCCTTCGAAAATTTTCGTAGAAGTTTGTCCCGGTGGTGGTGGAAAGCCGAAGAAAGAGATTTATTTTTTCTATAAAACAACTATTTCCTTGGCTCTCTTACTTTCACAAAGCTTATAAGTAATATATAATTATTAATTTCTATAAAATAAAAGTAATATGTCTATAAAATAGCTACAAGCTATATATTCCTATAAAATGTGTATAAAATATTTATAAAGTATTTAAAGGTTATACTTCTCTACCATATCTATAAAATGCATATAAGTCATATATCTATAAAAAATTTATAAAATATCTATAATTCTATAAGTTAACTTATATAAAGATATCGTTATTTTCACTATAAATCGCCTGTACACTTTAGCTTTATATATTATGATCGCCCTATTCCCTTTTCTTTCTGTTTGCTGGTATAAGAATTTTAAATGGGTACTTGAGCGTACCTTATAAACAAGGTTATAATCAACAAACCTCACCAACAAAAAAGGGCTACTTTGGAAGAGAAACAGTTTTGTCCCTGCGTCGAAGCGAGAAGGTCGTGTACTATTTCTAAAGCACGTTGGTTTAGGCATTTTTGTAAAAATCCTTTGTCTTAACATTATTTCAATAAAAATATAATTTAAATATATAATGTAAAAAATACTTACATTAATATACTTTATTTTCATCGAACTGCACAGTTTAAACATTAGCGGTATTTAGTGTACAATACGAAAATGTAGGATATATGTGTATATTTTATGTTATTTGACGTCGCTCTATTTATGCTTCCAAATACAGGTGCTAATCAGCGAATATGTGTATATATACATATATATATATATATATATATATATATATATATATATATATATATATATATACGTACAGTTTCTATCGAGTACGGAAGGTAGAATACGATATTCAGGTATCTGCAGACAATTTCTACAAGTAGCTTCGTATTCTACAACGCTCATAGGAACCGATTCGGGACACTTGGACATCGTACTCTACCTCCGAACACGAAACTGTCTATAAAAGTCGACTCGAGGCGTATTCTATCATCTCAATGCGAAACTCCTCATAAAAGTAGTTCCGACAATTTTCCGAAGAAATTTCCGAGAAAGTTGTTCCTACATACCTGGAAATCGTCTTTTACCGTTCAAAAATGAAACTTGAATTGAAGTCGAGAGACGTCGAACGACGATATCCCATGTCCGAAATGTTACTAGTGTGGTATAAAAATAAATCATTTTCTCATTGTATTGTCGCTGGTATTGAAAATGAATTTGTTATGATAGCCTTAAGCGCATAAAAACATATAATAAGTTCGCCATATACTATGAACTGCTTCCGAGTAGTCACTCTACCAAAGGACCATTTTATCGAACCCAACTTATCGACCAGACCTAAGTCCATCATTTTTCATCACGATAAGGCTCGTTCAGATATTATAGCTTTGGTCAAAAACTGTTTTGAATGGGAAATTCTGCCGCACCCATCTTACAGTCCACATTTGACACTATCTAGCTACCACTTATTTCGCTCAATGCAGGAGGCTCTTACGGGAATACGTTTTCAGTTTACTAGTGGTAATCAAAAATTGTCTCAATACGTTTTTGGTCTCGAATGCGAGAAATCTACATGGTCCGGAATTTATAAATTGCCAAAAAGATGGAAAAAAGTTATAGCTTCCGATAAGCGATACTTTGAATAAAATATTTTCATAATAAAACCTTACATTTTCGAGAGAAAAAACGCTGGAGACTTACTTGTACACCCAATATATTTTTGAATTTAGAAAAATATTATAATGTTTCCGATGGTCGATAGTTTTATGAAAAGATATGTAACCATCTTTGCAAAATAAAAACTCGTATTTTCGAAAAAAAAACGCTGGAAACTTACTTCTACACCCAATATATGTTTGTAAACATATTTTTATGAAGTGCTTACAACATTAAAATTGATTTAATTGCATTAATATTGAAAGTAAAGTAAAATATGTCTCTATTCTATGGATTTGTGCATAAGAACATGTAAAGCTACAACCAGCATTATCGTAATTGAAATTAACTTAGCAATAAAAAATTACAAAATGTCAAGTCTGTCTAATCTAGTATGATATTCAAGCATATTTCTTTTATCGTTGACAGAACATAGTGAAGAATATAGAATGCGTATTATAAAATAATGTTATAAACAATTACCTGGATTTCATCTTCAGGAAACCCAAGTGTTCGCATTATGTTCATGTGCATGGAAAAGGGCAACTCCTTTCTTCTGATTGGATAGTCTTCGCCAGCAGGTGAATTATCGCCTCCATTACTTTCGATAGTCTCGTTGTTCTCATTGATTTCGTTATTCTCGTTGGCCTTGTTACTCTCCTCTTCCATTACATCTGGCTTGATTATGTACTGCTTACTTCCCATCACCTACAATTAAGAATATGCGATTTTCAGTAATTAGTCAAGTGTTCAATCTAGCTCAAATATTTATTAAAGAAGAAAAATTAATTAAAATTTTGCAATTTAAGTGTACGAGGACTGAGGTGGAGTATAACTGCAAATTTGTGTAATTCTGAATATATTCACAAGGTATTCATTTTTCAAATCCTAAGTTTAGAGATATTGATTATGTAATCTATTATCTTCATACATTTCAAATCAGTATTTGAGTCAGAATCAATCAACTGGAAGCTAATATACGTAAATGTCTACAAACAATGGCATTTATTTTATTTAAATTCTTTATTTTATGAATTATTATTAGTATTATGACATTTCATGCATTTTTCCATTTTTTCTAAAGGAAATAGAGATAGAAAACTTTTTATTATAGTTAAGATCTATTAATAGTTATGCAAGAAACTTGTAAATTGCGATTATTAAATAAATTTTATTTAAATTACTAAAAGATAAAATATAAATTTAAAAATGAGGGTAATTTACTTTAAGAATCTTCCAATTCATTAATTAGATAATAATTACTATAATCCCAACTACTGAAGTTAATTTTGTTGACTTTTATGATGATTCATTTAAAGAAAAAAACAGTGAACAAAGAACAATATTATCTTTTGCCTTTTTTGGGATGCACTATTATTACATTACAATTCCTAAAAAATATATAATATAAAATATATTCTATAAAAAAATTATTTCAGAGCTTTATTAGGCTTGTAAAGAATCAAATCATGATACAGGTTTTGTACATAAAAAATCATTAGAATGTTTATTTTTCAGGGTTGATGTATTGACTGAAATGAACAAATTGTTTCAGACTTTCTGAAAGCAAGAGATCGTCGAGTGTAGTCGAGTGTACTACATTATATTATTAGAATGATAATATATGTTAAGGTAAATGCTCTAGCGGAAGCAGAGTTAGAAGTGCACCACCACGTCCTACAGAGTAAGAGGAAAATTTATGGTTTCCGCTGAGTCGAGGAAAAGAGGGAGAGAGAGCGAGAGAGGGAGAGAGAGAGAGAGAGAGAGAGAGAGTGTGTGTGTGTGTGTGTGTGTGTGTGTGTAGTGTGTAAGCCAACCTGACATTCTATATAATTTCTGTGCAGAAGGATATAAACATACGCATATGCATTGATAAATTCGGTCTTAAGGCTGGTGTCTCGCATTACACGTGCTAATTTCATGTACCTATCTAGCTCACTCTTTTACTTACTCTCAAGCACTTCTCCGGATAGATATTAGAACACAGAATATCAGCTGCGCTATCAAAGAAAGGCCAATAGTATCAATTATAAAAATTAATACAAACGTATCAAAGAGAATGACAAATATATATCTGTACCAATTCACTGTGAATCTGATTTCCGTTTAATACATTTCTAGTTTAAAAACGAATAACCGCACGTAATTCACAATTGGACCCACTTGTAACTAGTAGTTTCATAATGGTCGAGCTCGTAATGCTGAAAAAAGTATTCTTGGCCACCAAAACCAATCTCGCTCTTATCGGTAAAACCTAAAGTGAAAATATAATCAGATAAAATCCACTAGGTTACGTCTGATAGAAAACTAGGGAATCTTACTGTTTCAATACCCTTTTAAATTCTAGAACTTTATTTATCCAATATATTGAAATATTTGATTTACAGCTTTATTAATAGTAACAGGAAAGGAAATTTTTATTGGGAATGAAAGTTTCTTAAATTACAAAAGCCAATCGATAGGAAATATGGATATATATGGATATATAGCCCCGCCGCCAGGCTGCACTAAAAATCAACCTCATTTTCAACGAACCACATCGCAGTAAGAACCATCGCAGCGCGAGTTGCTCCAGAAGAGTTCCAGCGGGAAGAGAAAACACAATCACAGAGGTGAAACAAGAGTCGAGCCCCACACAAAAACAAAAATATATTATATATACGTTTAGAGATATCACCTGTGTAAAGGCTTAGGTTAGTTTAGGTTAGTAGTTAGTTAATTTAGCTAGTATAATAAGGCAAGCCGCACAAATGATGCCGCGATACTGACGGTATAATAGCCATTTGTTATTTCCTTTAGTTGTTAGGAGGAGTTTATAGTATCTAGGGTAAGCACGCAGAAAAATACTAGCACTTGCTGATATATTTTACTTTCTATTTTTGTTTATTTATCTTTAGCTGATGTCTGTTGCAATCACTATACAAATACTGTAGAGTACAATGATTAATATTGGTTAGATAATGTTTTGTTTTTTTGCTCAATCAGCGCGTAGTGTGTACTTCAGTTCTTTTGAACATTCGAGCAAAATAAAGAGAAAGCCATTCGTGCAGCGACACGCAAAAAAATTTATAAATGGAGCTTATGATCTTTTTTGTAATTAGAATAAGAATCCCTTAGTATTATATAGAGGCATTACCAAGCGACGAGGACCCTCGGAGACCCCCGACGGCCATATACAAATTTAAGTTTATTTTTTTTACTGTGCGAAGCTAATAAAGTTTTTTTGTTTCGAACGATTCCAATCCCAAATAACCTTTACCATTCTCATGTTGCAATCCCCATCCCCAACAAGAACCTCACCGTACGACCCGGCGCAGCAACGCATGAGAAACTCCGCCGAGCGAATGCGCCTCACACGTCGGTTTGGAAGGAGCAGTTTGTAAACGGCCAAATTGCCGGTCCTCGGTGAAAATCGAGTGTTCGCGCGCGATAGCGAAGATGCACGAAGCGCGAACCGCGAGAGTGCGCGACCATCGCGAGGAAAGAGCAAACGCGAGAAGAACACGGTCTTCCCCGCTCAGCTACCGACGGACGAGGTCGAAAAGAGACAGAGCTCCATCCAAACTATCACCTCTGCCTCAAGCCCGATTCTAAACCGGTGTCCAGCAACTTCCCGGTGATCCGGCTCACTATTCCAGCGATATCTCGGAGCCGCACGATCGTTGTACGATTGTACTGTATATCGTGATAAGCGGAGAAGAAGAAGAAGAATAAGAAAAGGAAGGAAGCCATTGAGGTCGAGAAGATAGAAAAAGAAAGAGAGAGAAGGAAGGAAGGAAGAAAAGAGACGCCAAAGGAAAGAAGTTCGGCACAAGAGGAAGCTACAGAGGAGCACTGTCCTGGTAAGTAGTCGTATCTTTTCCCCCTTTCCACTCCCTACTGCTGCTATCTCCCCGCGCCCGCGGAATCCGCTTCCGAGTTAGCATGTCGTCGCCGCGCGTTGTACATTTATATGGTTTTATGTAACCGCTATCGTTGTTGTGTTAATTTGTAGACTTGCTGCGAAACGTGAACGAAGAAATAAATGTTCTGTTTGATCTACATATCTTCATTTCCGAATCCCGTTACCATATTCGCCCGTTTCAGGTCCAGCGCAGTCGGCACGTAGCTAATAGTTAATACGTAAGTGCACGGTGACCTGTACTAAAATACACGGTTACAATATATATATATATATATATATATATATATATATATATATATATGTATGTATATATAGTGTTATATATATATATATATATAACGTATATATATTACATATATATATATATATGTATATATAGTATTGAGGTTGTTGGCAAAGAACCAAAATAAATAAAAAATATTTTGCCATTATTTCTTTTGTTCAAACTAAAAAAACAGTTTCGTATCACAATTCTGATCTTAATTTAATTATTCTAATCTTAAGTTAGATATGAACATTCATTTGAGCTGACCTGGTATTAATACTTGAAGCGGATTACTTTGAGTTGATGTTCGTGATTCAAGACGCCACCTAGCGGCCGCTGGTGAATCTAGCTACTAAAACTCCTGTATAACAATTTTTTTTATTATGTTGGTACACATGCCCCTGAAGGACGATAAAATTTTTATCAATATTCATTACTTACGTTTTAAGTGGCAATCGCTAACGTTAGACGTGTTTTTTGAGCTCGGCGATTTTAATTTGTCGAGCTTTTCTCGGTCTTGGCGATCCAGAATGCCTCCACTGGGACGATAGAGCCTTAGTTTCGATATCATATCCATAAACCCATGTTTCGTCACCTGTTATACAGGTTTTTTTTATGTTATTTAACGTCGCTCTATTTATGCTTCCAATTATCGGTGTTAATCAGCGACGGAGGTCTACGATGTGTTTGTAAACAAAGCACATGTAAATAATTACAGCGGTGCCTGTATCCATCAGCCGAGACCAGGATTTGAACTCGGATCACCGAGTTACTAGTCCTTCGCTCTAGCGATCGAGCCATCGTAGGCCTCAATTATAACAGGTTTTACTAGTTCAGTATCGTTATTAATTTTATTTAGTGACTCCTGAGCAACTTCCATTCACCGCTGTTTTTATTTGAAATTCAACAATTTTAGAACAAATTTTGCTGCCAAACGTTCCATATTCAAAACATTCGAAAAAATTACATGGAATGATCCAACCAATATGCCAACATCATCAGCGACTTCTCTGATTATGGTTAGACGATCATTCATAATCATTTCTTTCACTTTTTTCACATTTTCATCGGTTGTTCATGAGCTTGGAGGTCCAGGTCGTTCGTCATCTTCCACATTTTCGCGGCCACCTTGGAAACGCTTATACCACTCGTGAATCCTTGCTTTACTCATTACAGATTCACTATATGTCTTTGTTAACATTTTACAAACTTCACTACACTTTATTTCGTTTTTTACGCAAAATTGAATACAAATTCTTTGCTCCATTTGCTTCAAAAACGAAAATCGTCGAGCTCAAAAAACATGTCTAACGTTAGCGGCTGCCACTTAAAAAGTAAACAATGAATATTGCTGAAAATTTTATCCTACTTCAGGGGCATGCATAACATAAATCGGATACAGACGGACTATCCAAATCCGCGAAATTTAAAAATTATCGTTACTTCTTGAACACACCTCGTATAAATATATATACATATATACATTTTTAAAATTACTTTCTACAAAAGTATGAAAGAAGGCAAGTATGGTGTATTGGTCATTCTAATTATTTAAAATCTCTTCTCTATAATACATCGTGTTTATATACATGATCTTAATTAGACTTCACAATCACACGTAAATATTCCTCAGAGTGGTCTTATAAATGATAGATTACATCAACTAGAAGATAATCAATACAAAAAATTAAGATAAATAATGTAAATTTATCTACTGACAATAAATTATTTTGGAAAAACAATATATGGAAATATCCGTTAAGAATTGATATATATTTAAAAATCTTGTTGATAGAAGATTACTGAAGTCATTTTTGTTTCGTAATTTAACTGGACTTAACGATACATGTTTGAAATATGTAAACAATTACCAATCGGTACAAGTAGTAGATTATGGTATAGTAGATTACTAACATACTTTGTATTAGATTAAGTTTCTTTGATAAAATGAACCATTTACTCTGATAAAAGAAGCACTTGTAAATATTCAATCTACAATGAATTAATTTTAATTTATTGGTTGGACTGGAAACTTTAGTTTATTTGGTGTAGTGTTCAATAAAAGCTGATAAAAGATACTATTCCCAATATTTTTTAACATTTAAATTACCATAAACTTTTCAAATCCGGGCCTGCAAGTTCATCTCAAAATAATTTTTAAATCATATTTCATAGTACTGTATTCTCACGTTATAAATAACTTTCAATAAGCAAATTTTATTGAATAATAAGAAGAAATAATTTTGAAACTTACACGAATTGGTACTCATAAATATTTAGGTATACCTGACTATGTAAAAATTGATTTCAATATTTTCTTTTGTTTCAATTATAAACGAGCATATCAAGAAAATAAAAATTAATTTAAAATAATTTTTGGAAACAGACTTATTTTTTTTTACTAAGATCATTCAGACTTCTTAATTTTCGTTCAATCATCCTGAAAAAGGGTGTTATAAAATATTACTATTTTGTGTAATAATATTGGAATTTTCTTGAAATATCTTACTCATATTCGAAGTAGAATTATTACATTTCTTTAAAATTTTATATTTAAATTAAAAATATATGTGTCTGTAATTAATTATTGTTTTTATTATCTCAAAAAGCTACAAGAAATACAACCATATATGTTTAATTGTTATTAAAAAAAAATTTAATGTTTGGTACGTTATATATTGCTTATTTTATTAATTTACTGTCACCATCAAATATTCATCTCCCATATGGTAAAATAATTTAAATTATCTTTTAATACCTCAAATAACTAAAATAAATGCACATATGCGCGTGCTTGATTCCGTATATATATATATATATATATATATATATATATATATATATATATATATATATATATATATATATATATATGAGGCCTACGATGGCTCGATCGCTAGAGGGAAGGACTAGTAACTTGGTGATCCGAGTTCAAATCCCGGTCTCAGCCACAAGCACCGCTGTAATAATTTACATGTGCTTTGTTTACAAACACATCGTAGGCCTTCGTCGCTGATTGGCACCGATATTTCGAAGCATAAATAGAGCGACGTTAAATAATATTAAATATATATATATATATATATATATATATATATATATATCATATCATAGCATATCATATCATAGCATATCATAGCATATCATATCATATCATAGCATATCATATCATATCATATCATATCCTACTAATTTATAAAGACAAAGCGTGTTTTATTTGTACACGATAACCGAAAAAACTACTGAACCGATTCTTCTGAAATTTGACATATAGATTCTATATTATCTTGGGAAGGACATAGGCTATATTTTTTATTGAAAATCATTTTACTTTCATAAATAAATTAAGTTAATGGTTTTAACAATCAGTTCGACCAGCGGCTACTAGGTGGTGTCTTGAATTACGAACATCAACTCAAAGTAGTCCCCTTAAAGTATTAATACCAGAGCAGCTCAAACGAATGTTCATATCCAACTTTGGGATTCGTATCCTAAAGAAGGTGTGACGTTAGTCGGTATTACCTTTTTTGTTCTTCAGGTTAATCTGACACTACACTCACATGGATATCTTTTGATTTTTGTAAATTTTATTTTCTCTTACGTGAGAAAATCTGTCTCTCTCTCTCTCTCTCTCTCTCTCTCTCTCTCTCTCTCTGTCTCCTCTCTCTGTGTCTTCCTTTCTCCTTCTCTTATAAATTGGTTCTATATGCCAAATCATACTGAATATAGTTTGTGAGGACAAATTATATTTTTGTTTTTATACATTATATTAACTTCAGAATTGTGACAGAGACAACGTTTTTTTTAGTTTGAACAAAAAAATGATGGCAAAACAGGGTTTTTTAGCAACCTCGAAACTATGTATATATAGATATATTGTCACTTCTGCATAAAAAGGCAATATCCATCATCTGCTTAGAAAATATGATATTCGGCATACCATTTTGCTTGAATTTTAGCTGGCATCACTACGAAAATATTCACGGTATTTAATTCAAAAAACGTAAATATACGCAATATGTAATATATATTGTATGTATATTATATTGTACATATTATATATACACATTTTAAATACGGTTTCTACTGAGAAATAATGTATTGGCGTGTATGGGCGGTTGATGACGATATCCCGTCACCTCAAGACGATTTATATGGGCAGTTGTGTGTTCGGATGATTGAATGCGATGTCCAGGTGTTATGGAACGACTTCTACGGGGAGTTTCGTGTTCGGACGGTAGAAGACGATGTCCAGGTATGACGAGACGATTTCTACGGAGAGTATCGTGTTTAGTTGATTGGAAACGATGTTCACGTATGTCCGGACAACTTCTACGGGGAGTTTCGTATTCGGATGATAGAATGCGATTTCCAGATGATTTGGAACGACTTCTACGGGGAGTGTCGTGTATAGTTACTGGGAAACAATGTCCAGGTATGAGGAAATCAACTTCTATGGGAAGATTCGTGTTGGTGGTATTTAGGTGGTACAAACTCTTTGCTGTCGAAGAAGCAGATTAATATGGTTTTCGCTTGCTCATTCTCCGCGCCTCGTCTTAGATGCTCTCACGATCTTTTTTAAAATCGGCATGCCACCGAAGCACCTGACTACGACTCAGGGCGTCACTACCATACATATTAAGCACTTTTTCATAAGTTTCATTCGCGGTTTCGCCTAGTTTGGCACAAAATTTTATCGCGTACCGTTGCTCTAAATTTCTCTGTTCCATTTTCGTAACATGCACTACTCGCGCGTTCTTACAAAACACTAAATAGCTGACAAAGAAATTATTGTGCATGGGTCATCAAGGTCTCAATCGAGAGAGTAGGGATCTACTATTACAGTGGCAGAGTTACATGTTCGCACTATTACCACAGGCCGAAAAATAAAATCGATTGCATTATTTAATTATCTGACCTCGTATATTAAAATTATCTATATCTCTTTTCATTATTTCATATATATCTTGTTCACCTATTTCAAAGATGAAACTATCAGAATCAATATGACATAAAATATCAGTTTTTTAAGTTCTATTGCTACAAGATTTATATTTATAATCCAGCTACTGTGAAAATTTAATTTTGCTATGAGAACTACAGCACCATCTCATCCACCATTTAAATTTAATTTAATTTAATCCTCCATTCATTTACGAGTTTAATATTTACCCTTTTTTTTACATTGTGCAGTTTTGCCGTACTATCTCTCATAGGGTGATACGTATTTGCATGTATGGATAAATTTAAAATAGCTCGAAGCGACCACCCTGGCACTCATTCCTGAAATTCATCTATTTCTATTTAAATAGAAGTTTGGTGATTTCACTTTGTATTAAAATTTCTTTACCAGCTTTAGAAGACAAGTATTCTACTGCTAATACTGGATACAGTTTAACAATCTTTTCCTTTTTAAGAATTTTACTCAATCGGGATTGGAATAAAACCTACGAATCTCTCATGAATACGCTAATATCCAAACTTTCTAAATTTCATATTACACCGCATCTTACTTAATTATTACAAGAACATTCTAAAATATCCCACTTCACTCTATCACCTTTCGATTCTATCTAGACCTTTTCACTTATAGATAAATTCTTGAGTTTTAAATGTGTACTTTTCAAAAGTGCGATTGTAGTTATGCATTTTCGTTTTTGTCCAACATTTATATTTGGCTTACGTAAACAGTTTCTTAAAAATACAAATGCTTATTATTAAACTGTATCTACTTTTTAATATCCTTACTATTTTCACTTTTTCTTGAGAAAACTTGATAAGCTTGAAACATCATACGCAAAAAATTTCGGAATCCAATGCAGATATATCGATGCATACACGTTCCAATTAACAATGAACACCCATCAAAAATGCGTGTAGCTATACCTTTATAAAGAAAAAATTTAGAACACACAGAAAACATTTGTATAATTTTATTAGCGAACGATGAAATAAATACAAAAATAATTCTCGAAAGAAAGAATGTATTTTAGTTAAGAGGTGCAAAAAATGTACAAAGTCAAACATTACTTACACTGAAAAATAATATCCGGGAAGGAGAGTGGTGTGGCGCACGAAAAATCATTACGTGTGAAACAATCGATGTGCAAACATTACTTTTCTATGGAATAAATGTGAGCACGAGTAGATGCGAGTAAAAGAATAAGAGAGGCGCGATTTACAAAGCATCGAACAGCTGCTCCGTGATTACTTCATCTCCTGTAGTGCCAGCTAGGAAGATTCTTACAATTGAAGTTGATGATTAATAATCATTAATATTAATTATATTAATATATTAATATATTAATCATTAATAACTAATTAACAGCAGCATTTCCTGCTATACAGCCGTATGTCTGGCAATCTTCCTATCACACATTAGAAATTCTGGATCACCTTCAAGATGCTTTCAGAGCATTCTAGCAGATTCGAGAATTCTAAGAGCCTCTCACCTAAAAACATCTGAAATGGACCTATTCTATAATCTTTTAGAAACTGCTCATCTTTTTACACTGGCCCTGTATTCTACACCTATAATGTACCTACTATTGTTAGCCCGGGAGAAAGCGACATTTTTATGTCATATATTTATGCTCGGCCGAAAATTAGTTTAAATGATTCGTTTCAATGCTCTCTAAAGCGTAATGATTGTCCGCTGTGTCAATTATTCTGGGTGTGACAACACCAGGCACCCAAATTTTGTGAAAATGTTAAAAAACGGATAAAAACAAGGTTTTATGCATATTTTTTATTATATTTTATTATTTTTCCTCTAAATTTAATAATTATCAATAAAAAACGCAATTCATTCTAAACATTTCGGGCTGCTATCAACCCAAGCCATACTCGATATGTTAGGGCTCTACCCCGCCGCTCAGATCATACATGAAACAAGTACTTTTTAATTTTAAGTTATGCTCATAAAATTTCTTTTTAAAGCAAAAATATATCGAATGTAAAAAATTATTTTAGGTAGATCTACAAATTTTGTTTAAAATAGTTGTTAAGAAACTCTCTATTGTTTTATATACTATCATTTATTTACTATTATAACAAAGTTTTTAATGCTTTTCACTATTTAATTTTTTAACTATTTCATTTTCAGTATTTCATTTTAATTTTATTACTTCAGTCAATATAATGTATAATATTAATGTTCCGAAGCTCCAAAAATTCTTTGTAAAAACCTTTTTCTAATTATTATAAATTTTTCATTTAAAAAAAATCAAAAATACTAAAATATAATAATGGTGAAGGAAATTTGTTATATGCAAGTATAATAGTGACATATCTATATACATATAGTTTATTTCTTTATTTATTCATTTATTTAACAACAATACTCTTCGTTGTACCATCGAATGTCGTGACGTAATAGATTTTCAGCTACAAGATTCTACGAAGTCAGACAATTAAGTAATGCGACAAAATTCAAAAATCTCATTTATCTATAGCAATGCTCAAAGTAAATACTTTAAGGATTGAATATAATGTAACGTCTGGAGCGTATATAAACGCGCAAAAAGTACATACGACACACGAATTCTTTTCATCTGTATTGCCTGGCCACAAGATAATTGAAATTCTATCGCAAGCCATCTCATTATCAATTGTAGTTGACACGATTGATAATCTACAACTGCATATCACAGATTAAGATGATGATTTAGTATATTTTCGTGGTAAAACCATAACAATTAGATTTCACATTAAATGGCCATATAATAATTATAATAGATATAATATTCATTAAAAGAGATTATATTAAGAATATGTTATGCCGTGCAAGGATCAATCATCCATGGACAATCAAACAACTAATATTTCAGAGTATTTGATTCCCAAGAAGCCTGGAACTGCAAGTACCAGGTCAAAAAAAAAAACAATCTGTAATATAATATTTTAATTGTTCTTACGTCCACTGTATTTAGATAAATTGATAAATATTTCTATTGATCTTACAGTCCAATTAAATAAATTAAAATTAAAACATAATCATATCAATATATATTTACATCAATGCTAATACATATCAATATATAATGTCTAATGGTGCCAAACATGAAATATTATATTGTAAAAACAATCTCCCTATCAAAGAAATCATTGCGGAGGTTGAAAGTAATATTTTTAATTTAAATAATAAAGTAAAAAAACGAATGTAGAACATCTTTAGTCAATATCATTAGTAATTTTAAAAAAGAGAATAAATTTGATAATTATTTGAATAATAATATTTACATGAATGAAAAATCGCGAAGAATTTTTTAAGAAATAATCCGAAAATATAATAATAAATTGCTTATATAAATAATATAAATAATATATTAAATGATGATATTACTTATTTGAAAATTGATAATCCATATATCATTAAGCTACAGAATAATTTGAAAGAATTATTAAATAATTGGAAAAGATATGAATATATAAATGATACTACATATAAATATTTAAAATGTGAAAATGGTACTGTAGCAAAATGTTATGGGCTTCCCAAGATTCATAAAGAAAATGTGACACTAAGAATAATAATATCTTCTTTTAATTTCCCAACTTATAATATTGCCAGATTTTTATCTAATATATTGGTGAAGATAGTTGGAAAAAGTTTTTTAATAATTGTAAGGATAAGGATGATTTATGTTTAAAATCTGGAGTTGTTGACAACATTTATTGTATGGATTGTAATGAATGTTACATTGAACAAACAAGTAGATATTTAAAAAAGAGAATTTATGAATATAAATATAGTTTGCGTAGTTCACATATTACTTCTCGTTTCAAAGAATATTGTTTGAAGTATTTACATTCTTTTGCGAATGCGAAATTTGCGCTATTTTAAAGTTTTCCTTCGTCAAAGGCAAATCCACTAGAGAAACGTTCTGCGAGATTAATGGCATTTTGGGGAATGGCATGCTATCACTTCGAACCACAGAGGAATGGTTTCGACGATTCAGAGCCGGTGAAAACGACACCATGGATAAGCGAGCCGATGCAAGAACTGTGACGACGAATACCGATCATATCATGGAATTGATCGAGTTAGACCGGCATGTGGCATCTCGTGACATCATCCAGGAGATGAGAGTTAGTCACCAGACCATTTTAAACCATCTGCAGAAGGCTGGATTCCAAAAAAGCTTGATGTTGGGGTGCCGCATGACTTGACGCAAAAAAACCTTCTGGACCGCATCAACGCCCGCGATGTGCTGCTAAAACGGAACGAACTCGACCCATTTTTGAAGCGGATAGTAACGGCAACGAAAAATGGATCACATACGACAATATCAAGCGAAAACGGTCGTGGTCCATGGCCGGTGGACCGTCCCAAACAGTGGCCAAGCCGGATTGACGGCCAGGAAGTTTTTGCTGTGTGTTTGGTGGGATTGGAAGGGAATCATTCACTATGAGCTCCTCCCATATGGTCAGACGCTTAATTCTACCATCTACTGTGAAAAACTGGACCGCTTGAAGCAGGCTATCGACCAGAAGCGCCCACAATTGGCCACCAGGAAGGGTGTAGTGTTCCACCAGGACAATGCCAGACCACACACTTCGTTGATGACTCGTCAGAAGCTACGGGAGTTCGGATGGGAGATTTTATCGCATCCACCATATAGCCCGGACATAACGCCAAGTGATTACCACCTGTTCCTGTCCATGACGAACGCCCTTGTAAGGTAGACTCAAAAGAGGCTTGTGAAAAGTGGCTGTCCAAGTTCTTCGCAAATAAGGAGAGGGGTTTCTACAAGAGGGGTATTATGAAGTTGCCGTCTAGATGGAAACAGATTATCGAAAAAAACGGCCTATATGTGAAATAAATCCGACCACTGTACCACTTTTCATAAAGCATTGAATGAAGAGCAATAAAGGGGAAGGGACATATTTGAGAACCTAATATAAAACTATTACATATTACATTATTAAAACTATTTGGAATTAAATTCCAATTCTCTGATTTTTCATCCTGGATATATTATAAATAAATCCTTTTTCTTCATTTCATCAATTTTAAGTTGTTAAGAAGTGTTAAGAAAGATTATATTCTAAGCACTGGGCAAGAATCGAAGCTGATGATGCAGAAGGGCAGTGAGGTCGCTGCATTGTGCAGCTGTTCCGTTATTGAACTCGCTGGGATCAGGAAATTTCAAAATTCTTATGGATAGTACCTATAATCGTAAGATAATCTATATGACACAGCTATAATTAATTAAGTTAAAATTATTTCTAGCACAAAACATAGCCTATACCTCTTTGGATGCTAGTTTTTATTATATGTTACCTAATGCCGCTATATTCATTGTTCAGCGTAGCAAGCAATTTTTTATATTTTGATAATTAGAAAGAATACTTTCGAGAATGGTCACTTCAGATGTGAACGTTAATCACAACTGACTTAGCTATGTTGATAAAAGTGTATGAGGATCAGTAAATAAGAACTTGGATTTAGTTAATATATAACTTTAATAAACTGCACAACAAATATTTACAAGGATAAGTTAGTAACTATAATGTTTAGCGTACAACTGTTCGACCAAAACTAGTTATATTACAAAATTTGAGTTAACAAGATACTTTCCATATGCATAGGTGGGGGATTTGCAATTTCGAGGTGTAGGCGGAGTCAGTTATGATTGGTCATATTTGATATTACTTGTATACAAGGAAAATGAATTGAACAAGAGAAAAAGGGAGGGGGTAGGTAGGGGCGCGGTACTTCTTGAAATAACGGTAGTATTCAATAGTATAAACTGGCCCACTTTACCTGTCTGAATTCATATATTGTTAATATAGAAAAATTCTAAATCCCTTTTGGCCTTTATTATTTTCAGATAGTAAATTAACGGAAATTTAATCTTGAGTATAATTAATACGTGATTGGAAATTATAGTGCTAATCAGCGATGGAGTTCTACAATTTGATTGTAAAAACAAAGCACATTACAATTTTTACAGTGATGTTGGTGTCATTCGGTCGAGACCGAGACATTCGGATCACAGAATTGCTAGTCCTTTGCTCTAGCTATCGAGCTATCGTAGGCCTACGTATGCTATATCGAATATAATAAAACAATTTAAGAAAATAATTGGTTGATCAATTTTGGATATTTTTGGTGCCGAACGAACAAACTCTGTCTTTTAATATAATACTAAGATAATAGTCTACAATAGTAGATTAATGTACTCAATGGTGAGAAGAATAATACCAAGAGAATAAATTACACAATACCTAATCCTTTTAATATCATCTTACATTATATACTATAATATATTATACTATAAAATTTATAGATTGTAATCTAAGTTATAAGGAATAGAGAGAAAGAGAGAGAGAGAGAGAGAGAGAGAGAGAGAGAGAGAGTCTTGCAACCATTGTTTTCAAATCCAATTATTTATAAAATTAACTTAGGTAAACACTCGAAGGTAAATGCATTTTTTTTAATTATTTTATTAAGGTGTGCTTTTAGTGTAAATGTTGGTATAATTACGCCTAAGTTTATATTTTCTAAAAGAATTTCAAAAAAAGAACTTATAAAACCAACGTGCTCAAATCAATAATATAAAAACTGCATAATCATCATTTCACGCAATTGGCATTTATGTATCGTAGTGCAAAGATAAGATGAGAGAATAAGGGCGCATTGCCGACTCGATGGTCTTTAACCATTCATATCATCAAAAGCAAGGTTAACATGTCGATTGACCGATAAATACAGAAAAGATAATGCAAAATTAATTCTCGCAAACATTTCTTTAACTACTATATCTTAGTATTCTGATCATCGTAGTGGTCTACATATTTCAAACCAGAAATTGAAGGATGTTATTAGGAGTGTGAATAAGTCTTTCCCGTTTTTTGTAAGAGATGGCGCCACCAATACTGTGCGAGTATTCAATGGTTACATATGTCATAATCAAAGCTTATTCATATGTCAACAATTCCATACTAACACATTAGTTAAAATTTTTTCGCATCATAAATTTTTGATATCGTGAAAATGTCGAAATTTGAGCCGAGTCGACGTCATTTGCGGGAAGTTTCACTTTATTGGTTCAATTTGAAGAAATCTGCTGCCGAGACGCATCGATTGCTTCAGGAGGCTTATGGAGAAGGTTGTGTCGATGATTCAAGTGTTCGCGGATGGTTTCGACGCTTCAAAAGTGGTGATTTCGACATGGAAGACAAGGAGCGTTCCGGGCGGCCGCAAATCTTTGAAGATCGAGAATTGGCGACTTTGCTTGATGAAGATTCTTGTCAAACGCAAGAAGAACTTGCTGAAGCATTGGGAGTTGACCGAACAACCATTTCCAAGCGTTTGAAAGCCATGGGAATGATCCAAAAGCAAGGAAATTGGGTGCCGTACGAACTGAAGCTGAGAGACGTCGAACGGCGTTTTTTCGCTTGCGAACAGCTGCTTCAGCGACATAAAAGAAAGGGTTTTCTGCATCGTATCGTGACTGGCGATGAAAAGTGGATACGTTACGATAATCTGAAGCGAAATCATGGGGACTACCCGGCCATGCATCATCATTGACGGCCAAGCCAAATATTCATGGCGCCAAGCTCATGCTCTGTATATGGTGGGACCAGCTAGGTGTGGTTTACTATGAGCTTCTGAAACCGAATGAAAGGATCACAGGCGAGGTCTATCAACGACAATTGATGCGTTTGAGCCGCGCACTGCGAGAAAAATGGCCACAATACTCCGACAGGCACGACAAAGTTATTTTGCAACATGACAATGCTCGCCCACATGTAGCACCGCCGGTGAAAACATACTTAGAAACGCTCAAATGGGAAGTCCTACCCCACCCGCCGTATAGTCCAGACGTTGCTCCGTCTGATTACCATCTCTTCAGATCGATGACGCATGGCCTGGCTGACCAGCACTTCCATTCCTACGAGGAAGCCAAAAAATGGGTGGATGACTGGATAGAGGCCAAACCGGTCGAATTTTTTCGCAACGAGATTCGTATGTTGCCAGAAAGATGGGAAAAAGTTGTAGCTAGCGATGGCCAATACTTTCAATAATTCATTTGTAACCATTTTATCACAATAAAGGCTCAAAATTTGAAAAAAAAAAGGGGGAAAGACTTATTCACATACCTGATAATTAATAATGTTACAATAATCATATTGCATATTTAAAGAAAGGAAAAATTCAATTTGAAAACATTTTAAATAAAAATAATTATTATTCTGAGAATTAGTCATCGTTTCATATTTATCAAGAACAGCAATCATCAGATACATGTATGAGTATATCAAGTAAAACAAAATGTCTTATAGAGGCCTACGATGGCTCGATCGCTAGAGCGAAGGACTAGTAACTCGGTGATCCGAGTTCAAATCCCGGTCTCGGCCGATTGACACAAGCACCGCTGTAATAATTTACATGTGCTTTGTTTACAAACACATCGTAGACCTACGTCGCCGATTAGCGCCGATATATGGAAGCATAAATAGAGCGACGTTAAATAACATAAAAAAAAAAACAAAAAAAAATATCTTATACTTTTAGACAAACTATACTTCTTTCTAATTACTCTCTGCGGAATGGAAATAAAAATTAATAAAAATTAAAAATTGTACTTATGTCTACTGTTTTGAATTAATTTGATAAATATTTTTACCGGTCTTACAATCTTTATACATTAACTAGCATCTCCCGTCTCGGCTTCGCCCAAGAGAATAATTTAACCGATTTCTTGTACAGTTCAATAATATCTAAGTAAGTACTCTATATATAAAAATCTATATTACTGTAAATAATTTGCCGTAATACACATTTATATATATATATATATATATATATATATATATATATATATATATATATATATATGTATCGGGTTAATTTTCCTTATTAAATGTTCAGATCAAGAAAGGAAATCTAGTCCGATCCTAGTTCTGTTTTGTACCACTTTTATTGGCATTTTATACAGAGAACGAGCTTAGATTTTGGTAGGTATAACAACTTAGAAACTAGATAGAATCTAGTCAGAAAATCTAGAAGTTAAGACGATTCATATATTATTCTAATTTTACTTCCTCGACGAATTGAATAATTTTTGACACTTTTATTTATTTAAAATAAAAGATATATTTACGTATTTAAGTAACGCATACCATTTATTAATTAGAATTGATAAACTATTTTCTATATGCATTATTACGTATTAAAATTTACAATTAACAATTAATAATCATTAATATATTTTTTATACACTAATTATTGTAAATTTTAATGTTAAGTAACTCTGTTGAACATATAAATTATTTTATCTCGATGAAAAAAATCCCGACCTCCGCTGAGTATCGAAACCACGACTCTACGATTTGCAAGCTAACGCATTACTATGCTAAATTACTATGCTATAATTTGCATATAACCGTGCAGTACTTAAAATCATATAATACTTTTATGAACACAAGATTAAACATATATAGTAAATCAATTTTTTAAATTCTTTCTCATGTTAAAAAGCTATGCGGGTTTATATAGATATATATATATATATATATATATATATATATATATATATATATATATATATATAAACGTGTGTGTGTGTGTGTAATATTTAATTCTCGTACTCGTAAGGTCTCGACTAGAAAAGACATTCGTTCTTCTTCTTCAATATTAGAAAAAGTTGAGGAAATCTAACTAGAATGAAAGTAGAAAGCCAAACCATTTCCTTAATTTTCCTACTTGACAGATAATAAATTTTCTTAACTTTCCTAGAAAAACGTCATTCTTTCTAAAATGGGGAGAAGTTAAGGAAATCTACTAAATACAAGATAGAAAGCCTAATCATTTCCTTAATTTTTCTAGACTATAGAAAACACGTACTTCTTTCTCACATCAATAAAAGATAAGGAAATCTGAATAAAGTCGAGAAAGTAATAATTAATATAAGACGATTATTAGATGATCGTAGGGAAATGTATCTCGGATCTGGCGCGTATTACCTACATGAGGAAATCATCAGTAATACTGACTCGGATCTAGCCTGAACTAGGGATATGCCGAGTATATTTCTGCATGGGGTACTTTAGAGTTTGAGCGGTAGAAAAAGATTCAAGAACATTTACGGAGAGTATCACGTTCGCACGATAGAATATGTTTCGGAACGACTACTACAGAACGTTTTCTGTCAGTGAGTTAGAATACGATGTCCAGGTCTCCAGGCACGACCTCTATTGGACGTTTTGGTCTTCGAATAATAGAATACGAATCTTTTCATAGAAGTCGTCCAGTCAAGGTGAACATCGTCTTTTACCGTTCGAACACAAAACACCCAGTAGAAATTGTCCTGAGGCATCGGGATATCGTATTCAACCGCCCGTATATTCCACTACAATATACTACGTAGAAGCCGTATTTACAATGTATATATATATATATATATATATATATATATATATATATATATATATACACCGTATCCCAGGTATAACTGCTCATATTAGCGGCATGGTATCGGCAAGAAAATGGTATGTGTAAATATTAATATTCATGTAGGTCCATTTTTTATGGTTTTTGCTGTACGGGCCCATGTTTTTGAACCAATCAGGGCTCAGGGAAGTGGGTAATTGCTTGCCAGCGAGAAAAAGGTCAAACTAAGGGAAACGAGGTGAATTCGAGCGAACACGGCAAAGACCAGTAGTTGTTATTTTTCGTGTCCATTTTCCACGCTCGCGTAACTGTTTGGATATACAGACGCATTGACGAAACAAAGTTCATGCGTCTAAAATATAGATTATGTTCCTTCGTCTACAACGGTCCCTACCCATATTTTTTATCCAGCTAATCTTTTTTATAGCAGCCCACTCCACTGCATTGTAAATAACGAAGAAAAGACGGATGTTTCGCTGGCGCGGACGAACTGACCGCGAGCGCACACGTGTGTTTTCTAAAAACAAATGTTTTATAAAATCACATATTAGAATAAAGGGGTACGATAATGTGTCAGAAACATTTCCGACGAAAAATCGTTACCATAATTTTACAAAAATTTTTGGAATGATTCAAAATGCGAATGTGAGATGACTAGGATAATTAATAATTCAGTAAACAGAATTGTTCTGTTTATATTACAACGTTCTTGAGTCTACAAATGTGCTTAAAATTTATATGAATTATTAAGAAATCGTTAATATGAGACTAATTTTATTTTACCGATACTATACATGCGACGACCAAACTATGGCCACAAAAAATTATACCGACCATTTCAATACATTTTATCTTTGCGAAATTACCGCGAAATTATAGAATAATATTCTTACATGAAGATGTCAAGAATATTCGCGTACACGAAAATTATATGTAACATAATAATATAACTGCACGAAATTAATTTAATATATATTTCAACACGATAAACACAGCAAGAGTGAGGCAAAGGTCGCGACGAACACTGTAGAAGATAGTCGACGCGACCGCCGACTACCGAAGTATAGAGAGAGAACGCAATATATAGTCTCTCTCTCTCTCTCTCTCTCTCTCTACCACTAGTTTGAGTGGAAATGTACTTTAGAGGGGATACACCTAGCGCGGCGAGAGAGAGTCGTGCCAAGTGTATTAGGCCGGCGACAGCTACCCCCCTCTAATACATGCCCGCACGGACACTATTGTACTCGTCCAACGACACGCGCCAGCAGCGAATATCATTGTAGAGGAACACGCAAGCCTCTACACTAGCGCGCGCATTCCAGCATATACAACAGGTGTCCTAAGTTAATTCACCCGCTGTATTTAATTTACAAATATGTTAAAATATTATTAACACCAAATATATATATATATATATATATATATATATATATATATACGTTATTGTATATACATAGACCAATAATTGCACACAGTAAACCGACTGCCATACGAATTATAACTGTAAAATTATAACTGTAAAATTATAAATAATATTTATTATTATTATTATTATTATTATTATTATTATTAATGATATTATTATTGCTAATATTATTATTATAAAATGGCCTGCAAAAGGAAAAATCAGGGAGTTCGTCCACTGAACCGGCTGACCGGAAGTCGTGTCACTTGAACTCCTTCCGGAGCTATAAACTGCCCAGATCTCAGAAATTCCTGACTGAAATATCCTTCCGAAATTATTAACTTGATCTCTATTGCGAGGCGCTCCTCAAAAGACAGACGGTTAATAATTTTACCTATCCTGAAATGAACGTGATTCTGATTGCGAGGTGCTCCTCAAAAGATCAGCCGTTCTCTTATTCTAAATTAAATTACTGTCCACCTAATTGTTGATCCTGGTTGCGAGGCACTCTTCAAAAGACCAGCGGAATTAGGCTCACCTTAGTTTTAACCTAGATTAAATTCTACCTGTCACGTTTAAATTCCCCGCGTGGAAACTAGCAGCGGGTATCAGTGCCATAAATAGCGCCGGATTAAATAAACGTCGCGGAAACTAGCGCGAACATAGGATCAATTATATATATAGCTTTAAGTTAATTTATTTCTTTTAAATAATGATTTTCGTTTTATTGTTTGTTTCAGAATCTTGTCGATAGAAGAGTTTTTTGAATAAAATATATTTTTATTTTTGTTACAAAAAAAATATACTGTGTTCTGTCAAGTTATTTTCCTAATCCACCGCCCGATTTCGGGTATACTTCTTCCCCTCACAAATTACCCCGGAAAATTACCGCGAAAGCTATCCCGAGGGGGATATGAACGTTACATACAAATTGGGCTATGCGGTATATTCATTCCTTAAAACGTATTTTATAGTTGAAAATTTCTTATATTATTAGTTATTAAATTTTGCGCAATAAATAAGACGTTATATCTATATATTAACTCAAAAAAATACAAAAAAAATTATGAAGGAAATTACGAAAAATTAAAGCTTTGTATAAAACTTTCTACTTGATTCACTCGTCCGTTCCACTTAATTCGATCAATAAATAAAGGCGTAAGCATGGTACAGTTTCTTAAAAAATGATTATTAAAGAAAAAAAATCTTCCTTTTAAATCTATTCATTTTATTTATTATAAGCCTAATTTTTTTTTATCAAATGAACATTATACTATATTGCGACAATCGTATTAGTTATTTATTTTGTTAATGAGATTTTTAAAAGATTTATGGTGTGACTACACCATAGAGCATTAAGTAGATGACTATAACAATATATTGAATGATAAAAATGTATGAATATTTCTTTAGTAAAATTGCTTTGTTCGATACTTTAAATCAGTCTATTTTTTTTTTATTTCATAGAAAATAAAATGAACATTGGTGTATATTATAGACATAAATTAATATCAATAAGAACATTGATATTTGGAAGAACAATAACTTATAAATAGGGTTGATGAAAAAAAAATTAAAATTAAAAATATTAGGAGAGTGATAAAACTTTTATTAAATCCACGAATTTTAATTTATATTTATATAAAAATTTTTTTTTGTGAACTTAAAAGCAAGTGTTTATTTCATCACAATAAGCATACAAATATTTCTCAATGTTCATTCCGAATGCTAAGCTAGTAATTTAAATCTACTCCCATACATAAATAAATAATTAGAGAATATTTGTCAACAGACACAAAAAGGAGGAATTTAATCATTCATAACTAGTAAGAAATAATTATATTAAATAATTCTTTATACGATGGTGGTCCCAGAAGTACCTAGCCCAACCAATAAAACTCAGAAAGTTTGGAAAAAAATATCTACTTATTTTTCATCATAATCTCCTTTCAGCTCGATATACTTTTCCCAGCGATGTTCAGTAAGTTCGATACCCTTTTTATAATAAGAATTATCAAGCTCCTCATAATAGCCATTCACTGCCGACATCACCTCTTCATTGTTGGAAAACCTTTGACCAACGAGCCATTGAAGTCTGAGAACAGAAAATAATCCGAGGGAGCTAAATCTGGCGAATAGGGTGCACGAGGTAGCAATTCAAACTTTAATTCATTAATTTTGACGATTGCAAAAACGGATGTGTGAGCTCGTGCATCTTGATAAAACAGCACTTTCTTCTTAACCAAATGCGGCCGTTTCGCTTGTTTTTTGCGCTTAAAAGTTACAGTAAATTCGCATAATACTCGTCGATGATAGTTTTCTCTTTTTCAGATAGTCAATGAAAATTATACCACACGCATCCGAAAAAACCGACGCCATAACCTTGCCTGCAAATGGAACGGTCTTTGTCTACTTTGGAGCCGGTTCTCCTTTTTGAGTCCACTATTTTGATTGATTTTTTGTTTCGGGTGTGAACTGGTAAACCCCTGTTTCATCCAAGGTTATGAAACGGCGCAAAAATTCGGCTTTATTTTTACGAAATATTGCCAAACACTCAACTGAAAATTCTTGACAACGCTATTTTTGTTCCATTCTTAGAAAACGCGGCACCCATCTTGCGCACAGCTATGTCTCCTCTAAATTTTCAGTTAATATGCGATGTACCGCACTTTTTGAAATGCCTACCCATGTCTGCTACCTCATGCACGTTCAGTCGACGATCATCCAGTACCGCTTTGTGGATTTTCTTCAATATTTCTGTAGTCATCACCTCGTTTGATCGACCACTGCGATGCTCGTCTTGGCATCTCGGCCTCGTTTAAACTCTGCTACCCAATATTTTACTGTTGTAAACGAAGGAGCAGTCTCACCCAGAGTAGAATCTATTTCAGTTTTTATATTGATTGGGCTGAAGCCTTTCAAATAAAAGTAGTGTATCACATAACGATGACCAATTTTTTCCATGTTTACAAATTCACTGAAAAAGTTAACTATTGATAGTTGTCGAACAAATACTAAACATCATAGCGTCTTCAAACTTGAGACATATGCTTTATAGATTGTGTACTTTCTAATACAGTGGTTTTTTGAGCAACTACCCCCACCTCTAGGTCAGGCCAGGTACTTTTGGTACCACCCTCGTATTAAAAAAGAAAAGTCTTTCCATAATAATATTACTAAATATAGTCTTCGTAGAACTTTGATTCTGTTCTGATTGTTACGGAAGTTATAAATTATATTGGTTAACTATTCTTAATTTGTATTTTGCACGGCGAGCATCGGGTCGGACGTGACTCAATCACTGCCGTTCATCGTCGTACATACCATCCCTTTTTTCTGTTTCTTACTTTCAAAAACACAGCAAGGGTTGAGAAAGAAGGTAAAGACCCAAGGAAGAGACGAAAGGAAAAAAACGGAGCGAAACTGGAATGAAAGAGTAGCGAGAGGGAAAGAAGCAAAGATCAAGTGTGAGAAAAGGAAAGAAAGAGACAGAAGGTGAAGAGTCGGGGACGAGACGAAAGAAAATTTGATTTTTTTGACGTAAACAGTTTTCATGAAAGTTATATAAATTTTAATAGGTAAAAGATATGTTAAAAAAAAGATCGAAATCGAGGGCAAAGAAGGTAGAATAAAAAAGATATATAGGTTTAGCATTAAGCACATTTATTAATAAAAAAAGTCGAAAGAAATGCAAATTTTGTTAAAAAATTTAAGAAATTTGATTTTAAAATAATGTAACTCTTCAATGATACTTGATAAATTAATAAAAAGTAGCTTAAATTGAAAAACGGGTTATGTTTATAAATAAATAAATGGAAAAAATAGAGTTATGCGATTCGTGTTAAAAAAAAAACTGTTACATCTTAAATTTCTTCGTAAATTGTGAAAAATCGCTGTTTCAAAATCAAATATCTCCCGAAAAAGAATAGATAAATTATCCAAATTAACAATAAATTAAAGCTTAAGATCAGTAGAATACGAGAAAAATATCTAAATTATATAAAAATTTATTTATCGAATACTGAATGTCGACTAAGTTTGAAATTTCAGTTGTTGTAACTTCAAATTTTAGTATCAAAATGATGTATCTTTTGAAAAAAAGAGATATGTTAACGTAAAATATATGAAACGAAAGAGAATAACATGAAAAATAAGAAAAAAATAGTAACAATTTATTAAATTACATTGATTAATTCAATAGCATCTATCTAGAAGTAAATCAAATCTCTTTTGATCTCTCAAAGATTTATCAAAAAAATCTTTTGATAAATCATATCTCTATAAGATATATATATATATATATATATATATATATATATATATATATATATATGTGTGTGTGTGTATATATATATATATTTATATATATATACATAAATATATTTTGATCTTTTTTTAAAATCTAAATTTTACCTATTATTAGGAGTCTGAATAAGTCTTTCCCGTTTTTTGTAAGAGATGGCGCCACCAATACTGTGCGAGTATTCAATGGTTACATATGTCATAATCAAAGCTTATTCATATGTCAACAATTCCATACTAACACATTAGTTAAAATTTTTTCGCATCATAAATTTTTGATATCGTGAAAATGTCAAAATTTGAGCCGAGTCGACGTCATTTGCGGGAAGTTTCACTTTATTGGTTCAATTTGAAGAAATCTGCTGCCGAGACGCATCGATTGCTTCAGGAGGCTTATGGAGAAGGTTGTGTCGATGATTCAAGTGTTCGCGGATTTCGACATGGAAGACAAGGAGCGTTCCGGGCGGCCGCAAATCTTTGAAGATCGAGAATTGGCGACTTTGCTTGATGAAGATTCTTGTCAAACGCAAGAAGAACTTGCTGAAGCATTGGGAGTTGACCGAACAACCATTTCCAAGCGTTTGAAAGCCATGGGAATGATCCAAAAGCAAGGAAATTGGGTGCCGTACGAACTGAAGCTGAGAGACGTCGAACGGCGTTTTTTCGCTTGCGAACAGCTGCTTCAGCGACATAAAAGAAAGGGTTTTCTGTATCGTATCGTGACTGGCGATGAAAAGTGGATACGTTACGATAATCCGAAGCGAAATCATGGGGACTACCCGGCCACGCATCATCATTGACGGCCAAGCCAAATATTCATGGCGCCAGGCTCATGCTCTGTATATGGTGGGACCAGCTAGGTGTGGTTTACTATGAGCTTCTGAAACCGAATGAAAGGATCACAGGCGAGGTCTATCAACGACAATTGATGCGTTTGACCCGCGCACTGCGAGAAAAATGGCCACAATACTCCGACAGGCACGACAAAGTTATTTTGCAACATGACAATGCTCGCCCACATGTAGCACCGCCGGTGAAAACATACTTAGAAACGCTCAAATGGGAAGTCCTACCCCACCCGCCGTATAGTCCAGACGTTGCTCCGTCTGATTACCATCTCTTCAGATCGATGACGCATGGCCTGGCTGACCAGCACTTCCATTCCTACGAGGAAGCCAAAAAATGGGTGGATGACTGGATAGAGGCCAAACCGGTCGAATTTTTTCGCAACGAGATTCGTATGTTGCCAGAAAGATGGGAAAAAGTTGTAGCTAGCGATGGCCAATACTTTCAATAATTCATTTGTAACCATTTTTTCACAATAAAGGCTCAAAATTTGAAAAAAAAAAAACGGGAAAGACTTATTCACATACCTGATAAAATCAAAGCAAACGTGCCTTCTCTATAAGTATAACTATATATCTAAAAGTTCAGGAATATGAATTTATTTATTTATTTTTATTTTTTTTTTAGATTGAACTGATTGGACTCTAAGACCAATAAAAAAATATTTATTAATTTCGGTTTACAATCATACAGAATATTAATCAATTTTTCTGTCCAAATTATTTCTTGTGCAGCCGTACATGCGGCAATAAATTGCAATTCAGTAGTTGACAAGGCAATCGTACCTTATTTCTTCCATCCTCAGCTTCTTAAACTATCACCTAACTTTAAAATAAATCCTGATACAGATTTTTAAGATTCGTGATCACTAGTGAAATCTGAATCGATAACTTTATATAATAGGGCATATTCTATCGTACATTTAATATATTTAATGACTCTTTTAATTGCAGTCCAATGAATTTTTGTAGGTTTTTCAGAATACCGACTAAGCGCTTCCACTGCAAATGCGATATCGAGAGGACTTTAAGCTTCCAATTGATTTCTTATACAGAACATTTATTACATTTTCATTTACATTTCTATTGAAAATGGTCGAGAAACTATTTGGGTCAGTTGGTATATTTACGCTATTACTATTTTCTAAATTAAATTAGTTTACAATCTTTTCAAAATATAATTTTTGATTTATAAACAATGGATGATCTGAAAAATGATTAATTTCGATACCTAAAAATGCATTCATATAATTAGTAGTAATTTCAAAATTCTCTTTGAGATGTCTTAATAATATATGTAATCTATTTTTACTTTTAGAGGCAATAGCGCTATCATAAACATATATTATTATTACTTTTTCCTAGTTTTCTTTTCTTATAAAAACGCATGGAGCAACGCTACGTCTGTTGAAAACAAATTATATTTTTCTAAACATTTCAAAATTTTAAATTCCAGCACCTAGCTCATTGCTTCACTCCATACAGATTCTTTTTTAATAAATAAACCGTCCTTGAGCCATCCTCAAAACCTTCAGCTTGGTCCATATACATAGTTTCTTTCAAATCACCGTTTAAAAATGCAGTCATAACGTCGAATTGCATGTGATACATTTTTTCTGAAGCTGCTATAGCTAAGAAAGTTCAAATTGAATTGTATCTAGCTACGGGGCTAAAAATTTCTTTATAATCTATATTCTGCTTTTGTAAATAACCTTTTCTAACTAACCTAGCTCTAAATCTAGTATTCTTAAAATCAGAACTTGTTTTTATTTTAAAAATTCATCTATTGAATAATATTTTTACATTCGGCGAAGCATTTACTAAACACCAAGTTATATTTTTATTTAATGCTAAAATTTCGTGTTCCATGACTATTTACCACGCTTCTGATTGTTCACTATTTGTCGCTTCATTATAGTTACGTGGTTCATTAAAAATTGCTGCAAACAAATTTTGTACATCTTCAAAGTCAAATAAGAAATAGTTTAACATACTGCTTCGATCTGGTGGTTCTATTTTTTCGCGATTACGTAAATTATATACAAACCATTTTCATATAATTTCAGGTTCACATATATTTTGACTTACTTCGGTTTCGTTATCAGAATTATTTATTTCATTATTTTCATTTTCGACATTGCTCGCTTCGTTATTTTTATTTACTAAATTATTTATTTCTGTATTTTCATGTTCGAAATTATCTGTCATTATTTTCATTTTATAAATTATGAATTTCATTATTTTCACTTTCTAAGTTATGTACTTCATTGTTTTCGTTTTCTAAGTTATTCATTTCATAGTTTTGTTTTCTTTCGAATTCACGCGGATATTGAACAATATTCGCCTTCATTTTCTTTTACTTCTATCATAGTATTTGTTAGCTCATTTTTAAATATAACAACTCAATATTTTTCGATTTTATTAATTTCAGGAATTAAAACCCGATAACCTTTCGTGCAATCATCATACCCAACGCAAATATCAATCATCGATTTTGCATCTCACTTTCTCCTGTGAGTTTTACCGATGTGTACGTAAACAGCAGTTCCGAAAATCTTAAAATAATTAAAAGAAAAATATACGGTTATGCCAGTTCTTGTATGCAGTTTTATTTGTTACTTAGGTTCTTAGGAAGATGGAGTATTATGTCGGGACAGGCGGATTGATTAGGTGAATAACTCTGAAATTTTGTTAGATGATAATAAAAGTGACTCTATTTATTTAATCACTAAAAAAAATAACAATAACAAAAAAATAATAACAATAAGTAATAATAAAACAATTATACTAGTCGGCTATTCTGCCTTGATTTCGCTAGTCACTCCCTATAACAAACAAAAAAAAAACAAAAAATATAATATTTTACTATTGAATAATTTATTTCATATGATAATTTTATATTTCCGAGCATTTCGACGCGATTTAAATTCCTAATTCTATTATCGGCTATTCGGCCTTGACCGATTTTCGCTCTCTCTCTCTCTTTATTTACTTTTAGTCATCTATTCCCACGGCCTGAGTTTTCGCTGTCTCACACTTTATCGTATTTAATTTTATATCATTCCGAGGGGCTCCTCATCAATAATATAAAATTATTAATTTTCAAATAATTCAGAAGCACCTGATCTTATTTAAAAATTATTATACGCTTTTATTAATTAATTACAAATTTGCTACAATATTAAGTAAATACTTCTAATTATACGTAATTCTATTAATTTTAATTCCTTATTTACTTTTCCGGTATATATTATTTACCTTCGACATGTCTCGCTACAATTTAGATTCGGAGAAACGTTGCGCCTTTTCTTATAGCACTTAAATTATACGGATTTCCCTATCTTGACGATTAATCGACACTTTACTATGAATCTGCATTAGGCTAGATGTATTAATTCGAAGAGCGCCTCGTCATTAAACCCTGGTTAATTTTATCTCTGACAAAGAAGCGCCTTTTCTCAGAGATAAAATCTGACTCAGACAATTTTTTTACTAATAAACGGAATGCCCTACGGACGTTAATATATTATTCCGAGGAGGACTTCGTCAATAATGTATTTTCTAATTCTGTTTCTCACAAAGAAGTACCTTTACTCAGAAATAGAATTTTTCCTTTTTCGTTGGCCTTCTCGAGTGTCGCTTGATGTGGTATTTCTTGTTAACAAGGGAGCACCCTTTCCTACACTAGAAATTATATCTTCAAACGAGCAAAGGAGCGCCTTTTCCTCGTTGAAGAGTTTATACCAGGAGACGACGGGTCGATTGGTCGAAAGTTGCTGTTTCCCTTTCACTTCAAAGGGGCCTTCCTCAGCAAGTGCCGAAAATGGAAAGGACTTTTATCGAAAAATAATGCACTTTTATACGAATGAAAAGTACGTTATTTCATTTTAAATTATAATTTTGTCGGTTCTCATTGGTCGTTTATTTATTTTGTGACCGTTGGTAGTACCTAGCTATATATAGCTATATTATACAGTACAAGTAAACTAGCTTTTATTTAACATTGAACTATGCGACAACAATTCTCCGACAAGTGCGTCATTTATTTGGATTTGATTTTTGTCTAAGTGTACTCCTGCGATTGAATTTGAAATACGTTTAGAAGTTCCTAGAAGGTGCCAGAGGTCTCGCTTCGTCTGCACAGGCTTGCTGCATTCCAGCAGCCTGTTTGTTTTGATTCCTTTGCCACTGCAAAATTCTGACTTGTTTCACCTTGACTTTGTCCTCTAAAGCCATTCGACTTTTGTCCAATTCTTCGTGCATTTTTGTTGTTCAATTCAGATACAAGAGGTGAATTTTCTGTATGTTCCTGTGTACTTATTCGTATTTCTTCTATAAATAAACGAGAAGTTAAATTTTCGATTTTTGATTACTAATCGAATGAATAAAAATTAATTAATTGGAGGTTGTATATTTACGAATGTTTATGAAAAGACATTAAACAATTTAATTTATTATTACCAACGTATATGCTTTATCTTCTCGAAGAAACAGAAATCTAACACCACCAATAGGGATTTGGAGTTAATAAATAGTAGATGAATAGCTCAAAATTCTATAGCATAAATTTATTACATTTACCTATGGTCCAGACTGATAACATCGATGCCTTTAGAATTCCCACCTATCAATGTATAATTGTTTAAATATTGCAAACTTTTATAAGTAAGTGCAGTTAAATTACGAAACAAAGAAGATGACTTCAGTAATGTTTTTTGTCATAATAGCTATTAAATATACATATATTTCTAACATATATTTCGTTATATTTTTTTAAATAAATTAGTTTATTATCAGGAAATAAATTTACATTATTTTTCTTAAATTTTTGTTTTTCAGTATGTTATACTTAATGTAAACTATTACTTCTAAGATGACTATGCTCTGTGCTAGAGAGCAAAAACATTAATATTTGAAAAATCATTATTACTCAGATCCTCAATTATTTTTTCATAACATTACAATTACAATTTTCAGTATTTTCACAAAATTCTGTTACTAGCGATTTGATGGAAGGTACAAAATTGATATATACAAATACAATATTAGCCCCCTTTTTATGCTTGATTATGTTATTTTTACCCATTATTTCTAAAATTCGAAACGGCCCCGTATATTGATTCGATAATTTTCTAGGTTTCGGGCCACTTGACAGAAATACGTAATATCCTACTCGAAATTTTACTTCATTAATACGACGATCATATAGTTTTTCGATTTGTCCTTTGATTTAATCAAATTTTCATACGTTAGCCTTTTCAGACCTGTTAATCTAGCGACTTAATCTTGCCAATCTACCAAATATTACCTCGAAAGGTGTGTGTTTGGTACTTTTCTGTACTCAGGTATTATATTTTAGTATGGGGAATTCCACCTACTCATCCCATTCACTATCCTTTGCAGTATATTGTTTAAGAAATTCTCCCATTTCGTAGTGAGAACGCTCCAAGAAACCATGAGACTATGGGTGAAACGCAGTCATCCTTACCTTTTTATTCGGAATGTTTTCGCTATTCGCTGCATTAAGTTACTTAAAAAATTTCATCCCTGGTCTGTGAGTATCACCTTGGGTGCTCCGAACACGCAAATACATTTTTTTATGAATGCATCTGCAATTGTCGTCGCTAGAGCGTTTGGCAGAGGTACGGCAATGCAATATTTTGAGAGTTGGTCCTGCATGGTTAATATATACCCCATCATTGTTTTCGGCAAGGGTCCGACAATATCGAGAACTAGTTTCTCGAAGGTTGTTACGGGCGTATCCGTGATTATCATTGGCTGACTCGTCTTTACACGTACCAATTTTTTTAACTGGCAATCGAGACACTGCTGAATACGTCGTTGCACATCCGGCCTCAGATTTTCCCAATAATATTCTTGGCGTATTCGGTTAAACGTTTTTGAAACCCCTCTATGCCCTCCTATTGGTGAATTATATTTTTCGTAAAATGCCTCATTCCTTTTTTCCTTCGCAACAAATTTTAGACTTCCTTTTCAAATTATTATTTTAATATTTGTGTTATTAAATTTAGTTTTAAGGAGGTCTAAAACCTCATCCTATTTAAGGTTTTCTATTTTTCTATTTTACTTCGATTATTAGAGAACGATTACTTCTTTTAAAAAATTTTATGCTTTTTATTTCTATTTCTTGTCCAGAGAAAGGTTCGCCATTTGCATTTACGAAATAGATAATATGATCGGTTCTAAACTGTATTAATTCTTTCGTTTCTATAATATTGTTGCATTTTAGAATAAAATAGTTATTATCGGTATCAAATTTTACCTCGATCGTTTCATTAGTCCATCCTATACCGGCGTTCGGTTCCCTTTTTATTTCGGAATCTGTCTCGCTTGAGAAATCGGAACTCGAAATACTTTAGGAAGTACTTACGTCACTATCTTTCGTTTTAATCACCTTTTTATTTTAGATTTTTGTGCAAATTTTTTGACGTGCAATTTTACCATGTATCGAATGGCTTCTAGACCCATTACAAACGAGTTTCATATTATCAACACTGCTATCGCTATGGATTTCGATTACTTTATCTGTTTGATTCCCTTTTTGTTTACTCGCATCGGTAAGATTTCTCCGATATTTTACTTTCTGATCACCTTTAATATTTCGGCTTTTAATTTGTTCAGGCTCCTCAGACATTGTATTCTCGTATGAATCTTCGTGCAGCTGAGGTGCTTCATGCAGCTATTGCTTTAATGTTATCATCAAAAGCCACCCTCGATCATTGGCAGGATCACCTTTTTGATGAGTGAATTACCTCTTGATTTTTTTTATAACGCTTGCAATCGCTTTTTCCGTGCGAGAACTGTGTTTTTTCAATGTCCTCGTGTAAGTCTGTAATTTAAATCGGCTTTTCTCGCCAATTGGATAATTCGATGTTAGCTTTAGTTTTGAGCAGGTTTTCACGCCAGTTTTCTAATTTTCCACGCTTTTCTTTCTCGTCTCGTTTATTACACCTACCGCTGCGTAAACGGTTACGCCGTTGACACTTCGTCATTGACCTTTAATGTTTCATGTTTCTCCTTAGTTTGAATTATCGACATATCTTTGTTTCTATCGTATTCAATTATTTTGTCCTTTTCCAAAATACTTACATTCGGTTCGATCATAGTTTTTCGTCATTGCGAACGTTTTTGTGATTTGTGTTTTCCCATTTTCTTTGAAACTTCTACATTAGAATAGTTGCTCGCATTTTCCTCCTTCATTGTAAATCTTGGCGTGTAAGGACCGAGAGCATTGGTGCCCTCCTTTGATAATTCTGCATTTCGATAAACGGAGTTGTTTTTGCTTTGCTTTCGGCCCTTTGGAACTATATCCTGACGTAATTTCAGATCGTTCTCGTAGTTCTCCGGCAATTTGGCATCTTCAGAGATTTGGATTTCTGTTTTACTACCAATTTTTACCTCTCTTGATTATCCTCACGTAATTTAATTTATACTTTCTACCGGGTTTCGAGATAACGTTTCCGTGTGCGCGTTCGTCTTCCATGGATTGAAGACGATATCGTAATTATATTCAGAAAGTTTAAATCGCCACTTAGTGACTCTCGTATTTAAATTTGCTTTCTTGATCCATAATCAGGGCTGATGAACTGTTACCAGCGTAAATTTCTTTGCAAAAATATACGATCTAAAGGTTTAGACTGCATGAAGCATCGCTAGCGCTTCCTTTTCGTAAACCTCATAACGTAGTTTGGGTCCGCGTAAGACGCGGACTCTCCCTATGATAGTATACCCGGATTTCTCCCTGTGATAGTATACCCCCGATGGCATAACCCGATGCATTCGTAGTGATTACGAATGGCTTGTCCATATCAGGAAACTGAAGTATCGGTACAGTACACAGTGCACGTTTACATCTTCCGCACTATTGTTCCAGATAATGGCTCATTACTCTGTAATAATTTCGTTAGTAGTTTCGAGATCTTAGCAAAGTCGTTTATGAACCGACGATAATAACTGGCAAGACCTAAAAATTGTTGCATCTCTTTATCGAACAACGCGGCGTATTCGTCTAAGGATTTAACATAGATAACAATGTCATCCATATATACGAAAACACCATTTCCGATAAGGCCTTCTCGAGTAAAATTCGTAGCCTGTTGGTATTCAACGCCGGCATTTTTTAAAGTAAAAGGTATTCGGGCGAATTCAAAATACCCATCAGGTATCGAGAATGCTGTTTTGTGTATATCCTCTGGTTTCATAGAGATTTGATGAAATCTAGAAGCACAGTCCATCAGAGTGTAATATTTTGCCGACAGTATCGAGAATCTCGACGATATTAGGTAACAGATAAGCCATTGCCATTGTTTTCTCATTTAACGCTCGAAAATCGACCACTACCCGCGATCTAAGATTATTATCTGCTACTCTTTTCTTTGGGACGACCCATAGGGCCGAGAAGTAACTACTCCTAGAATGCTTTATTATGCCCTTCTTTAATAATTCTTGAACTTGTCTATTTACTTCGTTCTTCAAGACATGGGGTAGTCGATACTCTCGTGTAAATACCGATATATCATCGATCGTGGGAACTTTGTGAGAAACGATGTTCGTTACAGTTAGTTCATCCCCTTCTAAATAAAAATAATCTTCATTTTGTTTCAACAGATTGAAGGCTTGGATATATTCGAATTCGCCTAATTTAGATATTTGCGTTAATTCAATAATTTTACCGATCCAGTCAGTACTAACAGACATTTTTGCGATATGGTCAGACACGATAAACAAATTTTTATGCTCGTCACTACCAACATCGTATTCCTTTAAGGACATGCTATTAAATCGCCACCACATTTTAATATCTTCAATGTTTGACTTATATATTAATTCAGATTCGTTTTCTGTTTCTAGATTATCATCATTTAGTATAACTTCTTCGTCGCTTAACTTTGTTCGTTGTTCGAAATTAACAATCGCCTTTGCTTTGTATAAGAAGTTGGAACCGATTATAGCATTACATGGCACCTCGCTATGGTTTCGCAGAACCATAAATTCCATTTGGATTCCCAATATATTAATACGAACTACACCGAGCGTAGGAATTAGTAAACCGTCAATACCCCTTAGATACGTCTCACGCTCTGTATCTATTTCAGATACACGTGGGACTGCGCTAACTTTAAGCATATTAGTTTCCCATTCGGTGTCTAGTAAAAAGTATGTATCGCTTTCTTTCAAAAATAAAAACTTTTTGCATGTCTTACAGAAACTGGCATTCAAAATTTTCGTGCTTGGGTGAATTTGATTTTTGTCAACGTTTATCGGAATTTCGTATTCATCAACCCACAAAATTTGTTTGTCAAAGTCTGCAATCGCCCCTTTTCGTAGCAAAAAATCAATTCCTAATATTCCATCATACGTTACTTTAAACGATTCTTGTACTACATGGAAAAATAATCTACCTGAACAGCCTTTGATTTCCGCTATTCCCAATGACTCTATAACATTATTCGTTATTCCCCTTAAGCCTACTGTTTCTTTTGAATTTACTTTAATTCCTTCGAGTAATTTGCATTGTTTTATAATATTTCCGTGGAACCCCGAGTCAACAAGAAAAGAAATTGTATTTTGTTTGAACCTTAAATTTACGCTTAATAATTTACCCATATCTACAGCAGGAATAATTCACAATAATCATCCTCCAATCGCGTTACATTGGCTGAGCGTACGTTGTTTTGCGGTGCCCCTTGTCACAGTCTTGAAGTGGAGGCACCGTAGCTGTTGTCCGCCTTCTTGTGCTCATTATACATACGTTTTCTGTACTCACTTATATGGTGACCCCTATTCTTACATTATGTACAGATCTTTGTATAAGAGCACTTTGTCACTGTGTGTCCTGGCTTATTACGATTATTGCAAAATATCGCTGGTTGCTTTCCGGAGCGTTGTTGCGTTCCGGCCGCGTAGCTTAGCGGGCAGTTAACAGCCCGATTTCCTGGTTCATTACATCGGAAGCATTTTCTTTTGTTACATAATTGGCATTTCTCAAAGTTTTTTTCTGTTTTATTTTCGTCTACTTGGCATACGTAAGATCGTTTGCGTATTTCTTTATCCTTCTCTTTGTGCTCGTGTTATTGAGTATTTTTCCTCAATACTATGCGCGAATTTATTTGCCGTTCAGTCTTTATGGCATTTTTGATTATGTTATTAATATCTTCTGCATCTTCTAAATCTCTATCTATTTCGGGTTTTAGTCCACTGCGAAAACATTCTACTATAGTTCTTTCTGTCATCCTCCGATCCTCGTCCGTAACTTCTCCCAAGTACGCTCTTTTTGCCTCCAGAAGTCGACGGCCGAGATCCTTTATAATATTGGCAAATGTAACCACGTTTTCTTCGTGTCTTTGGAATTCACTGCCCAATTCACCCATCAACTGATAGACTGTTTGCGAAGGTGCGTATATCATTTCAATTGAATCATTCAACTGCTCCAAAGTATTGAATGATTCCCCACATTTTTACGAAATTGCCCTCACTCGCTTTATCTATCATTTCAAGGGCCTCGTCGCACCCTTCGAGAAACGCGCCAAGCGTTACATTTTTATCATTAAAGGAAGGAACGACCTTTTAGGCGTCCTTTAAGGGCACCGGTTGTGCAGGCATATTTATAATTATAACATCCTCAAGATTTGATTTACCACCGGGTTTGTAGGCCGGCACCTATATTCAGATTCTTCCTGATTATTGCTCCCTAATGCGTCTGAGCAGTCAAGCTCGTTATCCTTTTCGTCTAAATCGGGGGAATTGCGCGAGGCGTCCGTGTAGCATTCAGGACGGTCAGGGATATCCACCCTTTCCTTATATTTGTTTCGGTTTCCGTCGAAGATTTCGGAATAGTCGTCGTTCCTCTGCTCCGCGGCCACCTCTCTAAAGATTAAACTGTGAGATCCAAGAAAGATCTCCGGCACGTCTCGCAGTATTCTGAGTCAAGATACAAAGGGATAAAATGATTCTATCACGTTTTTCAGTTTCGATTTTCGGCCACCATCGAAACATTGCTAAACACTTAACTGAAACATATTCACAACGCTGTTTTTGTTTCATTATGAGCAAACGCGGTACCCATTTTGCACACAGCTTTGTCATCTCCAAATTTTCAGTTAGTATGCGATGTACCGCACTTTTTGAAATGCCTATCAGGTCTGCTACCTCATGCACGTTCAGTCGACGGTCATCCAGTACCGCTTTGTGGATTTTCTTCAACATTTCTGTAGTCATTACCTCGTTTGGTCGACCACTGCGATGCTCGAACTGGCAGCTCGTACAGTCTCGTTGAAACTCTGCTACCCAATATTTTACTGTTGCAAACGAAGGGGCAGTCTCACCCAGAGTAGAGTCTAGTTTAGCTTTTATATTGGTTGGGCTGAAGCCTTTCAAATAAAAGTATTGTATCACATAACGATGACCAATTTTTTCCATGTTTACAAATTCACTGAAAAAGTTAACTATTGATAGTTGTCGAACAAATACTAAACATCATAGCGTCTTCAAACTTGAGACATATGCTTTATAGATTGTGTACTTTCTAATACAGTGGTATACTTGTAGGAACTACCGACACCTATATGTCAGGCCAGGCACTTCTGGAATCATTCCCGTATATATATATATATATATATATATATATATATATATATATATATATTTCAAGTACGAGGGGTAGATAAATATCCAAGAACGTCGAGACGAAGATTACGAAGAGTATCATGTTCGGACGATAGACTGTAACTCGGCACGACTTCTGTAGAGAATTTTGTGTTAGGGAGGTAGAATATTATGTTCAGGTTTCCACAGAAGACTGCTACTGGGAGTTTGGGTGTTCGAATGATAGAATACAAATCTCTTCATAGAAGCCGTCCCGTCATACTTGGGCATCGATTTCTACCGTCCGAATACACAACTCCCAGTAAAAATCGTCCAGTAAGACCTAGAAATCGTATTCTATCGTTCGAATACGAAACTCCCCGTAGAAGTCATCCCCAGAAAGCTAAACATCGTTTCCAACCGACTAAACACAATACTGCTTGTAGTAGTTGTGCGGAAACACTTGGTATTGTATTCTACCGTCCCAACATAAATCTTTCCATAGAAGTTCCTGAACATTGTTTTCTACCAATTAAATGTAATATTCCCCGTGTAGAAATCATCCTACGAGAACTGAACATCGTGTTTTACCGCAGATGATAAAATTATGTGTAGAAGATATCCCTAGGAGGCTAGCCATCGTTTCCTACCGACTAAACACAATACTCCCCGTACAATTCGTTCGGAAACACCTGGACATCGCAATTTATCATCCGAAAATAAAACTCCCAGTAGAAATCGTCCTCAGGTACCGGGGTATCGCATTTCACCGCGCGTATACACTAATACAATATTTCTCCGTAGATGCCGTATTTTAAATGTATATAGATTTATATATATATATATATATATATATATATATATATATATATATATATATATAGAGAGAGAGAGAGAGAGAGAGAGAGAGAGAGAGAGAGATAGATAAGAAAAAATAAAATCTACAAAAAGAAGATATCCATAAGGTGTGAGATTAGTGTCAAATTAACCTGAAGAACAAAAAGAGTAACATTGACTAATACGTCACACCTTCTTCAGGAGACGAATCCCAAAGTTGAATATGAACATTCGTTTGAGTTGGCCTGGTATTAATACTTTAAGCGGACTACTTTGATTTGATGTTCGTCATTCAAGATGCCACCTAGTGGCCGCTGGTGGAACTGATTGTTAAAACCATTAATTTAATTTATTGATGAAAGTATAATGATTTTCAATAAAAAAACATAGTCTATGTCCTTCCCACGATAATATAGAATCTATATGTCAAATTTCAGAACAATCGGTTCAGTAGTTTTTTTGGTTATCTTGTATAAACAAAAATACGCTTTGTCTTTATAAATTACTATGACTATGACTATGATATGATATTGTATGACATGATATGACTATGACTATATATATATATATATATATATATATATATATATATATATATATACAAACTAGCATCCCCCACCTCGGTTTCGCCCGAGATAATAATTTAACCGATTTCATAAATCTCAATAATATCTCAGTAAAAAGTACTCTATAGGAGGCGTGTTCAAAAAGTAACGATAATTTTTCAATTTAGCGGGATTGAAGAGTCCGCCTGTATAAAATATTTTTTTATTATGTTGGTACGCATGTTCCTGAAGTACGATAAAATTTTTATCAATATTCATTACTTACTTTTTAAATAGCAGCCGCTAACGTTAGACGTGTTTTTTTAGCTCGGCGATTATCGTTTGTTGAGCCTTTTCCGGTCTTGGCGATCCAGAATGCCTCCACGGGACGATTGAGCCTTAATTTCGACCTCATATCCTTAAACCCAGGTTTCGTCAGCTGTTATAGCACGTTTTAATAGTTCTGCATCTTTAGTAACTTCATTTAACGACTTCTGATCAATTTCTATTCGCCGCTGTTTTTGTTTGAAATTCAACAATTTTGGAACTAATTTTGCTGCCACACGTTTCATATCCAAAACATCCAAAAAAATTCCATAGTATGAGCTAATTGATATGCCAACATCATCAGCCACTCTCTGATTGTGATTCGGCGATCGTTCATAACCATTTCTTTCACTTTTTTTATGTTTTTATCGGCTATTGATGTGCTTGTGCGTCCGATTCGTTCGTCATCTTCAACGTTTTTGCGGCCATCTTGGGAACGCTTATACCACTCGTAAATCCTTGATTTACTTATAGCAGGCTCACCATATACCTTTGTTAACATTTTACAGACTTTACTACACTTTATTTCATTTTATACGCAAAATTGAATACAAATTCTTTGCTCCATTTTTAGTAAGCAATGAATATTGCTGAAAATTTTATCGTACTTCAAGTGCATACGTACCAAGCGAAATTTAAAAATTCTCGTTACTTTTTGAACAAACCTCGTATAATTGTTTTAATATTCTAAATTAAAAATTCTAGATGTTTTAAAAATAATTTTTAAATCATATAAGGATAATACTTTTTGTTCAATTTTCGCCCTCAAAGAAATAGGAAAACACTGTTTTATTAAAAAATTCCGAAAAATTCGGGTCATAGGAATACGACTTGGACCATTGACAAACTTCAATTTGGACAGTAAAGTCCGGAACTTAACGATAGTAAACAATCAGATGCCCTTATTGCCTGAGTCTAAGCTACTCTATAAATATATTTATCTTTATAAAATCGTTTTAATATTTTAAATTAAAAATTCTAGAACTTTTAGAAATAATTTTTAAATCATATAGAAGCGAAAACCTGACTTTTACACCAATTGCAAATAGTAATCATTTGATTGATTATGTAGTATATATATATATATATATATATATATATATATATGCTTTAATCCTGTGTATAAATTTCTATTATATTGAATCCTGTGTACAAGGCTTTGAAAGCATAATTTTGTTACTATGAGTATTTTGCCATGCGTTCGGTTCGTGCAAAAAGTTATGTAACAATTTAAGTACTTCTCATGATAGATTTATTTTCTTTGCGTATTCTTTCTGAAGATTTGATAAATCTATTCCAAATGAATTTTAATTTAAAGTACAGAAATAAAGAAAAGTAAACAATTTTCATTATGATTATGTACTTTTACATTAGAGTATATATATTTAATATTGTATATAGTTCAATATTGGATTTGTTCACTTATAAACTTTGTGGGAACAGGCCTGTCAAATTCATGCCTACTTTTTTTAATAATAATGAATTATCAGAAACAATAGCAGAAGAATGTTCACCTAAAACATCGATGATTCAAGATAATTAACTCTTTGTTATGAGTCGACGCGTGGACCAAATTTCGTGAAAATAAACTTGGCTATTGGTAAATAATCTCTTTTACTTTATTAAACTGCGTTTCTGTTAAAACTATTTATTTATTATTATTTTTTAGAGTTTTATATATATTTGTGTAAACTATACATGCTGTTACATATAGGGATGCATATAAAATGTACTTAGCCATTAGTTTTAATGATCCATTATTTTAAAACATTATAGTAAGTATTTTTGTCTTAATATATTACTAAATTTAGAAAAATATTTTAGAAAATTTTTTTAGAAAATACATGAGAAGATGTATTTAAAATTATTACGATGCCAAGTCACATCAAACTCGCCTAACTATTTAATTTTTGTTAAAAGTATTTTTTGCGGATTTCATTTCTTTTTAAGGATATTATTAAATGAAATTTGTTCTAAAAATAAGATTTATAAATTGTAAATTTCTTAATATGCTAAGAACATATATTATTATGTTTTCCTTGCTTACAGTTAGTATGACATTTGACTATATCGGTGAACTAATTTTTAATTTAATTATAGAATAATTTTTGAGTTAATTTTTGGAAATTTCGAAAAGAATATTACATAAATTTTTTATGAAATACATAATAAAATGTATTTAAAATCCTTACTATGCTAAGAATATATAAAACTCGCCCAACTATTTTACTAGAAGAGAAAGAGAGAAGGAATATATAAAATAACATATATATTTGTAATAGGCATTTAATCTTCAGTAATACTATTCTATTAATAATAACTAAAAACTATGTCTAAATAATAAAATGAATATACTATAACGTTGAGGATGATAATCATACTGATAAAATATTAGAATTAAAAATTCTAAATCAATAAATGTATTAAAAATCGCAATAAACATTAGAAAATGTTAGTTTCAAAGTTACAATAATGTATAAATAATAATCGTAAAGACTGAATTGCATATTTTTAATTTATGAACAGTATAAATCTTATGTAAATGATATTTGCGCATCAATAATAATCATATAAACTCCGTGTTCAAATTTTTTAACTTGAAGCCAAATCTAAAAATGTAACGGAACTTAAAAAAATTAATTACTTCATTTAAAACTGGAGAATGTAAATTGTGAAGCCAATTTTGTTGAGATACCGGGTTTTGTTGTCAAGTCATCTGCTGCATCATCATGCATCATTTCTTTATTCTACATAGTATATAGAATAGTCATCATACGAACTGTAAAAAAATAAAATTAATAAAAATTTTAATCGGTCTTATAGTTGTGACGTCGTAGTCAGTACCCTTTTGTCACGTGAGCTATATTATGTCCCTATTTTTTTTTATGCTGGCCTCTGAGCCTTGAGTTTCCTCAAATAGCTCCGGTCCTTGTGTACCGTGGTGCGTGATTTCCACTTGCATTTAAAATATATATATATATATATATATATATATATATATATATATATATATGCCTACTCTTTCCTTTTATATAAATTGGAGTCCAATGGCTTTAATTTGGTATAAACTGCTTCTCTTACGAGAAAGAGTTTACACCTGCCTCGGCCATCCAATTTATTTCCCTACTATAAATCAGATTTACGAGAAAGATATGAAGCGTGTATAGTTCTTCCTTTTTAAAGGAGGACCAATCACCTTCCCGGAGAGGATTAGGTATAGTTAACAATAAAAAAAAAAGGAAATTATTAAATACTTTGTTTGTACTCACTTCGTTTCTTTATTTGACTATCTTCTAGCCTCAATCCGGTGAGAAAGGGAGAGATTTATTCTTGACAAAATAATGAAAAACTTGAAAAAATGCAGTGTGAATGAATTTTGAAAAAAATGAGAATGTACCTTGTAAAGCGTGAAATGAATACTTGAAAAAAATGAGAATGAATACTTGAAAAAAAAACGAGAAACAATGCAGTGTGAAAGATAGTGGAAGAAATATATTTTTTAAGAATGTGGTAGAAATATATTTTTTCTTATATTCTACTAGATTTATTATATTTTATTTTATTTCGTACTTATTATAAACTATTTTAGTTATTCAAATAAAAGATTTGTATTTTGATATAAGTTCTAGTACTAATATAAAAGTTTATGTTAACTTAGCTTATCTTTAATTATATAACATTAATATTTACTACGCTATAAAATGCATTGTATTATATTATTGTAATATAAGTATATTTAATTATATATTTTGCAAAATTGTATATGGAAAAAGTAAGATACAAGTAATCGATAATTTTTCCTTGGCATCTTTCTACTTAAATATAAAGTTACACAAAATAAATACATAATAAATATATAAGAACACATTTACATGTGTGTATGGTTTTATATGTATATCACACAAACCAAAACTTTAAACCATATTTCTCTACTTAAAACATTAAATCTAATTCCTTTAAATATCATAAGATACATAAAAGTAATAGAGCAAATAATGCTTAGTAACAACAAAGATAAAGAAAGTGATGCAAAATTGAGATATTCCTCTTGTGAATAGTTATTTTTGTTCATATAACTATTTATTAATTATTATAATACTAAGTCTCTATCATTTGATTTAAATCCTCCCCATCATATTCAACCATTAAGCAGTGGGTTTCCGAGTTGAAAAAGGTCGTCTGAGCATCTCTAATGAGCCTCGCTTAGGACGCCGCATTGAGGCTACAACTCCAGATATGATCGAAAAAATCCGTCAAATAGTGCTGAAAGACCGCAGATTAAAAGTGCATGAGATAGCTGAGACCTATAAGATGTCATATGAACGTGTACAAAATATTTTGCACCAACATTTGTATATGGAAAAGCTCTGTGCAAGATGGGCGCCGCGTTTGCTAACAATCGGCCAAAAATTGAATTGAAAGAACATTTCTACCGCCAATTTTGCGTTATATAACCGTAATCCAAGCGAATTTTTGCATCGATTCGTAACCGTTGACGAAACTTGGGTCCACCACTATACTCCTGAAACCAAACAACAGTCTAAACAGTGGATTGGACCAGGGGCACCAGCTCCAAAGAAGGCAAAAACAATTTTTTCGGCGAACAAGGTTATGGCTACTGTTTTTTGGGATACAAGAGGTATTATATACAGTGATTACCTTGAAAAGGGTAAAACTATCACTGGTCAATAATATGCAGATTTATTGCAACGTTAAAACCAACGATCGAAAGTTTGAATTGATGCCGCACCCTCCCTATTCTCCAGACATAGCCACGAGTGCCTATTATCTATTTCCTAACCTCAAAAAATGGCTTGGCGGTAAGATATTTGCGGATAATGAAGAAGTAATCGAAGCTGTAAATGGATATTTTGAGGAGCTTGACGAATCAGTCTATAGAGATGGCATTAATAGACTAGAACACCGCTATGAGAAATGTATCAGCTTTGGAGGAGATTATGTTGAGAAATAAAAAAAAATTCTTAAAAATGTTATGGTTTTCTTTTTCTGAAAATGAATCTCTTGATAGAATTCTCTGAATCACTCCCTGTAGAAGTCGTTTCAAAACATCCTCACATCGTATTCGAACGTCCCAACATGAATCTTCCCATAGAAATCGTCCCGACATTCCTGAACATCGTTTTCTAACAATTAAACACGATACTCTCCGTAGAAGTCGTCTTGTCATGCCTGGACATTATCTTGTACCGTCCGAAGACGAAAATTCCCGTAGAAGGCGTTCCAAAATACCTGGAAATCGCATTCTATCATCTAAACACGAAACTCCCCGTAGATGTTGTCCCGACATACCTAAACATCATTTCTTACCAACTAAACACGATAGTCCCAGTAAAATTCATCCCGAAAAAGCTAGACATCGCTTCCTAACGATTAAACACAATACTCCCCATATCGTATTCTACCGTCCCAATACGAATCTTACAATAGAAGTTGATTTCCTCATACCTGGATCTCGTTTTCCATCAACTAAATACAATATTCCCTGTAGAAATCGCTCAGAGATACCTGAACATCACATTCTATCATCCGAACACACAACTGCGTATAGAAATCATCTTGAGGCAAGGGAATATCGTAATCAACCGCTCATACACGCCAATACAATATTACTCAGTAAAAATCGTTTTTAAAATATGTATATTTAACATGTGCAATAGACTATACATACAATATATATATATATATATATATATATATATATATATATATACTTTTTAGATTTTCGTTTTTTCAATTAAATACCGTGAATATTTTCGTAGTGATGTTAACTGAAATTCAAGCAAAATGTTGGTATGCGCATAGCATATTTTTTAAATAGGCGATGGATATTGCCTTTTTATGCAGAAGTGACGATACATTTTATATATATATATATATATATATATATATATATATATATATATTTTTTCGAGGTTGTTGGTAAAGAACCCTATTTTGCCATTATTTCTTTTGTTCGAACTAAAAAAAACATAGTCTCTTGTCACAATTCTGAAGTTAATAGAATGTATAAAAATAAAAATATAATTTGTCGTCACAAACTATATTCAGTATGATTTGGCATACAGAACCATTTTATAAGAGAAGGAGAAAGAAGGAGAGAGAAATAGAGAGAGAGAGAGAGAGAGAGAGAGAGAGAGAGAGAGAGAGAGAGAGAGAGAGATTTTCCCACGTAAGAGAAAATAACATTTACAAAAATCAAAAAATATCCATAAGGTGTGAGAATAGTGTCAGATTAACCTGAAGAACAAAAAAGGTTATACCAACTAACGCTACACCTTCTTTTGGATACAAATCCCAAAATTGGATATGAACATTTGTCTGAGCTGGACTGGTATTAATACTTTATGCCGACTACATTGAGTTGATGTTCGTGATTCAAGACGCCACCAAGTGGCTGCTGGTGAAACTGACCTCTAAAACTGTTAACTTAATTTATTGTTAAAAGTAAAATGATTTTCAGGAAAAAACATAGCCTATGTCCTTCCCAAGATAATATAAAATCTATATGTCAAATTTCAGAACAATCGGTTTAGTAGTATTTTCGGTTATCGCGTACAAACAAAAACACGCTTTATCTTTATAAATTAGTATGACTATGACTATGATATGATATGATATGATATGGAGTATGATATGATATGAAGTATGATATGATATGATACGAAGTATAATATGATAGGTAAGATATGATATGATGTGATATCAAGTATGCTGTGTGTGTGTGTGTGTGTGTGTGTGTGTGTGTGTGTGTGTGTGTGTGTGTGTGTGTGTTTGTCACAGTGGCTTTTGGTGAAAATGGAATTTAAATTACAAATTCCAGGAAATAAACACAATAATGAAATTATTCAAATTTATCAAAGAAAGTACGAAAAATTAAAAAAAATATTCCAAATAAAAGTTGTAAATCCGATTAAAATATATAATTTTTACGTTAAAATAGATAGGTTTTTTTACGCTAAGCACGCTTCTCTCTTAGTATGTATTTTTTTCCAAAAAATAAAAAATCTACAGCAAAAATATCGAAAAAAGAAATATGATTCAAGACTTTATTGCATGTATAACTACAATGAAAAACATTATGCCAAATTCTTAGAAATATTTCATAGAACAGAATGTTTATACATTTACGTAGTTTTTATGTATTTTGCCACCCCTAGATGAAATTGTTAAATTTTTTTTCAGTAATATCGGCTGTACCAAAAAAATGAACAAATGAAAAAAGAGGCACATTTATGAAATGAAATTTCTCTTTTGAAAATTTTGTAAAAAAATATGCTTATTATCCGAGAATACTAAAACAACTATTTTTATGCTTTTTATATTGATTTCGCCATTCAAATTCAATTTTAGCAAAAAAGCACTATGACATTCATCATAAGTACCGCAAAAAGTATAAGTGCATACGTTATATATAGTGCACGTATATATGCATGATTGCGAACGTGCACGCTTGATATTCGTTTGAAAATTAAAATTTCTTTTATATGTAAAAACTACAGTAAATTGCATAAGGTAAAATATTATCTACACATATTTAGGTGTATCGCCTAATTTTTTTTTATAATTACTTACGTAAAATAAGAATTTAAAATATTACAATAAGCATCAGGGTTCTTTTGATTTCGATAATATATGGACGGTACTGATTGTAGCTTGTTGCGACATCTTTTTGAATATGCGAAGACTAAATTTCTCTCTTTTTTATCTACAGAAATAGTAATTATCAGTTACAGGGGATTTCAAGCATTATAAATTTACTTCGACGTCTCATTTTGTTTATACAATACATAGAACGGTGAAACAAATTTTATTTGACTTATTATTTTGTCCTACAAGTGGCGACAGTCCAATTATGTATGTAAATAACATCGAAAATTTATAATAAATATATTCTTTATAAACACAAGCACCACGTGGAGCAGAAGACAAATTTGTACGAAATTTCTTTTTTTTTTAACCTACTTAGAGAAATGTTATTAACTCTAAGAAAGTCACGACACTTATAGGCACGTCGAACGATTTATACAAATTTTTTTAACTTTCTACAATCAAAATTGAGAGAATGAGACGTCGAAGTAAATTTACTTCCGTTCTGATAGTTCAGCGTGGCGCTTCGATCGAGTATGCAGCACTATTAAAGCGTGTTACTATATTAAGTGGCACGGTAGCGCCACGATATATTATATCAAATCAACTTAATATATGAAGCGTCCTACTCTGAACTTTTGCTATAGTTTGTGGCGTATTAATCTGAACTTTCTTGCTATGTATTTCTATTACTATATATATATATATATATATATATATATATATATATATATATATATATATATATATATATATAAAGCGTTTCTCACCATTTTCTATAATCATATTAAATTATAAATAGTAGATAGGCTTTGAAAAATTATCGATAAAGAAGTTATAAATAATTTTTTTCATAGATCGAAAATTTGAAATCTCAATTTAGAAGTAAATAGTGTAGCCGACCTGTCATGCCGGCGATTCTCAAACTCGCCTTCGTGGCGCTACCGCGCTACTTAATGATAAACTTTCAAATATATGATTACGTAAATTTAGAATATGCCGTATTAACGATGAACAATGTTTTAAAATATTCAGTTTCAAAACTTACATTGATATCTAATAATTTTTAGTATATACTGAAAATTGGTACTAATTATTTTAATTTCGTAATTATAAAAAAAATACTGTTTTGAATAAATATGAATAAAAACTTAAAAGAAGTATTGCATTTTAAGATCAATCCTATTTAATATTTTAAACTGAATCTCTAAAATGCAAAATAAACGTGAATTGTATTTTTAAATTTGAATGTTGCGGCATTTCCTACGTTTTTATGCCGTTAGATAGAGACGCTAAGATTTGCAAGTGATGAAAATCCAACATTGTTATAATATAAGACTTCGGTTAATGCTTTTAATGGAACTGCGAAAATGAATTAATTCCATGTAATCTTGCAAGATATGTAAGTGAACTGCATCTATATTAAAAATTATAATTATAATTGTAATATGCGTATAGATTATAACTAATGACGAAATATAAAAAATTGAACTTAATAAATATTTTCATTGGACTGTAAACCAATGAAAATATTTATTAATTTATATATAAGCAGTCGACTAAAGCACATTAAAAGTATTTTTAAAAAATTGAATATAAATACATTAGGTTACATATAATTAGTGCTTGTTTGGGGATAGACCCTATTGAGTATATATAAAAATGTTTATAAATTATTCTGTTACTAATCTACTCGCAATAATTTTTTAATTAAACAAACTGTAGAATTGCGTAAAATTTACAAAACTGTTTGGTAAAATTTACTACATCGTTTAATAAAGTTTACAGAATTGTAAGTCTGTGATCAAATTACGAAAATTATTTAGTAAAATTTCATACCTTTAAAAAAAAAAATATTTTCTTTCCTCGCGCGTGCGCGCTCATGTGTGTGTAGAGTCCGTAAATTTTACTTTCTATTTTCTTCTCTTTTTTTTCACGAGGCCGTGACTCTTGTCTTCTTTCACGCAAGGTTAAAAGAAGAGTCGCGTAATTCATTATCCAAGTTTTGTGCATTCAAATTAGGCCCGCCGCGTAAGTAAATAATGTATTATTTATACGCTCTTCGAGCAAAGACAACTATAGTAAGTCAATAAGGCAAATGTGATGTGTGATACTTCCTAATCATTGAAGAGCTCTTCTCTATAATCTTTTATATTTATATAAATCAAAATGTTTCCTAATTAGACTTTACACTTAATTAAATATAAATATAGGATTTCTTGAAAGATATACCCTAAGATAGTATTAAACTTACATTTACGAATTATATTCCATTAATTATAATTTAAATAGAAGAAAGTATTGAAATCCATTTTACCTATTCAAGTATATGTAAATACACATAAGTATCAATCCGCCTAAATTTCGAAATTATTACTTAATATTATTAGATGAAAAATTTGCTTATTAAAAAAATGGAATAAAAACAAGCTCTTGTCAGAGAATCGTACCTATGCATTAATTTATAATATATAGGAATATAATATTACAAAGATATAATTTAAAAATGATTTTGACATATACCTGTAGGCCTGTCCTTAAAAATTTTTTAGTTTTAGAATTATAATAGCTTTTGCGAATCAATTCAATTTATTAATATATCATATGGATGTAAAAACAGCATTTTTAAATAGTATACTAAAGAAAGAAATTTTTATGAAAGCTCCAGAAGGTATAATTGTTGAAAATAATAAAGTTTGCAAATTGCACAAAGCTATTTAAGGATTAAAACAAGCAGCAAGATGTTGGTTCGAGACATTTGAAAAAACATTGTTAAATAAAGGTTTTCGAAATTCGTCAGTTGACCGATGTATATATATATATATATATATGTATTAGATACTGGAAATATATTAAATAATATATATGTAGTTTTATATGTTGACAATCTTCTGATTGCTATTGCTAATGCTGATGTAATGAGTAATTTTAAAAATTATTTAAAAAATAAATTTCACATGACAGATTTAAATGATATTTAAAGGTTATAAAATTTTTTCTTGGAATTAAAATAGAAAGACATAATAATAAAATAACATTAGATCAAAGTGCTTATATACGAACTATTTTAAAGAATTTCAAAATGCAAGATTGTAATCCTGTCAGCACATCTCTTCCAAGTAAATTAGATTATGTAGCATTAAATTCAGACGACAAAATAGAAACTCCTTGTAGAAATTTGATTGGTTGTTTAATGTATATAATGCTATGCACTCGATCAGACTTGAGTACTGCTTTAAATATTTTAAGTGGCTATACAAATAAAAATAATAAAGAACTATGGCAGAATTTGAAAAGAATATTATGGTATTGGAAAGGTTCTGTAAATATTAAATTAAATTATATAAAACATAATTATAATAACATCTTGATCGGTTTTGTTGATTCAGATTTGTGAAGTAGTGATGAAAAGGATAGAAAAAGTACAACTGGTTATTTATTTCAACTTTTTGAAAAATGTACGATATGTTGGAGTACAAAAAGGCAATCGTCAGTCGCAGCTTCATCAACTAAAGCCGAATATATGGCTCTTTTTGAAGCAATGAGAGAAGCCCTATGGTTAAAATCTCTAGCTTTTACAAATAATATAAATATTAGAGAACCAATTATAATATTTGAAGATAATAATGGATGTATTAGCATAGCAAATAATCCTACAAATCATAAAAGATCGAAACATATAGATTTAAAATATCATTTTTCTAGAGAGCAAATTCAAAAGAATATAATTGCGCTAAAATATGTTCCCACAGGTAAACAAGTTGCAGACACATTAACGAAGCCACTACCAGCAGCAAGATTTTTAGAATTGAGAGCCGCGATGAGCCCGAAATAAATGTCTATTATATATACTATTGCTTAATTTACATGTTAGCAAAAAAAAAAATATATGATTAGATTTTCTGGGTTTTCGTAATCCGTGTAACAAATGTTGGACTCTCTGTAATTTTCCAGCTATAAATGGAGAGTACGAACTTAAATTTACTATTACCTATATCTTTTGAATTTTTTTTAATTTAATTTATTTTTGAGGGCTCGAGTTGGGTTTCCCCGACATATATATAATTATATATTCCGGGTGCAAAAATAAATATCCCTCTATTTCCATGTGTATAACCATTGTCGACCGTTATAAATGTTTATGGCACCTCCAGCATCTCAGGAGACCTTTTCCATTCAACGCACCTCTATAAGACTGCAGCTGCAAGTCTCTATGAGTTTAGTTGTGAGTAGTTACTTACAAAGAACAGACGTGCTTTCCATTTCTTGTTTTCTTGAAATAAAATATTATTATTAAATATAAATTAAAACATTTGTTATTTAGACCCTGATTTCCAATAAAAACACCTGGAAGTCGTATTCTATCATTCCAAAACAAATCTTCTCATAGAAGTCGTTCCTACATACCTGGACGTCGTTTTCCATCAACTAAATACAATACTTTCCGCAGAAATCGTCCAGAGACACCTGAATATCTAATTCTATCATCCGAACACGAACCTTTCCGTAGAAACTGTCCCGAAATACCTGAACAACGTTTCCTAGCAACTAAACACGATAATTCCAGTAGATGTAGGCCCGAAAAAGCTAGACATCGCTTCGTAACGATTAAACACAATCCTCTTCGTACAAGTTGTTCAGAAACACCTGGTGTCGTATTCTACCGTCCTAACACGAATCTTCCCATAGAAGTCGATTTTCTCATACCTTCACGTCGTTTTCTACCAACTAAATACAATATTCCCTGTAGAAATCGTCCAGAGATACCTGGACATCGCATTCTATCATCCGAATACAAAAGTGCCAGCACGAATCATCCTGAAGCAACGGGATATCGTGTTCAACCCCCGCACACACCAAAACAATATTTCTTAGTAGAAACCGTATTTAAAATGGATATATATATATATATATATATGCATAGTTTCGAGGTGTTGGTAAAGAATCCTATTTTGCTATCATTTCTTTTGTTCAGAGTATTAAATAAAGAATGTTTCTCTTGAATAGACTATATCGCGTTTGATACACTTCATTTTCCCTCACCGCTATTCCAGCATATAGCAGCAGAACAGTAAGTGCATACAGAGGTAAGAATAGCCGCACTGGTTATAATATATATAAAAGCATGTTAAAATCACTTCAGAATTAAAATTCGTTCTTTAAATCTCTCATATTTCAGGTTCATTTACAAAATGTTTGGTAAATCTTAACAGCATTAATTATAAATCTAAAATGTTTAAAAGCAATTTTTAAAATTAAAAATTGTACTTATGTCATCTGTTTTGAATTAAATCAATAAATATTTTTATCGGTCTTACAGTCTTTATAATATAATATATTAATTAAATAATGGCAGTCAGATTGTCCTTGTTTATATTCACCTCCGAAGAATCTGAAATAGAACTTATTACTACAATAAATTATATTAAAAATTAAAAATTAAAAACTAAAATAAAATTAATATTAAAATAAAATAAAAAATAAAATAATAAATAAAATAAAAATAATACAAGAAATATAATATAACCTGATTGCCCCCACCACGTAAATTGGACAACACTTATAATTCTTTAATAATATAAAATTTGTATTTCACATTTATATTAAGAAAGTGGGGGTTCTATAAATGTTATACCAATAAATTTAAAGTGGGGATGGGGTACATTTAAAAGTTTATTAATTACATATATTAATTACATTTGAAAAGTTTTATTAATTAAAAGTGGAATTTAGATTTAAATTCAGAGGAAAGAACTACTTATCTAATACAATTTTTCTTCTTCGTATTCTATGTACTTGATACAGCTTTCACATAACAAGATTATACCAGATCAACTGTTTTGCTCTTTCCATCCTTTCTTACTCTCTTCAATCAAATGATGATTGAGCTATTGTTTCATAATTTATTTTTATAATCAAATATATTTGAGAACATTCGAAATTTATAGACATATCAAAAGTTTATTATTTGCTTAAAAAAATGAAAGTACAAATTATTGTTAAATTAATCCAATAATCCAGTAAACATAAAAAAGACGGATATACGTTAAGAAAATATGACAATCATGCATTTGTACTTACCAGTGAATTTTAAATCTGAAGTAATTTTAGCGAGCTTGTACAACATTTTCAAATATATGTGGGATATAGAAATATATATATATATATATATATATATATATATATATATCATAAAGAAGCTTAGAATATAATATTATAGTTGTAGAAAAGGTGTTCCGTCAATAATATTGAAGCGCATCCAAAACCAGCAGGTTGGTTTAAAAATATGTTGTAAATTAATGTAAATGAATAGTAATGAACTAAATATTTTAATAAATTCATAGTATTATTTGATTGAATACTATGAATTTATTAAAATATTCATTCTATTATTATTAATTTTTATGATTGTTTTTTAAACTATTTTTTATAATGAATTGTACATCATACTTTAAGCTATAGTGAGATATTCAGTATTTCATTCTTTTATATAAGGTTCATTGAAACATTGATGTAAATATTTAGAAATATTTGAAAATTTTATTCGCTAATTATTTAAATTCCCTAAAAAATTTTTAAAAATTCACTTAATTTACAATAATTCTAATTTCCCATAGCAATAGATCAGTTAGAAACAATATGAATGTTATACTCCTCAGCTAACAAAGATATTTGAAGTAGCGAGAAAGCAAAAATGTCCATATCCACGAGTAATATGTAATAATTATTCTTTTAATACAGTATTTACTTAAAAGTAAGAGAAAGCAAAGCTTGAATAAAAAAACGATAACGTTTTTAGTTTTTTGTTTTATTTAATACATTTTTCACCTTCTGGAGGAAATTAGTTCTGCAGTGAGGTTAGTCTTTCTTTGTTAGTTGAACTTTTAACCCTTAACTCGATTCTCAATCTTGGTAATGAGAATAATAAACTACATTTTAAAAGGGAAATTATTATTATTCCTATTAATAGTTACGAGATTAACGATATAAGCTTTTTTTAACACACACATTGAAATCCATAGAAATTAAATTTTCCTTAAAAGCAAGTAATAACACATTTAGAAGTGAAATTGAGCGTAGTTTTGCATTAAGATCTTAAACCTGATTCATTAAGGGGCCATCTCTAGTCTTTTTGCATAAATTTTCAAGATTTTTTTCTTGCAGTAAACTTTATTATCACACTACAATTTTTTTTATATTAAAAAAATACATATTGAAGTCTGCAAAAAAATTTTTTTTTTCATTTTTCATCCAATATGGCCCAGATATGGCTGCCACAACGAAGCTTGCTTTTTTTGGCTGACATCATATATTGACACAGGAAGCTCTGAAATGAAAAATTCAAAAAGCATATTAAAGTATAAGAAAGTGGCTATAGCCCGTACTAAAATCAAGAAGTTTAAGTAAAATAAAACAAAATGGCGGGCTTTTCTAATTTTCGGCTTATTTTTTGAGGTTATGTTGATTAAAAAAGTGCTCAAATATAATCGAATATTCATAATTCTAGTACGGGCTATAACTATATGTGTGATGAATAACCTCTCAAAATTTCAGCCCAATCGGTTCAATAGTTTTTGTTAAATCATATCAGCCAGGTCAAAAAATGTTATTTCGAGCAAAACGCGTTTAAAATAATTTTTTGAAAATCTGTGTAAAAAATGAAGAAATAAACCTCTTACACTCAATCCGCGATACCAGCTCCATACATAATTCCTTCCTCGTCCTCAAAAAACTCATTTTCGTGCGCCTTAGCCTTTCGAAGCTCGAGTCGCCGTTCTTTTAAAGCTTCAATGCTGCGACGATTTCCTTGCTTAATTCTATTTTCGTCCTGTCTCTGCGCAAAATCGACTGCTACGCTGCCAATCGAAATAGCCATGGTTTCCACGATTTTTAATAAAGGTAAAAATCCTTCATTGAAGACGCACACAGCACAATAGGTAGCAATTTCAACAATTTTCTTCCCAGAAAACATGTGTTTTGGAACTATATATTCCAAACGCAAGCGTTAAAGCTTTCGTTGGTGTCTTGTGTGTGTGCTCCGATGTACCTTTCTAGCAGATCGTCTGTGGTAAGATCTTCATAAATCTTTTTTAATAAAGATTGAATTTCTTCGTCTAGTGCTGGAAGGTGCACAAAATTTTTCAACTGGCCGGTAGCTTCAACGACTCGGTATTTGCACCATGAGTCTAACCCAGCGGGACAACTCATATGTTGAGGCTTATCATCCGTAGAAATCTTGTGGTAAAAAGTTGCCCAAATAGCATTTCTCATATCTTCAACAGAATCTGGATTTCGGCGAACAGCTAATTCGAAATATTTTGACATCTCCAGCATGACTTATTAGTCAATGTAGCCGTTATTTTAGGCTTTTCAGTTTTTTTTATTTTTTTTTGTCGTTTTTTTCCATCAGCACCTTTTTGTTAAGTTTCTAACGCTTTTTAAGCATTTTTTATCTGTGTCAGTTGTTTATTAGCATATTTTGCTTTTTTATAAATTCGCTTTTTAACATGTAAGACACGCTCCTTCTTTTTTACGCTCAAAACATCAACGTAGGCTGTATATCTTGTAACGATGAGAAAGTCTTCGAATCGCCATCACCAATATAATATTCATAATAACTATCATGCAAATCTACAGATCTTTGGAACATTTCTTTTATACCATTAACTTCCATCGATCCCGCACTGCCTTCATGATTTGCACTACAATCTGGCTCGTGAGTTTTATACCAGTCTTGATAATCCATAGAATTTTTCTTTCCAGCCCATTGTTCACAAGCTTTGCATATTCTACTTTTCACAATGACATCAAGAACTTTTCCAGAAAATTTTCCAATCAATGTAGCAATCCCGATAAGAGAAGAAAAACCCCTTTGAGCCCAAGAGCCGTCACCAGAAACTGTGAGCCGATTTTTTACATTACCGGTAGCCTCATTTTCTTTTTGCTCTTCACTAACTGCTTGTCTAAAAACTAATGTAGCTACTGCTTCTGTTGCTATCCAAATGTGATTTACTATTGTATAATAAGTAGCTGAAGCATATCCTTTGCTGATATCTATCATTGCACAAAAATTATTTATACCTAGCAAGCCAACACCGAGTAAGCGCATCGCAAATACAAAGCGGCGATTTATTTCGTAGGAAGTATGAATTGTTGGACTGCTTGGAATATGAGTTTCTGTTTCACATTTACACGAAACTACTAATTGAAAACCTAATCCTTTTTCGTTACGTTTGGAAAATGTTATATCGCCTTTACAAGTTTTACAAATTAAAATGTCTTAGTCTTAGAAAGAGTAAGAAATTCACTATAACGTAATGCAACAATGGATCAACGTTCAGTTCGAATGCAGGATTATTTTTCTTAATTTTTTTAGCAGATGTACAAACCACACTTTCATCACGCTCACTCCTAAATCGATTGCCACGAAAATTTCTTTTCTTTTGTCGATCAACTCTCGAATTGCCGAATTTTGTACTTTTTTAATCCATTTTATGAACTTTTTTTCCAACTAATATAAATGAATAACTGTTTTTACAATTAAATTAAAAAAAAGAAATACTTTCAGTGCTTCAAAATATCGTTGAAAATACTCGTGTGATATATAAATACAGAAAGAAGCGGGACCAAGTATGTACCTCTCCGATCGCCAGCTCCAAAATCGCACTTGCGCGCGCACCAAGAATACACGCTATAGAAACATTTTTAGAGCGCGCAAGTTAAAATAAACTATTGTACGGTGTTACTATTAGTATATTAAATGCAAAACCGGTGTTTTTGGAAAATTAATTTTTGATCGATTTAGACTAGAGATGCCCCTTAAGCATTAATCAAATAATAGGTCGTCTTCTAGGCTTCATTCCTCGCAGACTTAAGGGAAATACAGAATGACATAGTTCAGATTTACCAGTGATAATATTGAAATTAAACCGTACCATTCATGAATTCTTTCCCAGTGTTCCTCCAGGATATAGAATCATAGAAGTTCAATCTCATGTTATATATCTACCATTAAGTGTTTGCTATATAGATTATCTTCAAACTCGAATAGTTAATCCGGACGCAAATTTTGTTAATTTTCGAGGAGAGGACATTACCATTCGAATTTGTATTAAATTAAGAAGTAGTACGTGATTGAACGTCAAGCACACTATTCTTTGTCCAAATATGTATATGCAATGCTACATTCGTAAATGAAGCAAATCAGTAGACATATGACAGATGTATATGCATAATGGCACTTGAACTAGTGCCATTATGCACTCCACTAGGTTCAATTAGAAAGGTGGTTTTGAAATAATGACCGTGGCGTCCAGGAACAAATTTTGCAAGAGGGAAGTTCTAGTATCCCTATAGATTCTGAAGATTATGGTGCGACATTCTAGAACAATTTTTGGAAGTGGGAGTGTTTCAGTATGCCTATAGCCTATCTACTGATGAATGATGCTTCAAATTGTTTTTTATTTATCTAATATTTTGTCTTATATACCAGAAAATTGCTACTAATTATTTTAATATTTTCACAATTATAAGAAAATTTATTTTTCAAAAAGTATAAATAAAAACTTAAAAGAAGTATTACATTTTAAGATCATTCCTATTTAATACTTTAAATGTGAACTCTAAAATGCAAGATAGATATTAATTTTATTGTCAAATTTGGATTTCAGAGCATTTCCTACTTTTTTAGGCCGTTAGATGGAAATGTTAAAACTCACAAGTGATGAAAATTGATCATTATTAATTTGTGAGACTTCGGTTAATCCTTTTAATGCAACTGGAAAAATGTATTAATTTTGTGTAATCTTATGATATATATAAGTAAATTGCGTCTATACTCATATTATAATTATAATTTTCATTATTAGGGACTATAAAAAATTGAATATAAATAAAGCAGGTTACATATAACTAGTGTTTGTTTATGAATACACTCTATTGAGCATATATAAAAATGTTTACAAATTATCCTGTTACTAAATACACTCGCAAAAACTTTTGAATTAAGCAAGTATGTAAATTTACAGAAAATTTATAAAACTGTTTATAGCAATTAAATAAAATAGCAATTAAAAATCATTAATTTTATATATTTTAATGAACTTTAATAATTATTAGAAAGAAAAAATTGATCAGCATTATAAACTATTTTGTATATTACTTTAAAATTACATTACACAAAAGTATAAAATAAGGCAAGTTTTGTGTGTATGACACTTCTTAATCATTTAAAATCTCTTCTCTATATTACATTATATTAATAAAATGAAAATTGTTTCCTAATTATATTTCATAGTCAATTACACATAAATATGGGATTCTTAAAACGAAGTAAAATCTCTTTACAATTACTTTGTACAAAAGTATAAAATAACGCAAGTATGGTGTATTGGACATTCTAATTATTTAAAAGCTCTTCTCTATAATGTATTGTATTTATTTAAATGATATTGTTTCCAATTTAGACTTCACAGTCACGCGTAAATATTCTTCATCCTAAAAAACGTTATAACCTAAGATAGTAATAAAATGGCATTACAGGATTATTTTTAATTGTTTCTAATTTAAACAAAAGAAAGTATTGAAATCAATTCTGTATTATTCTGTTCTGTATTATTTTTATTTGAATATCTACTAAGAATATTTATTGCTATACTCAAATCTGGACGCGTACACACCATTACATACATTCATTAAGCATCCGATAAGATTTTGCAAGGGGCGTCGTATTTGTTATCTGAATTTAAATCAATATAATTTATATTATTTTCAAGTGGTGTGCTTAGAGCATTACAATCACTCGTATTAAATTTATTTCAAATCGTTTTTATATATGAACTTTAATTAAGAATAAGTACATCATTATTACATTATTTCATAATTTCATTGTATACGTCGTAATTACATCAGATTTTAATCTTTATTCCATGAAATTGTTTAATTTCATTTAAATCTGTCATTCTGAATTTATTCATTAAATAAGTTTTAAAATTATTCATTGTTTTAATATTGGCTGTAACAATTACTAAGTTATCTACGTAGAGTACAACAAATATATTCTTAGATATTTCTCCTTTATTTAAAATTTATATGCAACGATCAACTAATGAATTTTTTAAAACCATTTTCTATTAATCTTTTATCAAAATTTCAAACCAACATCTTACTGCTTGTTTCAATCCATATATAGCTTTATTTAATTTACAGACTTGATTTGTTTTGTATCTAATTCCTTAAGGAAAATTCATGTGATTTTCTTTCTACAATGAACCATTTCAAAATGCAGTTTTTTGCATCCGTATGGTGAATAAGCAAATTATATTGATTTTCAAACGCTATAAATAATCTAAAACTTGTCATTCTAGCTACAGGAGCAAGAGTCTCATTATAATCAATTAAATATTTTTGATTGAAACCACGAGCAACAAGACGCGCTTTATATTTAGATGGATTTTCATGTTCATCATTTTTAATAGCGAATACCCATTTGCAATCTACAATATTTTTGTTTTGTGGTTTTGATATTAGTATTCAAGTTTTATTATCTTTATTTGCTTGTTCCCAATTTTCTTTATGGATATTATTTTGAATATCATTGAAATTATTGGGATTTTCACAATTTACTGATTGTGGATACAAAACGTAATTCATTTTCTCATAAGAAATTCTTAGTTTATCTTTGACTCTATTACTCCTTCTTAGATTTGTAATTATTTTCTTTCTATTATATTTATCATTTTGAAATTCTGACTGATTGCAATTATCTATTTCTATTATAGATTTATTAGACTTGTTCAAATTTTCATTTGAATTTCTCTCTATTTTCAAATCTTGTTTATCTGATTCATTCTTGTCAGATTTATCTTCCAGAAAATTTTTTGATTTTCAATCATCAGATTTCTGCGTCTCTACTGATTTGTTACGAACATCACGTTCATCAGTTTTCTTGGAATTTTCTATGAAAATTCCTTCCAGAAATTTTTCTGATTTTCCATTATCAGATTTCTGAGGCTCTATTGATTTGTTACGAACATCATTATCATCAGTTTTCTTGGAATTTTCTATGACAATTCCTTCCAGAAATTTTTCTGATCTTCCATTATCAGATTTCTGAAGCTCTACTGATTTTTTACGAACATTACGTTCATCAAAATTCTTGGAATTTGTATTACAATTCCTTCCAGAAAATCTTCTGATTCTGCAATTGTAATTTTTTATTACAATTCCTTCAAGCCTCATTTCTGGTCTCGAATTCAAAAAATTTATTTCATCAGCTATCACATGCCTTGCTACAATAAATTTTTCTGATTCTACATCCCATATTTTATTGTAAAATTAAAATTTAAACGTAACCAACTAAAATACCTTTCCAAGATTTATCTTCAAAATTTTAATTTTTTTCTTCTTCTTATTTTATTATTCATATACATTGTACTATCGAAAACTTTTAAATGTTTTACTTCACAATTTTTACCATGCCATAATTGATATGGTATTTTATACTATTTTAAAGCATTAGTAAGGGTTCGATTTATTAAATACGTAGCAGTTAAAACTGCTTCTCCCCAAATTACTTCCTTCAGTTTATCTCACTTATCAAGGTAGTACTTTTTCAGTAATTGTTCTAATCATTCTTTCTCCATTTAATAATAGAGTATGAGAAACTGTTAAAGGATAGCTGATTTCATTATATTTGCCATAGTCCTTCATTTCATTCGATAAATACTTTCTACCATAATCATAATATAGATTTACTATTTTTAAATTCAAATAACTTTGATTTTTTTTTATGAAGTCTTTGAAAACAGAAAATACACCTGACTTTAATGCTATTAAATATTTAACACAATAGTACGTAAATTCATCTATAAACAATACAAAATAATTTTTACCATCTATTGTCGAATGAGTGATTGGTCCGCAAACGTCTGAATGAATAATAAAAAGTGGTCTTTTTATATGATTTTTGTCTTTTCTTTTCTGAAAAAGGTAATCTTGCTTGTTTGCCAAAAATACAAGCTTCACAAATCATTTAGTAGAATATTATTAATTAATTTAATACCATCGACCATCTTATTATTTTTCATTTCAATAATTTTCGATCTGCCCATATGTCCAAGTCTTTGATGCCATCAACTATTATTACTGTTTATCGCATTAGAGAATTTTTATTATATAATTTATTAATAATGCATACTATAGGAATCAAATTATTTATGGTCTTACTGACAAAAATTATTTTATTATTTTTAGTAACTTCAACTCCGTTTGGATTGAAGAGAATACTTCTATGCTTTCTGCATATTGCTGACAGATAGTAAATTTTGCGGCACCTCCGAACAATATAAGACGTCCTCCAGAACACCTTTAATCCTTCCTTGCTGGTAACATTCAGGATACTTCTTTTAAGTACAACTGTCAAGTTTTATTATCTCCTGAATATTGCTGTTCATTTTTCGTATAGAATCCGCGATTCTTTATAAGATGATTATTTCTGCCATCTTGGAAAACATATCAAGACTGCAAAACTGTTTTTGCCGTATCATTGGTTTTTATAAAACCGAGAAAAGAATGTTAAAGGTATTCCACTATTACACCTTTTGCAATGTGTTCAGACTTTTCCCACTCTTCTGCCATTACTGCAGGGACTTGCTCATCAAGTACGTGCAATAGATCAAGTTCAGATAGAAGAGATAGGATTCTAAACTTCCACACACTATATTTTTCACCGTTAGAATGTTTAATATTCCTTTTTGTTTTAACAGATATCATTTTTCACTTATTAGAAAAAAATTGTTCTTTTTTTTTGTGTATTTGACACAGTTTTATTTTATTACTAGATTACACTATACACAAAATCAAGGAAAGTTTACTCGCGAAATCTGGGCCGATAACCTATTGAATTTTTATTAAATGTAGTTAAAATGAAATTAAAGGAATGTTAAAATAAACATACACGAAATAATCTTTTAACATGAACTTTATTTCAAACGAGGAAAGAAAAGACGTCTGTTCAAACGAAAGGACGACGCAAGACAAACTGCAGTACTCGATAAACAAAACTTTGCAAGCCTTGTGAGAAGCTTACAACCTAGAAAAACATCAGGCATCTAAACAATAAACTCATAAATCATTTGCCACGCAGGGCAGCAAAGACGCAGATCGTAACAAGACAGGTGGACTCATATGTTTACGTCCTTTTACGATACCGTACAATATTTAGTTTCAAGTATTTTTTTCCTTATTATTTATAAAGGCTAAAATAATCTAACAAGAATGATAAATGTTATCTAATTTACTTGACTCTATTAAATTTACATTATTTCGATTCCTTGAAATGTGATTACTTTCAAGAATCTCCCTTTTGTACTTATTATTAATAACATGTTCCAAAATATTCATATTCACAAAATCGAAATAGTGTAAAAACTTCAAACAATGTTCTTTTAAACCAGAAGTAATATGTGAACTACGTAAACTTTGGATAACCTCAGCCTATCTTCAATTAGGTAAAGGTGGTGGGGATAGTCAGATTGCACTTTATTAATAAAGAATTTTTTTTCAGCTCATATATATTTTTATTTCAGATTAGTCGTCGAGGGTGATTTTAAACAAAGAGAGTTTGACTGTCATTATAATTTTCAATTAATTATATATTGATATGTAATAGTATTGATATAAATATATATTGATATTATTATGTGTTAATTTTAATTTATTTAATTGGTCTGTAAAACCAATAGAAATATTTATTAATTTAAGGTATAAAAATAAATCATTTTTGCATTTTATTATCCCTGATAAATCGTATACAAAGCCTGGCGAGTCCGCCTAATCGATGTCGAAATAAAATATTTCTCATAGGTAAATAAGTTCACGTTCTGCATATGGTGGGATCAAAAGGGTGTCGTATACTACGAACTGCTTCTGAGTGGTCAAAACATCAAAGAATTATTGTTTCGAACGCAGCTTATTCGTTTCAAGCAAACATTATAGGAAAACCGGCCAGAATATAAGACTAGACATAAGTCCATCATTTTTCATCAAGTTTTTTTTTTTAAACTCGACAAAACTTGTACCAAAATACATCAAATGATGCAACAGGTTTATGATAGTAATTGTTTATCTTGTGCAACAATTAATGAGTGATTTAAGCGTTTCAACAACGGCAGGAAAGGCTTCAATTTGTTTTCAATGTGATCCGAAACCAAACGTTAAAATGCCAAATGAAAAGCCCATGATGAGACAAAACCAAAAAAATCGCGCTTGGAAAAATCGAAAACCAAAACAATGCTCATCGCTTTCTACGATTCCAAGGTATTCAGTAGAAATTCGTCCCACCTGGCAAAACAGATAATGCTGTGTATTATCTTTGTTTTATGAAGCGTTTTCTTGCCCGTATGCGTCGTGTTCGACCAGAATATCGTTAAAGTTGAAGCTCGTGGAATAATACGCCGTTCCATTGATCGACATTAATGAGTGATTTTTTGATAAAAAGCGGCATTCTGACGGTTAATCGCTCACCGTATTCACCTCATATGACACCTTGTGACTTCTACTTGTTAGGTAAATTGCAATTGGAGATGAAAGGAAAGTGTTACAGGGATATCAAGGACATCTGAAAGGCAACAACCGGCATTATAAAATGATTCCAGTCAAGGACATGAAAGTCATTAGATATGCTGTTCGATCGCGCTAAATTTTGTATTGATTCAGAAGGGGACTGTTTTGAAGCAAATAAAGGAATTATGTAAAAATAATATATTGTTATCTTTTTTTTTGCAAAGTCTGAGAACTTTTGAAATAGACTTTCTATATAGATATAGACATAGACATGTATAGACAAAATTGTCTCCAAAAGAAATCTATGTCTTTCTAAAATTTGTTACGCTTGTAAGCCTTCAATTTAAATTTGTAAAGCAAAGAATTTTCTTGTACATTAAATAAACAGATTATTATTTTTTACATTTAAAATAATATTAACTTAATTTAAATAAATATGACAAATTATTGTTAAGTAACTTGTTTCTTTTTCAAAGAAATAAAGGCTTCTTAAATTAAATAATCTATTTATTTATTACTAAGAAATAATTAACTTAACGTTGATTTCGTGATGTTAATTGGATGATGATAATTAATTGGGATTTCTAACATCAATTTCTAAATTAATTTCCTTATTAATTGTTAGTAAATATTGCTTAATCCAAGAAATTATTTTCTTCTTACTGCAAGTAAATTATTTTTAAATTAAAAAATAATAACTTTAAGTATATATTTGTCACGAAATATTTGATGAAATGAAATAAATATTTTATTTAAATTAATGAAATGGATTTTTACTAAAAATATTTTCTTTATTCTAAAAAATTTTGTTCTCAGTGTAAAAATTGATGAAAAATGGAAAATAAAATAAATATTTTGTAACTATATCTTTTAGGAAAGAGTTACATGATATTGCTAAAAATATAAAAAACTTGAATCGGCTTATATAATGATTTCACTTACCTCTAGTGTTTATATGAGCAGTAATATTACATCTTATTATATTTTCTATATAAAAAGTTTCTATATAAAATATAATGGATTTGAAACATTTTTATTATATAGTATTATATATATGCATATCATTCATTTTTATTGTTATGAGAAAAGGATTTGATTAATATTATTATTTATTATAATTCATGAAAAAACCTATGTTTTTAAAAATAATTTTTAATTAGATTTATTAATTTCATAGAATGTTGAAAAAGAAATACTTACTGTATAAATTAAAAATAAAATCCTCAATAGTACTTTTTTCAATTAATTTTTAAAAAATAACGATAACGTAAACTATAAGAAATAATTTATAATTTAAAATACATGATAAATTTTTCACCTGTTAAGTCACGTGTATACATATGAAATAGAATGTGAATTTTGGATGATTTTGCCTATTGTCAGCATTATTAAAATGCGCTTATTTTTCGGAGAATGACTGGACATTTTTTGCACATAGGGTTCTTTCTCACGACGTACAGATGATATCCATCAAAATCAACAGGTGCTCCTTCGCACGTACGCCGATAAGTGAAAAAAAGTTTCTCTCTCTCTCTCTCTCTCTCTCTCTCTCTCTATCTTCACTCGCTTTTTTACAATAAAATTCCGCAATTTATGCACTCAGAAGAATTTCGCTTGTAATTTATCATTATTTACTATTTACGAAGTAGCAATTATTTTACTAAAAATCTGCGTAAAGTAGACTGTCTTCGAAAAAATAACTAACATACGCTTGTTTATGTACATGTGGAACATGTTCAAATTACTTCAGTTATCTGATGAATGCATGAATAAGTATAGAAAAAGGCTTAGTTTTAGGACAAGTAAAAAAGTAAACATTTCATATCTATGTAATATATCTATTTGCAATATACATTGTAAAACTGAAAGATTTCCTGTATAAGTATAATACAAGCACTCAATAATTATAACATCGTTATATATACTTAACAAAAATTTATTAATTTTAAATAAATACATTTGTTGAAATTGAAATTATTACATATCTTCTAATATGAACAACCGTTTTTCATTATAATAAAATATATATTTAATTGTATTAACGGATTTAGTCGAAACGATATTTTTTTAATTTAAAAAACAATTTATTATCTAAAATACTTTATTTAAATTAGCTAAATCAGAAAGCAAAATTTAACAAATTCATTTTCTCAAAAATATTAAATATATTTTAATAAACATATCATTATTTTTAATATCTTATTTGTTACAAATAAAAATGTATCAAAAATTTCTCACCAGGTGGGTTCACGTTTTGCCTTGCCTCTCGCATATAATGCGGTACTTTTTCGGTCAGTATATAAGGAGTTTTAACATTTAAAATTATATGTAAATATTGAACTGCAAAGTGCTTGCGTTTTAAATTTAATTGTGTTGTATTGCGTAAAATACAAATACTAGAGTTCTTTTTTATATTTTATTGAACTATACTATATTCAAACATTGTGTTTTTAAAAAATCAAATAAATATTTTTTAAAATCTAAAATCGGATTCCTTAAAAAATATGTTTTTTTTTTTATATCAAAATAATATTTCAGTATTTTGAATATATAAATTACTTATTGTGAATAGATGGTCAAGTAATCATATACTGTTAAACCAGTTATTTAATTTATAATATATATATATATATATATATATATATATATATATATATATATATATATATATATAGACACGCGCGTGCGTGTGTGTGTTAACTTGCTCCAATCTACTTTTTAACGACTTCACAATCCACCTCTCTACGATGTGTATATATGTAATAAAAATGCATAGCCCTATCGCCTCGAAATATATCCGAGAGTTTTTTTCTTCGTGAACGGAACGCCACATATGCATGGATGCTGTATCCGTATAATATATATGTACACACACACACTTGCGCAAGTATAAATGTATACTACATCATTGCAAACAGTATAAGATAGGGGCTGTTAAAAAAAGAAAGCCATGCACCTCGTTATCAAGAATATCTTATAATAATATATATATGCATACATAAATAAATATTGGGGAAGAGCAAAACTCACTTTGTTTTGGAGAGCATCGATCAGTACGTAGACTAGCAGAGTGATTTCCTTTTCGTCGGAACCGAGTGAGTTGCCCTGGAGACCAGCCGTGGCCACGTAGAGGGCGACCAGGTGAGTGGGACCCATGACACAGCCACCAGTCACCTGCATCCTTCCTGATGCTCTTCCGTTTAACTAGGTGAGAGATTTAATCACGATCACACAGAACTTCTTTCCTCACGCTACCCTCGGATGCTGTTTATATATATATATATATATATATATATATATATATATATATATATATATATATATTTACAATCCGTCCACGGATCGACAGGCGCGTTTTCGTAGCTTCGATGGTAAAAACTAGACTGGTACTATATCCATGTATGAATGTACGTCGATGCGTTTGTACATACATATAACGCACACGACTCGAGTCGCATCTGTCGCTACGTACTATGGAACGCGTGCAGATATATATATATATATATATATATATATATATATATATATATATATATATATGTATATATATATATACGTGCACTAGGGACGCGCAACACCGGCTGCGGCGGCGGGCGGGAGAATAGAACGTGCCAGTTTACCCTTGTGGCTTGATCATCCTCACGGCTTCGATTACATTAATAAATATAATTATATATACGGGAGCACAACAAGACACTCTACTGTATTGTACTGTATAAAAACACCTCTTTCTTTTCTCTCGTTCTCTCTTTCTTTACGTTCTTTCCCGCAGCTGTACAACTATATACCGATGCAGTACCATAATACATTAAACACAGACTAGTGGCGCACAAAGCTCAGGTGAGAAGAAGGCAGTTCCCAACAGTTGAAAAACTCATAGCCGATTTTGAGGTTATGATCATCCTGCCAAACACACATTCAATATCTCGCGTACGCCGACTCACCGTAAAAATGTATATGCATATATGTATATACTGCGAAAAACTGCACTTGTAATCTCTCACTTTAATAACTCGCTCTTTCTATCTTATTCTATCTCAATCTGATTGGCATGTTGTATAGGTAAACATATATATATATATATATATATATATATATATATATATATATATATAACAACTATATATATATATATATATATATATATATATATATATATATATAGTTGTTATATTCCTTTATTTAATTGAATGGGTACAAGCGAGTGCATCTTTCGCGCTCACTCGCACTCTACAGTGCTGCGTGGTTCGCTCAATCTTGAAATACGACACATACATAATATTAAAACACAGTGCGGGATGGATCCTCGGAAAATCTATTACTTATTTGATATTTATGCACATACTCGCGGACAAGTTCCGTTATTCGAATGTAAATGTACCTTTGGCTTTAACACTCGCCACGGGGCTCATGCACGCGCGTGAATAACCTGCCGTTATCTGCGCGCTTTTCCCGCACCGCGCACACTTATTCCGATCCACGTTAGCACACTGAGAGGTATATGAGCATATATATATATATATATATATATATATATATATATATATATATATATATATAGAATTTACACACGCGAGAACTTGTAATTACTCTGCGTTTAAAAACAAAAGTTTTACTATAGACGTTTGTAAAATCGCAGATGAGGAGAAACTCTGAACAAAATTTGGAGGGAGACAAACAGATAAAAAAAGAGAGAGTGATAAAGAAAAAGAAAACGGGGAAAAAAGTCGTAGTGTCGAGGAAAGGCGGGGTGTCGCGTCGCGTATGTTCTCGCGGTATAAAATGCTCACCTGGCGACTGCGCATTGTCGACTGACTGTTCGCGTGTTCTCTTCTCTTTCCTTTCTTCCCCTGGGCCCGCTTAGCGTGGCGAGTGAGGCTGCTTTGCGCGACGATACCGCGAGCCGAGTCGTACCGATGACACCGCCAACGGCATGCTTCCGTGAGCTAGTTCCTTATACGTATATACAGGTATAATATTCTTTCTCTCTCTTTCTCGTGACCGTTCGCCTTGTACCTGTAGCATCGATAATACACCTCTCCCTCTTTTACCTTCGGACTCTGTACATGTGCCTGCAGCCGTCAAACTGTCCCCCCTCACTCGCTTTCTCTCTCTCTCTCTCTCTCTCTCTCTCTCTCTCTCTCTATCGCTTATGCTACGTACCCAAACGCTCTGCTATATGTATATATATATCTATCACGGTAAAATGGTGGGTTTAGAGTTCCATGTCCTCTATTTTCTGTACTCTATTACCTGTGCGCAAGTGTGCGATTGTATGTGTAATGCACGCTGCAAAGTTCCAATTTATACATTGTGTATATATCATGAATTATTGCTCAACATGCTGATGATGCGGCTGCGGAAAAATTTTATCGTAGTATTACCTGATACTGCCAATAAAGAACGTTTCCTAAATATAAGCATAAATAGTCCAAAACCGAGCAAACACTGGATCACATCTCAGTTTAGTATTGTAACAAAGTGGATAGATGGCGCTATATATATTGTCACACATCAGATTAAATGTATATAACAATAATCTAACGAACGTTGTTTCTAATAAAGAGATTGATTATCTGATATGAATCAATTGAGCGAGAGCTAGGACTGGGACGCATCAGAGATGAATTCAGATAGGTCGCCAGTAAGTTAGGATTACGAACATTTGATAATGATGCAATGCATTCTCGTATACTTTTCAGATATTTGTTTATAAAAGTATTTGAATTTCAATTTGCATATGCTGTAATAAATATTCTGATAATAAGTCTAAATATTGATAGAAGAACTAATAACTTATATATATATATATATATATATATATATATATATATATATATATATATATATATATATATATATATATTTAACCAAGATCATGTGAAATAATAATCTTGGCAGATGACAATAATATTTATAGAGAACAACACAAAACATGCTTAAGAAATAAAATACGTAAAATAACTTTATAAGTAATTTATCAATATTTTCGACATTTTCATTAAAAAATCATTGTTAATTATTTTACTATATTATAGTGTAAAAAATGTTCTATTGTTTGAATATATTTTTATTTTATACATTAGTATTTTTATGTTTCATGCTTTTATAGAACATTTATCGATATTTACAAAAATAACAACAGTATTAGTAATATGTATCAATTATATATATATATATATATATATATATATATATATATATATATATATATATATATATATATATAATTGAAGCATTTCAAATCACTATTGTGAGTTATACATTACTAAATTAATTATATTTTATGTACCGAATATCGTACAAGTACAACATATGTTACTTCTATTACATATTTACATAACTTTTATACCGTTAATAATTTATAATTAAATTATCTAATTCTATTTTTGAAGTTTTTCAAATTCTTTTTTAGCTTACAAGGGTACAGTCTTGTTTTGAAATAAAATTTAAAATATTTTTTGCGTTTCTTTAACTCCTGAGTTTGTATAAATGTATTCGTCTTTGATTTACAATGCTTTTTAAAAGATACTTGATAATCGCAACTGAAATGTAAAGTGAATAACACAAAAATTATTCTATAATTGAATTATAATTTAGTTCATTGATATAGACTGATATTCTACAGATTGTTATAAAGGCAAACATAATAATATGTGTTCTTAGTATATTAAGAAATTGACTACCTATAAATATTATATGTATTTTAAAAAACTTTATATAAAATATTTTTCAAATTAATAAATATTTTTTATTGGTCTTACAGTTCAATCAATTCAATCTAAAAATAAAATAAAAATTAAAAATAAAAATAAAAATAAATAAAAATAAAATAAAAATTAAAAATAAAAATAAAAATAAATAAAAATAAAATAAAAATTAAAAATAAAAATAAAAATAAATAAAAATAAAATAAAAATTAAAAATAAAAATTAAATTAAAAATTAAATTAAAAATTATAATAACAGTCAGCCTGTCCTTGTTTACATTCACCCCCGTAGACTAATCTGAAAATAAAATATTAGCTGAAAAAATTCTTTGTTAGTAAAGTGCAGTCTGACTGTCCCCAACACCCTTACCTAATTGAAGACTTGTCCAACGTTTCGAGCTCGCTACGACTCCTCATCAGGGACCTTGTATATGGGCAGCCGACATAAGTACAATTAAATTGTTTTAAAATATTTTTCTAAATTCAGTAATTTATTAAGATAAAAATACATACATAATAATCTATGTAAATATATTGTAACGCTTTTCATAGTAAAACAAAAAAATTTTCATATAATTGAATAATATTTACCAATAACATTTTTCTAAAATCTTGCGAAAGAGATTAACAAAAAATAAATTATATAACGCAATAACGTCTTAAAATAATGGATTATTAAAACAAATGGCTAACTGCATTTTATATGCAATACTTTAAATAACAGCTTGTATAGTTTACACTAATATATCTAAAATTAAAAAAAAAAAAATAAATAAATTATTTCAATGAAAATGTAGTTTAATAAAGTAATGATATCAGTTACAAATAGCCAAGTTTATTTTCACATCATTTTGTCGACGTGTGGACTCATAAAAAAGATGTTTTTAGGTAAACATTCTACTGCTACTTTTCTGATTGCTATATTTCTGCTTTTTATGAGTATACGCGTGCAAAAATGATGTGAATATACAATATATCTAAACTAAAAAAAAATATAGCAGTAGAATGTTTACCTAAAAACATCTTTTTTATGAGTCCACACGTCGACAAAATGATGTGAAAATAAACTTGTCTATTTGTAACTGATCTCATTATTTCATTAAACTACATTTCCATTGAAATAATTTATTTATTATTTTTTTTTTTTAAATTTTAGATATATTAGTGTAAACTATACAAGCTGTTATTTAAAGTATTGCATATAAAATGCAGTTAGCCATTTGTTTTAATAATCCATTATTTTAAGACGTTATTGCGTTATATAATTTATTTTTTGTTAATCTCTTTCGCAAGATTTTAGAAAAATGTTATTGGTAAATATTATTCAATTAAATGAAATTTTTTTTGTTTTACTATGAAAAGAATTACAATATAATTACATAGATTATTATGTATGTATTTTTATCTTAATAAATTACTGAATTTAGAAAAATATTTTATATAAAGTTTTTTAAAATACATATAAGATTTATAAGTCGTAATTATTAAATATTTTCATTGGTCTTACAGTTCAATTAAATCAATCGAAAATAATACGTAATCATATCAATATATATTTATATTAACATTAATACATCAATATACAAAAATAATAAAAATAAAAATTAAAATTAAAAATTATAATAACAGTCAGGCTGTCCTTGTATACGGTCACCCCCGTAGACTAATCTGAAAATAAAATATTAGCTGAAAAAATTTATGTTAGTAAAGTGCAATCTGACTGTCCCCAACACCCTTACCTAATTGAAGACTCAGTCCAATGTTTCGAGCTCGCTACGGCTTCTCATGAGGAACTAAACTAAACCTTATATTCTAATCTATATATACCCCACCCCCACTACCAAATTTAGTAAATTAAATCTAAATTCCCCCTCTACACAAATTGTTCAAAACCAATCAATTTAATAAGGAATGCTAAATGATGTCCAATTTACTAGACTCTAACATTATATTCACAATTATTCCGATTCCTGGAAATGTGAATACTTTCAAGACTCTCCCTTTTATACTAATTATTAATACCATGTTGTAAAATATCCACATTCACAAAATCAAAAGAATATCAAAACTTTAAACAATGCTCCTTTAAGCCGGAAGTAATATGTGAGCTACGCAAACTATATTTGTGTTCATAAATTCTCTTTTTTAAATATCTACCTGTTTGTTCAATATAGTATTTATTACAATCCATACAATTAATTTTGTAAACATCTCCAGACTTTTAATTATATATCATCCCTATCTTTGCAATTATTAAATAACTTACTTAAATTATTGCTATTTTTTAAAAAAATTTGAATGTTATATTTCCGAAAATTTCTTTTAATTTTTCAGATAATCCTCTAACATATGGTAAGACAATAATTTTGCCTCTGTTAACATCAACTCGCGCATTATGTCTATTTTCTGTATTATAAATGTCAAACAATTTCTCAGCAATTAATCTATTAATAAATTCAATTGGATATTCATTATTAATGAAAGTAAGTAAGAGAAACTTTCATTAATGAAAGTAAGTAAATGAAACTTTCATTAATGAAAGTAAGTAAGAGAAACTTTCATTAATGAAAGTAAGCAAGAGAAGCTTGATTGATTTAATTGAACTGTAAGACCAGTGAAAATATTTATTAATTTGTATATAAGCAGTCGACCAAAAATACAATTACAGTATTATAAGTAGTAAATTTCTTAATATGCTAAGAACACATATTATTATCTTTGTCTTTATAACAATCTGCTGGATGTTTGACTATATCAGTGCATTGATTTATAATTTAATAATAAAATAATTTTTGTGTTAATATTTGGAACTTTCGGAAAGCATAATATTATATAAATTTTTTATAAAATACATGAGAAGATGTACTTAAATATACTATGTACATGCCGGCGGTTCCCTAACTCGCCTTCGTGGCGCTACCGCCACATGATTGTCTTGTTTTTTTCCAGAGTATTTATAGGCTGGGATTCAACATAGTTCAATTTTTTTATTTGTCTGGCTGTTCGTAAATTTGAAGTATTTGTAAATTATTTCAAAGATGCACTGGTCTGTCTTACTGCTTATTTTCAGGTTGCTGAGGTATAAAAGTACGCTGAGAAGATCGGTAAAAATTTTAATATTTTTATTTATATTTTTTAGAGCTAAGTCCAATATATCATTAAGGGCCATGTATTTGTATGTATTCGCTGTAAAAATCGAAGCATTTTTATACCTACTTTTCAGCATTTTCAGTTCAATTCTGGACAAATACAAGATGTTCATACATATTTATTTTGGGGTATCTGGCTCCCATTGGTAAATATTAGAAGCGAATCGTCTATTTCTAATGTTTTATTCTAAGTTAGATTAAGATTAGTTTCCTTTTGCAAAGTTTTCCCGATCTTTAACTTAATTGGTATGCGAGTTGTAAATATACTGTATGGAAATGTATACGTATTAAAAATTAAAAATTGTACTTAAATCGACTGTTTTGAATTAAATTAAAAGACTGCCGTTGTTTACAATCACCCCCGAAGAAACTGAAATAAAATTTACTACTAAAAATAAAATAAAATTAGATAAAAAATTAAAAATAATAAAAATAATAAAAATAAGTTATATTCTATGTTAGCAAAGGACAACCTGACTGCTCCCACTACCTTAAGTTTAAATCTACCTTAAATATCCGACGTTACGAACCGCTACTGTTCATCTTTAAGGACTAAACTCCTTAGTTTCGGACATCAAAAAAAAATTTTAATTTAAGGTGGTGGAGACAGTCAGATTGTTCTTTGTTAACACAGAAAATAGCTTAATATTATTATTTTTATTCTTATATTATTTTTAATTTGTAATCTAATTTAATTTCATCTTCAACTACAATAAAAACCCAGCATAATACTATATATACCCTAATATCTACTCTATTTTATTGGTATAACATTTATAGAGCCCACATTCCCTTGACTTATGTAAGTACTAAATGTAATGCATAATTTTTATATTAAGGGGGGGGGGTAAGGTATTTAAACTTTTTTTTGGCCATTTTTTTTATTTTTTTTTTTTAATGAATCTTTTATATCTCAAGAATATTGTATCGAAATTTCAAGTTAATCGGAACAAAATTGACAAAGTTGTGAGTATTTGAACATTCGTTGTTCCAAGTAGGATTTTTACATATTCCTAATTCTGCTTGACAATTGCGCGGCGTGCTTACTTGGAGAGCGATTGTTTTGATTTATAAATCCTACATTCATTTCTTATTGAAAGCATCTTTTTGGACATTTCTTGTATATTTGAGCCATACAGCCAGTACATACGTACATAAAAGCGTAGTTAATACAAAAACCAAGACAGGAAAAGTCGTAAAATGAAAAAGCCTTTCTGGCAAAGGGAAGCTTAGTGCTAAAATGATAGATAAATTGATGGTTTACTATGGACTGGCTACTCTACGTAATCGTGATTCAATTGATAAGATAAAAAATGCAATTTGGGCTACTGATTATCACTACAGCTCCACCGACAGCACAGCAAATGCCCAAGTGGCGTAGACTCTTGTGCGAATGGCAGAAAGCTGCAGCTTCAGATGCTCTAAACTTTTTTAAACGCAGCTATACAACACCTCCTACTGAAGTTCTTAGAGCTATTAGACCCATTTATGAGGACTTGAGTGAAGACGAAATCTTGCAGCGATATCTTGGAGGCTTCACGCAAAATAATAAGGAGAGTCTCAATCAGCTAATCTGGAAAATCTCTCCAGTCAGTGAGTGGCAGCTCTACAATTATTGAAATTGCAGCTGATGTAGCTGCATGTACTCTCAATGAAGGTTCTTTTGATCTATTAGCCATTATGAAAAAGATGCAAATCAGTACATGGACAAGTTCCCACGAATGGACGCGACAAGTTGATGAGTTGCGAATAAATAGAGCAGAGGAACAAGCGTCACACGACAGTAAAGAAGGAAGAGTTTTACGTAGACAAATACAAAAAGATGCTTTAGACCATGTAGATGAAAGTGTTTTGCTATATGGACCTGGTATTGACGATTCTATATGAACCTGAAAGAATTATAAAGTTATATTGTGAATTTTTTAGTTCACAAAACTTTTAAGCCGTTTCCTCTAAACTGCCATTTTTGAAGTCGGTGTACATCCTCACACAAAATCTACTGAACCGATCGATTTGAAAATTTGCAGAGTATATCTTTACTTAATTCATCAGGTAACGTTGTCGAGTTTTTTGGTTATTTTTATTAATACTTAATTTTACAGTAACAAATATCACGATTTTTTATAGCAAAGATCGGATGTTTGGCTTCTTAGGGCGACCAAAAACTTGACAGCGTTACCTGAGGAACATCTCCTTTGAAGACTACACTTTGGTTTTTGCGATTTCGATGATTCTGTGGTGCGTAATCGTGTACACTGCAAAACAACTTTCTCGAGGAGCCTCCGGAGATTCACTGTCATTCGCTTAATTTTCAATATTTTTCAATAAAAATTTAGGAAAATATTGTTAAAATGATACATTATTATATGCAAATTGACTGTCTAATCTAATCTAGAAAAAATTTTTAAAAACATGCCTGTTTTATACCGAATTGACCTTACCCCCTCCCCCCTTAATAAAGAATGATAAGTGCTGCCGAATTTATTTGACTTCAACATTAAATTTACATTATTGCGATTTCTCAAAGTATGAATACTTTCAAGAGATATCTCTTTTATATCTACTTTTAATACCTTGTTCTAAAATATTTACATCATCAAAATTAAAAGAATGTAACAAGTATAAACTATGTTCCTTTAGCCCAGATGTACCATTTTATGCTTCGTAAAGTATACTGATATTCATACATGCTTTGTTTTATATGTATCTGTTTTATATGTTTTATATCTATCCGTTGATCCAATAATATTTGTCACAATCTTTACAATTTATTTTGTATACTACTCATGCTTTTAAACATTTATCACCCTTATCTTTACAATTATAAATAGGCGTTTTATATTATTAATATTTCTAATGTAAACTTGAGTATTATGTTTTTTTAAAGTACTACTAACTCTTTCTGACAAACTATTTACATATGGTAAGACTGCGATTTTATTATTATTGTTTTTGTCTTTTATATTATGTCCTCTACTATTATTGTAGATTTCATCTACTCTCTCCATAATCATTTTATCTGTTATGTATAAATATCTGTTTAACTAATTTTAAATTATTTTTTCTAAAATCTTTCTGTCATAATTTTATTGCTCTGTCAATACTCCTTTTTAACACCTACATTATTTCAGAATTGATGACGTGAGTTAAAATTTAATAACCTACCTGACAATATAGGTTTTCTATACCAATTTCATTTTACTCTTCTGTGCAGAAATTCATTCTGGAATCTAACTTATATCGGATTAGTTTTCTTTATTTAATGTTTGGATTGAGAAAGGATAGCTAGTCTGATCCTAGTTGCGATTTGTCCCATTTTTATTGGCACTTTAGTTAGGGAATCAGTTTAGATTTTATTAGGTATTTCTAGTTAGAAACTAGACCAAATCTAGTCCGAAAATTTAAAAATTAATGCGATTTACATATTGTTCCAATTTTCTTTCCTCGAGTCAGTGAATAACTTTTTAGGTTTTTTAATTTTTATTTATTTAAAATAGAAAGTTACATTTTCTTCGTATTTAGGTAATGCATACCATTTAATTAGAATTTATAAATTGCTTTCTATATGTATTATTACGTATATAATTTACAATTAACAATTAAAAATTATTAATCTATTTTTTATACACTAATTATTGTAAATTTTACTTTTACAAGCCTCGGTTGAGCATATAACAATTTTATTTCGATGAAAAAAATGTCGGTCTGCGATGAGTATCGACGAACCCATAATCCTACGATTCGCAAGCAAACGTATTATCTGCTATGTTAAAATGCCATATGCGATTACGATACTATACTTTGTATATGACCGCACACCTCTTAATATCATATGATAATTTATAAACACAAAAAAATTATATATAGTAAATCTTTTTTTTATACTCTCCCATGTCGGAAAGGGCTGCTAGTTTATATGTATATAAAAAATCTATACATTTACATACATGAATCTATATATGTATATATATATATATATATATATATATATATATATATATATATATATATATATATATATTGTAACAGGGTGCCAGATGACTGGCATCTTGATAATCCAAGCGAATTAGGTTCTCAAATGACCGATTTACCAACATTTTTTACAATGTCTATTTTTTTGCACTAAATGATAGCTGAGGATATGTAAAATAAGACTCAATTGTCGGGTTCGTAACCCATCAGCGACGTATTTATTTATTGCAAAATAGCACAAAATATGCTCTTTTTTTATTTTTGCTTCAATAGTTTAAAAACATAATTCTGAACAAAAGTACGTAGATTAAAAAATCAAGAAAATCAAATTTTCTATTGTTAATTAAAAATGAAAATGGAAAAATTTTCGATATTTAAAGAGCTATAAAATTTGTTTAAACAATTGAAATTCAATAGTAATAGCGCAAATAGATGTCTTTTTATTTGATCATAATGTATTTCAAATTACGAAGTGTAATTTCAATATGGCACCAGTTGCAAAATTATTTATATTGAAAATTAATGATTGCGAAGTTCGCTAACGACTTGAAATTTTTTAATGCAGTAAAATGTAATTTTTTAATACAGTGGTTGAGATTGTAAATAAGTCTAATGCATTTATAATAGCAATGCATAAAGGAATATTTGTAATGTGAAAAATTTCCCCGCGTTAAGAACATTCTGATCGAGCAAAGGAAAATAATGGTAAAGTTTCCATGACCGACACGCCCCCTACGCAGGTAGGGTCATAATATCCTTAATGCGACGGTCAAGCCGAGCCTTCAGCGAAGTTTGGACCTCAAAACCTCCACGCTTGTAGCGGCGGAGTTTAGCTTATGCATACACACTAATTAAAATATAACCAATCAAATTGTAGAGTTTTCAGACACGAAGGTAATGAGTTGGCGAAGCAACTATATATATAATAAATGTTTTGAATATAATCTTTAGAGTAAAATTCATTTGTTATTTATTCTATCGAAAGGCGCATCCGATTAATTTCGCATGTGCAGCGTTCCTCAGACTCGCAAATTTTGAGCCTCTGCGTGAATCGCCAAATTAGATTTTCAACAACAGTATAATGGATAGAATTACCTGAAGAACTTACCGTCGCCAATGTTTGTCTTAATTTGACCAGAAGAAACTAGTAATTTTTTTAAATTTATAAATAATTGTGTAATTATTACAAAATTTATATTTTTACCTCTCCATATCTATGTCCCTGTATTCTACTATTTCGATAAGAGATTATTCGTATTACTGGGCCCTCAGTTCTACTCTTGGCATTTATTCCAGAAAAATTGATTTAATTAAGTTAAATAATTTAATATGAAATTAAATAAAAAAAACTTTATTTTAATTAAAAGTACCCCGGAGGCGACAGGGACCAAAAATCGCTTCGAATAGAAAAACAACAAATATATATTTAGAGATGAGGGCATTGTAATACTCATAATATATTTAATTAATTGTTATTTGTCTACGGTGTACGCCCGTTATCTACCGTATTAATATCCAAAGTGGAGTAAAAAAAATATTTATAAGTTTATATACTAATTTATCATGCAATGATCACTAAAATAATTGTGCAATCTGATAGGTGAGAAATATATAAAATGTGATATTTAAATCGCGACGCTCCACTTCGGTTTGCTTGTGTGCATGAAGAACACGTGTAGTAGTGCTGATGCACATAAGCTAAATAGTATTTCGTATGCTTGTGTATTACGCACTGACGCAACCGTTATTTTTATTTAATTTAAATTAAAGAATCGCGGTTCCTTTCATATATCATAGCTAATTATTTGTATAATAACCTTCCAGCAACTATAGATTTTAAAGAAATTAATGAAAACGATAGATCGTGAAATAATCCAATATGTTATAGACTTACGTCTAGTGAGAAGCTGTATTATCTTAGGTTGTCAAATATGTCCCTTCGGCCTTTTTATTTTATGAATTTCGCGGCTTTATACACAGCGCTACAGAGCTCGTATCTGCCAATACTATACATCATTTGAAAGGTCTTGACATAACGTACAAAATGACGCTATGCATAATTAGTTTGGATATTGTGTTCAAAAGTTATAGACGTGTAAACATGGAGTTCACTAACGCCGAAATTCGCGCTATTTTAAAGTTTTCCTTCGTCAAAGGCAAATCCACTAGAGAAACGTTCCGCGAGATTAATGGTGTTTTGGGGAATGGCATTCTATCACTTAGAACCGCAGAGGAATGCTTTCGACGATTCAGAGCCGGTGAAAACGACACCATGGATAAGCCAGCCGGCGGAAGACCTGTGACGATGAATACCGATCAAATCATGGAATTTATCGAGTTAGACCGGCATGTGGCATCTCGTAACATCACCCAGGAGATGAGAGTTAGTCACCAAACCATTTTAAACCATCTGCAGAAGGCTGGATACAAACAAAAGTTTGATGTTTGGGTGCCGCATGATTTGACGCAAAAAAAAACCTTCTGGACCGAATCAACACCTGCGATGGGCTGCTGAAACGGAACAACCTCGACCCATTTTTGAAGAGGATAGTGACTGGCGACGAAAAAATGGATCACATACGGCAATATCAAGCAAAAACGGTCGTGGTCCAAGGCCGCTGGACCGTCCCAAACAGTGGCCAAGCCGGGATTGACGACCAGGAAGGTTTTGCTGTGTGCTTGGTGGATTGGAAGGCAATCATCCACTATGAGCTGCTCCCATATGGGGAGACGCTTAAGTCTAACAGGAGGGGTGTAGTGTTCCATCAGGATAACGCCAGACCACACACTTCGTTGATGACTCTGCAGAAGCTACGGGAGTTCGGATGGGAGGTTTTATCGCATCCACCATATAGACCGGGCATAGCGCCAAGTGATTACCACCTTTTCCTGTCTATTTCGAACGCCCTTGGTGGCGTAAATTTGGACTCAAAAGAGGCTTATGAAAAGCGGCTGTCCGAGTTCGTCGCAAATAAAGAGAGGGGTTTCTATGTGAGAGGTATTATGAAGTTGACGTCTAGATGGAAACAGATTGTCGAACAAAATGGTGCATATTTGAAGTAAATTCGACCACTATAACACTTTTTATAAAGCATTGAATGAAGAGCAAAGAAGCAGAAGGGAGTTGTTTGACAACCTAATATGTTGCGTGCCCGATATTCTTCAATGCTGTTATGTTTTCACAAAGAATCTTCATTTGTGTAAGTCGTATTTTGAATCACTAATGAAATGGTAATCTTAAGCAAATAGCAGAATCAAAATCTTTCAGTAAGTTGTTTTACAGATTAAAACAAAATAAGAACGAACGATAGATCTATATTATATCGCACGGTCAAGCTGATTGCCTTTTCAAATCTCCCCACTTCATGATATTCGTTAAAGTAGGAGAGCAGCTATAGTCTGATATTGAGGCGTGTTTAAATTCTAGACCACTCAGTGCACTTCGTTCAGATCCTGCAAATGTACGTGAAATCACTCCAGATCATTTTCTCAATGCTGGTCCATTTGTAACACTCCCTAAGCCACTTGTTGCAATTGATGAATCTTAAACTTTCTGCTCCAAATGGAGGCCGAGGCAGCTGATGAGAAATCATTTTTGGCAGAGATGGCAAAAGGAATATCTTGGTCAGTTACAACAGAGAACCAAGTGGCTTAAGCCTCATTATAGCTTTCAAATTGGTGATTTGATTCTATTCAAAGATAATTTGCTTCCTCCATCAAAATGACCATTAGCACGTATTACCGCCTTACACCCCGATAATGACGGTATTACCGCCTTACACCCCAATTGACGAGAGTATTGATCTTTTGTACTGCTACTTCTGAATACAAGCGATCAGTCAACAAATTAATTTTGCTTCCAGTCAAACCAATAGATCTTCATGAATTACAACGTTTGTCGTTTATTTTTACTTATCGTACAAAATTATACGTTCGTGGTGGGCGATAGGTTCGCCCTGCTTACATTATAATAGTAAGTTTCAAGTCTTACATGCCTCGGAACTGGCATTCAGTTTTGCCTTACTGAAGCAGACAATAAAATGACAATATAAGTTCCAATACTACGGATAAGGACTAGCCTTTTATACCTTAGTTTTCTACCCGCAACCAAGTTTGGACAGTGAGAACTATAAGGCATGCCTCCGTGCTGGGAGCGATTTTTCAGAGTGCTTCTAGACTTCTGTTAAATTCGCTTATTTTACTTGTTTGTGAGAATATCGAACTATAGATTTGGAGAAGTCGATTTAGCTTACCGATATTGCTCTTGGAAGATGTTGAAGTCCTACTTGTTATACACTTCCAAACAACGAAGGGGCGCAGCTAACTAATTCTTATTAAATTTAAACAAAATTTTATAATATATGTCAATTTGAGACGAGAAGATGAGCAGTAGTATTAAATAAAAATATAATTGCTTTAAAACCAAAGTTATGTCTATAAAAAATTTTTTATTCAATTTAAGAAGATTTTATTGACATAAATAAATTTATTCTCATGTGATGTATATATATATATATATATATATATATATATATATACACCACTCATTTTTAACACTCATTCTTTCGTTTAAATTTATTGTCATTGCTTTTGATTACAATAAAGAAACCAAAATAAATTCTTAAATTACAATATTATTTACAAATTAATTTTTTTAACGTCTATTAATTCTTAATAATATTTCTAGATATAATTTTAGTATTTCAGAATTTTTATTTTACTGAAAAAACGCTGAAAAATATCCTACCAAATCGGGTTTCGCAGTGCTGATGACCCTCTGATTCACAATCTAAAGCCTTAGCTATAATACCACGCAGTACATGTAGCTAAAATTGCTTCTGATGTCTCAGTAATTCGCCCAAGATAATAATTTAACCGATTTCATAAAGAATTCAATAATATCTAAGTAAAAAGTACTCTTATATATACAAATCTATATTTCTAAAAATAATTGACCGTAATTTACCTGTCGTCGCTTCTGTATAAAAAGATGCTTCAATGTAGCGTCCACTTCAAAAAATTCATATTTTGCCGACCATTTTATACAATATATATATGCATATTAAATATGACTTGGATGAAGAAAATTATACTTTCAAGCTCAAGCGGTACAACAAGATGTCCAATTCTCTCGAGATGACGTTTTCGAAGAGTATTATGTTCGGAGTATAGGAAATTTCTCGGGACGACTGCAATAGAGAGTTTTGTATTGGGGAGGTAGAATACAATGTCTAGTTATCCCAGGACGACTCTTACTGGGAGTGTACGTGTTCGAATGATAGAATATGAATCTCTTTATAGAAGTTGTACTGGCATACCTGGATTTTGTTTCCCATCAGCTATACACGAAATTCTCCGTAGAAGTCGTTCAAAAAATCCTGGAAATCGCATTCTATCATCTGAACCCGAAACTCCCCGTAGAAGTTGTCCCTACATACATGAACATTATTTCCTATCAACTAAACACGATACTCGACGTAGAAATCGTCTCGTCATACCTGGAGATCATCTTCTACCGTCTGAATATGAAACTCCCTGTAGAAGTCGTTCCATAACACCTGGAAATCGCATTCTATGATCCGAATATGAAATTCCCTGTAGAAGTTGTCCCGATATACCTAAACATCGTTTTCTACCAACTAAACACGATAGTCCCCGTAGAAGTCGGCCCGAGAAAGCTAGCATGGCTTCCTAACGACTAAACACAACACTCCCCGTAGAAGTCGTTTGGAAAGATCTAGATATCGCATTTTACCGTTCCAACACGAATCTTCCTATAGAAGCTGATTTCCTCATACCTGAATATCTTTTTTTAACAACTAAATAGAACATTTTCTGTAGAAATTGCCTATAGACACCTGGACATTGCATTCTATCATCCGAACACAACTGTCTATAGAAATCGTCTTCCGGCAACGGGATATCATAATCAACGGCCCGTACATTCCAATACAGTATTTCTCAGTAGAAACCGTATTTAAAATGTGTATAAAATGTATATAATATACATACTATATATATATACGATATATATATATATCGTATATTTCCGTTTTTTCAATGAAATACCGTGAATATTTTCGTAGTTATGCCAACTGAAATACCAACAAAATGTTGGTATACGCATAGGATATTATTTAAGCAAACGATGCATATTGTCTTTTTATGCAGAAATGACGATATATTTTATTTATATATAAATAGTTCCGAGGTTGTTGGTAAAAAACCCTATTTTGCAATTATTTCTTTTGTTCGAACTAAAAAAAAACATAGTCTCTTTTCACAATTTTGAAGTTAATAGAATGTATAAAAATAAAAATGCAATTTGTCGTCACAAACTATATTCAGTACGATTTGGCATACAGAACCATTTTATAAGAGAAAAAGAAAGAAAGACTGGGGTAGAGAGAGAGAGAGAGAGAGAGAGAGAGAGAGAGAGAGAGAGAGGGAGAGAGAGAGGGAGGGAGGGAGGGAGAGATATCCATGTAAGAGAAAATAAAATTTACGAATATCAAATGATATCCATAAGGTGTGAGAGCACTGTCAGATTAACCTGAAGAACAAAAAAGGTAATACCGACTGACGTCACACCTCCTTTAGGATACGAATCCCAAAGTTGAATATGAACATTCGTTTGAGTTGGCCTGGTATTAATACTTTAAGCGGACTACTTTGAGTTGATGTTCGTCATTCAAGATGCCACCTAGTGGCCGTTGGTGGAACTGATTGTTAAAACCATTAATTTAATTTATTGATGAAAGTATAATGATTTTCAATAAAAAAACATAGTCTATGTCCTTCCCACGATAATATAGAATCTATATGTCAAATTTCAGAACAATCGGTTCAGTAGTTTTTTCTGTTATCGTATACAAACAAAAACACGCTTTGTCTTTATAAATTAGTATAAATATATATATATTTAGAAACATTTGTTTAGTCCTTATACATAACTGTTATGAATAGGTAAAATTTGAAAAGACCAAAAGAGAATCATATATTTCGAATATAGTTTACTGTTCTATATTTAAGCCTCAATGTTATGCTTTTTAAATTGTTCCATCTTCATTTGTTTTGAGCATTACAAATCTATTGTTGAACCAATGTATAAACGAATGCATTTTTGAATGATTTTATTGACTATTCCAAAACTAACACTGTTCATTAGAAATACCGTAGAAAAAACTTGGAAACGAAGAATTTAATGACAAAAACTATAAAAAATTCGATTTGTGTTTTCAAAAAAATATTTCAAATAAATGCTATAGATTTTAGTAATGCATTTACTTTATTTTTTGTACATTTTTGTTATGAAACTTATATATATATATATATATATATATATATATATATATATATATATTATGACGAGGCCGCAGCCGAACTGCGATTCGTCTGCCGCGGCGTGCGCCAAACGTAAACATTGCACGACCTTAATGCGACCGGCCTGCCGGCCGGCGAAGGAGAGCAGAGCGGGGAGAGGGGGAGAGCGGAGTCGTCGCGGAGAGGAGAGTAGTTTTCGTTTTTTTAGTCGTGTCTCGACAGAGGTGAACGAAGCCACGTGCGTCCGAGCCGCGTAGAAAAAGAAGATTTTGATTTCGAGGCTTCGCGCTCGTGCTCGAAACGACACGGGAGAAATTCGGTACTCGTGCAGAAGCCCGCGCCGTGCGTAACGACGCGTCCCAGGCAAGCGAGGAGCAGGTGCAGGCGAGACCGCGAAGATCGCCCGAAAGAGCCAGCGGCTGCCAGTGCCAACGACCCGAGCAGGAGGTCCTGCTACGCGTGCCGTCGTCGAGTGTCGCCGGACCGACTTCTTTCTTTGTAACGGGCCGGCGCGTCGCAGCACGCCGAGACTCCGCTGCCGATGGGTGTAGATTCCCCGCACGGCGAAAAGCAAGAGCTACGTAGGTTGCGCGCGGGCCGCACGAGAACGGCCGCGCGTCGGTATTCGAACGGGAGTTCGTACAATCGAACCCACCCCGTTACAATATATATATATATATATATATATATATATATATATATATATATATATATATATATATAACATGATTTTTTTAACTGTGATATGGACAGTGATTTATACTAAAATTTTATAAGCTCATTATAAATATTTTCCATTGTATATTCCATTGTATATATGAATGTTGTTTAAATTAATGTGCTTGTGTAATAATGATAAATAGTTAAATCTATATATCACATTTGAATTGTAATTTTTTTTTATAAAAAGCTACATGTATTTTTTGTAAATTTAAAAGTAGATACTGGAGATTTAGTGAAATTCTGAAAGTTTTGTCCAACTAAATTTCATTGGAACTTTGGTAAAATCTAAATTATTCTGATGTGGTTCACATGTGATTCAATTATTCAATTTATATACAAACAAAATATTTGAACATAACAAAATGGTATGCATTTTTTTTGACAAGGCATAAAGTAGGACAGTCGGATGTGATTTGTATGTATTTCGACAACTCGATAGCGTACTGATGACGGATGCGAATATGGCATGTGTCAGGCATGTATTTTCATCAATGCAAATACGTTGAGGTTATTTTATCCATATCGGATCATATGTAGGTATGATACAGGGTGATTTCTACACACAAAGAAAAAAATATCCTTCTGAGTAAGGGAGAAAGCCAAATCAAGTATCAGTTACTATTTCTTTATATGAAAAATGAAACGACTAATGAACAATAATAGATGACTACAATGAAATATACCGATGATGATATCTAGATAATACTGTTATATCTTAGTTTCTAATATATTTCAATACTATTATATTTTAGTTTACAATCTCAATACATAAAAAAGAGTTGCTCAGTTATGTTTTAATGACATACATAATACCTGGCCGCACCTGGCTTTCGTTTTATCAGTCGCTTGTGCTTCAAAGATATTTAAAATATTCCAGATCATGACTCTTAGTTCTAGATTAGTACATTATTACGACGTTTGATTCACCACTATTTTATAATAGGTTCCCAATTACTGTATTTTCAATACATCTGTCACAATGCACTCCTGGCGCAATCCATAACGCTACAGTCGACCTATATGTTGGCGGGTACAGTATCTTAAGGGAAACGAGACACGAGAAAACGCGATACAGTGTAACATGGTTACAGCCCTAATTCCGCTTGGAGCGTCTACGTTTTGAATACTCAGATACTACCTCATGTATCTATTTCGCTGGTCAGCAATACAAATTAAGCATGTACATACGTGCTCATATGATTAGATGGATACATCGATACATACAGCAACATTATAACAAGGTGCAATCGCAATACGAGATACCATTAGTACGACCGCAACCAATTCAGGAATACAAAGCGCAAAAATGCAAACTCCACCAGCACTATTTCATTTAGGAAACAAATATTAACGAAAATTCTTGTAGATAAAACAAATGGAACTGTTTTTCAAGTGTGCTGGATGTAGATTTACCACTATTGAGTGCAAAGGCTCGAACCGAATATGAAGTATAACTCACTCTCTTCGTTGCAAAGCGACAACCCTGGCGTCGAATTGACCAGTAAAGGATGACCGTCAGACGCCCGATGAACTTGGCCGCAGCTATCTGACTGGTGATATGTGGAACACTCGTGATCTATTATTTGAACTTCCTCTTCATTATTGCGGAGCCCTTGCGTATCCGTTCTTACAATTTAAATAATATTAAATACTGTGAACCACGAGAAAAGAAAGGGAAATAAAATAAGAAAGTAATAAAGTTATAAAATGCAAGCAACATCTCCGTTTAGGCATTACAACATCGACGTGCTTCCATACCTTCCTGTTCCCGAGAGACAGATGAAACTTAACAACTTTTTTTTATATATACGAAAGTAGTGTAGCTAAGAGACTTCTGGATCACCGGAACTAATTGCGACCTAACGTCAGCAGGTGTGACGTCAGGAGCCCCTACGTCATCACATCCGGTGATCCTGAACTCTCTTAGCTCACAGCGTTAACATCACGCTGCGCCTACCACCCCTAGTGCTATATTTCTCTCTCTTACTCTCTCTCTCTCTCTCTCTCTCTCATGCTCTTGTGCTAGAGAGAGAGAGAGAGAGAGAGAAAATTATATAATTCTCTCTCTCTCTCTCTCTCTCTCTCTCTCTCTCTCTCTCTCTCTCTCTCTCTCTTGCTACTGGTAACGTCCTGCGCCCCTACGTCATTACTTCCGGTGATTCTGAACACTCATAGCTTACAGCGCTGACGTCACGCGCCATGACGTCACGCTGCGCCTGCCTCCCCTAGCGCTATATCCTTTTCTCTCTCTCTCTCTCTCTCTCTCTCTCTCTCTCTCTCTCTCTCTCTCTTGCAGTGCGGAGATTTCGTTTTGGTCATTGAAGGGTGCAGTTGCGCGACCCCACCTATCACCCTAATATGAAACAGAGAAAAGGGAGCGAGAGCTATATAGCTTTCTCTTTCTCTCTCTGTCTCTCTCTCTCTCTGTCTCTCTCTCTCTCTCTCTCTCTCTTGCTACCGGTGCACTTGACCATGCCTTTCTTTAGCCTAGTAGTCAACACTTTGTCCCATAGTTCGGAACAATAGTCAGCATATTGATGGTCCCATATTTCCGATCAATAAGTTAATACGATCCCATGTAGGTGCAAGAGAGAGAGAGAGAGAGAGAGAGAGAGAGAGAGAGAGAGAGAGAGAGAGAGAGAGAGAGAGAGAGAGAGAGAGAGAGCTATATGACAATGAATAGACAACACTTTTGTCTCAGTGTAAGAATCAATAATCAGAACCGGGGTGTTTATAAAACTTACTCATCTCTAATACTCTCCTTTTACCTTCATTTTTATATTATAGTTTTATGTATTTTTTTTTTTTTTTAATATAATTATAAAATATATTATGCATACAATCAAAGGATTCATACTAAGAAATAAATAAAATATTCACTAATTTTTTTTTTTGGAATTAATTTATTGAATTCAGAATTACAAGTTTATTAATTAAATTTCATTAGCTTATCTTATATGACACACATTTTTTTTACAACAATGCCTTGGTCGATACTGAGGGTTCATTCTTTGGTCAAATTTTCTCGAGAGCTTTAAAGTGAATTTCTCAAACACTTTGTCTCGCATCTTCATTCATAATTCTTCTACGTTCCCTGAGCACTTGTGACGGTCACGTTGGTATACGGATCCAGGTAGCTCTCTCGTATAGATTAGAAATAGTTTTAGCAGTGCTGGAAAACGTTTCTGTAATAATTTTTTTTTGTCTTTCTTTCCTCTATTTCATATGCAGGTATAGAGAAAGAAGCTTTCTCTACACAAGGCAGACACCTCAGACGAAACTCTATTTTCGAAAACAATACAATATCAATAAATGGTTTTTTCGTTTTCTAGTTTAGAAATACCTCAAGTTTAATTTTACTTGTATTAATTATACATCGAAAATACACCTGTTTCATTAATTTCTTGTGATGGTGGTGGACGATGATTTTCCAGAATCCAAGATTTCAGTAGATATGCATTCTGTACTGCACATACTGCTTTAAAGCATAATGTATGATGAGTGCAGTACTTATACTCACAAGCTTGTAATTTCCATAATGGAGGACACTTTAAGTCTTCGATATTTTTAACATTGTCTGAAAATTATTGCAGGTATCTTTTTTTTGAAGACCTTTTACAGAGATCGTACGAGCATTTTTTAAATAATTACTAATTGTTTTTTCTATGTCTTCATATGGTATATCACCTGAACTCCATGGTAACCCGTGATAATTACGTTTTAACCAGCGATTCTCACTCTTCTCATTCTCAGAAAGGCTAAACCATTTTTTCGGTGCTTGAAACAAATAAACTCTTGGCGCTTCATCTTCAAGATAAATTATTGCAACTTCTGTCAAAATAAATTCATTCGAACAGCTCTTGAAGCCTTGCACGTCTACAATGTACTCCATAATGACTAAGAATGATTTCTTGTAGTTTTACGATTGCTTTTATAGGTAAAGAAATACTCCCACCATTCTACTTTAAATTAAATACATACATATGTGCAATTCATATATTATATAGATTAGTTTGAACTTAGATTTTCTGTAAACTATATAATTGCTATATGTGTTTCCTTTAAAGCAACAGTCAGTCATCTACTTTCTTGGTAAAGGAAAATTGTTCATCACAACAGCTGTACATATTGATTTTCCATAGGAAGGATGCCCATAACAAAAGAAATTTCTCCACAACGTTTTCCGATATTGATTTTTTCTGAACTTTTTCCAACTATATAGCAGTTATGATGCAGCGAATTTAGGCAGTATAGTTTTCAATCTTGAACTATTCGAGCTTTTCTAACTTTATCGCAATTACGAAGCAGCAAGTATAGACGGTATAGATTTCAATCTTGAAGTGTTTCCAGTTTCGCGTTTCTTATATGTGTGTATTTGTGTGACTGGTTATTATCTGTTTTGTAGGTGATATTTATCTACTAACTTTATAGTAGAAACTAAATTATAGTGGAATAGTTATTTTAAAAATATACATTGTTTTAATTATATTTTCTTGAAGAAGAAAATAAAGAAATAAAAATTGCTGAGTGTTGTGAAGCATTATGGCATTGCTCAAACATTATCAGGATGCTATTCAACGCCTTCAAGAATCCTGTCTGTTTGTATCTAGGCAAATGACTGACAGAAAGGATATTGTTCGATGGATGGATTATGCGTCTGCAGCAGTTACATCGATAACAAATCTAATGACTCATTCTAGAATTGCATCTGAGAAGCGTCGATGTATTACATTTCTTAATCATTTTCAGAGTGTTTATTGCAAATTGGATTGTTTAGCTAAACAAGGTGGCGACTTATCGCAAAAGGAGAACAAAAAGGTAACTTGGAGTGATATTCAATCCGCTTTTAACAATTGCATAAAATCTGGAATTGTAACGAATATCAAACATTAAGATATTAGAAGATGCATTTGAATTGGTTGAGAAACAGATAAAAATATCGTTACAAGATCATTCATCACTTAAAATGAATACGATTCTGTCTGCTGAGTATTATAACTTCTAGAAAAAAAACAAAAGCATGTGAATTTATTAATTATACAAGATGATTATAATGATGAAAAAGAAAGTGTAAATAATAATGAAGATCCTCCAGCTCGTTACCATTATGTGTGGATTAAGAATTTATCTCGCTTGATAAGTTCTAAAGTCACAAAACGTAATGGGAAACTTTATCTTTGTGACACATGCTTACATTATTTTCTATCTAAAGAAAAATTAAACTTACATATTATGGATTACCAGGAAAAAACCATTGCAAAATAAAATTACCAACACAGAAGAATAATATTTTAGAATTTAAAAACTTATCATTCAAAGAGCGTTTACAATTTGTGATATATGCAGATTTTGAATGCATGTTACAAAAAATAGATGATCATAAGTATGCGAAACAAAAACATAATTCAATTAGCATTGGGGTTTATATAAAATCTAGTTACGATGAGACACTGTGTGAGTTTGAAAGCTACAGGCAAACAAATAAACAATAGGACCATCGCCTGCTGAATGGTTCACACAACAATTGCAAAAATTTTCAGTAATAATAACAGAAGTATACCAGAATGCAAAACCAATGAATCGATTGACAGACTTGGAGACTTTAAACTTTGAAACAGCAAAAGTCTGTCATATTTGCGAAAAAATTTTAATTGTACAGATAATAAAGTTCAAGATCACTGTCATCTTACAGAACGGTAAGTATATTTTAGAGTTTTATGTTAACAGTTTTATAAAATTTATATATCGATTTCAGATACCGAGGTCCTGCACATAACTCGTGTAATTTGAATTATAATGATTCCAAAGTTATACCTGTTATATTTCATAATTTATCGGGGTATGATACGCATTTATTTATTAAAGAACTTGCAACAAATTTTGAAGGACATGTATATGTTCTCCCGGAAAATAAGGAGAAATATATAGCATTCATAAAATATTTACAAGAAATGGAGATTAGTTTTAGATTTATCGATTCGTTTCGATTTATCCCCTGCTCCCTTGATATATTAGCGTCATATTTAGAAGAGCATAGTATTTTAGAAAATACTTTTAAGAGGGACTATCGATTAAACGAGTAAAGTCAATTAATTGAACGAAAAGGTGTCTTCCCATATGAATATATTTCATCGTTTGATAAATTACAAGAAACGGAATTGGCAGCCAAAGATGCATTTTACAGTAATTAAAACAATTCCACTATTACTGATAAAGATCATCAGCATACTAAACAAGTGTGGAAAGATTTTATGCGCTTTCTGGCACATCATCTATTCTTGAAGCTCAATATTTTCCTCCTATTGAGCTCTCATCTAATAAAAATTGTGTTCTCGGTTTATTCGAGCCTTTAACATTTAACTCGATTCCCAATATTGATGAAAGCAACAACAAGTTTTATGTTGATAAAGAAGAAATTACACTACCGACCGGTAGTTACGAAATTGAAGATATTGAAAATTACCTGAAGGAAAGATTAACTTCTAAAGGTATAATATTAAGTCTTAAACCTAATAACAGCACACTTCGTAGTGTTATTGAGTGTAGTCATCAAATCGATTTTGAACCTAAGGATTCACTTGGTAAATGCACCAATCATAATGCAGCATACAAAGTTACGTGTGCTCTGCACAATGTAAAATTATTAAAAAAATACTATCTCGATATATCCTCAAAGTAGAGCTCCTTTCAAGGCGAACAAAAGTATTATAGTATAATAGTTAAAGAAAAATGTGTGTCATATAAGATAAGCTAATGAAATTTAATTAATAAATTTGTAATTCTGAATTCAATAAATTAATTCTAAAAAAAAACTGGTGATTATTTTATTTATTTCTAAGCATGAATCCTTTGATTGTATGCATAATATATTTTATAATTATGTTAAAAAAAAAATACATAAAACTATAATATAAAAATGAAGGTAAAAGGAGAGTATTAGAGATGAGTAAGTTTCATAAACATCCCGGTTCTGATTATTGATTCTTACACTGAGACAAAAGTGTTGTCTTTTCATTGTCATATAGCTCTCTCTCTCTCTCTCTCTCTCTCTCTCTATTGCACCCGCATGGGATCGTATTAACTTATTGATCGGAAATATGGGACCATCAATATGCTGACCATTAATCCGAACTATGGGACAAAGTATTGACTACTAGGCTAAACAAAGGTATGGTCAAGTGCACCGGTAGCAAGAGAGAGAGAGAGAGAGAGAGAGAGAGAGAGAGAGAGAGAGAGAGAGAGAGAGAGAGGGAGAGAGAGAGAGAAAGCTATATAGCTCTCGCTCCCTTTACTCTGTTTCATAATAGGGTGATAGGTGGGGTCGCACAACTGCACCCTTCAATGACCAAAACGAAATCTCCGCACTGCAAGAGAGAGAGAGAGAGAGAGAGAGAGAGAGAGAGAGAGAAGAATATAGCGCTAGGGGAGGCAGGCGCAGCGTGACGTCATGGCGCGTGACGTCAGCGCTGTAAGCTATGAGTGTTCAGAATCACCGGAAGTAATGACGTAGGGGCGCAGGACGTTACAAGTAGCAAGAGAGAGAGAGAGAGAGAGAGAATTATATAATTTTCTTTCTCTCTAGCACAAGAGCATGAGAGAGACAGAGAGAGAGAGAGAGAGAGAGAAATATAGCACTAGGGGTGGTAGGCGCAGCGTGATGTTAACGCTGTGAGCTAAGAGAGTTCAGGATCACCGGAAGTGATGTCGTAGGGGCTCGTGACGTAGGGGGGCGTGACGTCAGACCTGCTGACGTCAGGTCACAATTAGTTCCGGTGATCCAGAACTCTCTTAGCTATACTACTTACGAATTTTATAAAGATATACAGTTTTTTCATGTTAGAACATTAAACGCAAGCATTGTAATTGAAATAAATTATTAAATTTGTGAAAACGTTTACATAAGCGTAAATTAATCAAGTCGTCAAATGCATCTGATTACAAGGAATACTTATTTTTGCTCTAACTATACTCATAGAATAATAACACCGGACAGCATGCTTTGTGGCTGACAAAATATAATTATAACTGCTCCCTTAAATTTTATGGTCAGCGTGATCATATGGATAAGGCGAACTACACTTCTTGTTGGCATATATGCCCTTAAGAAGTGTTCTTGTATAAAAGTCTATCTTTATTGGTATTGGAGTTTTTTTCGTTAGTATTAACATATTATCAATATATCGATGCTCTTAACGAAGACTAGCACAATTTATTTCGTGATGAAAAGTAATCCAATTCACAATTTGTGACGAATAGTAGAATAACTCTATTCTATGATGAAACGTAGTGCAATAAAAATTCTGCGATGAAAAGTGAGTAAATGTACGCGAGAAAGCGCGTGCTTTAACTGCAGTTTCACCCTTTAGTAGCTATTTATCCTTGACAATTCTTTTTGGATATCATAATAAAATACGTATAATTTCACTTAAAATTATTTTAAGGACTATATAACCAGTTATAACAATCTGTATAGATATGTCACTATCATACTTCTAAATAAAAAATTTCTTCATCATCTATTTCTTTTAATATTTTTGATTTATTTGTAATAGTAAATTTATAACAATAACGAAAAAGTTTTAGAAATAATAGTTAGAGCTTCGGAACGTGAATATTGTACATTTAGTTGTCTGATTTACTAATGGAATAGTAAAGACAATAAGAAAATTTATATACACAGTGTATGCCAAAAGTTTTAAGATTGATGGTACAAATGACACAATAAATATATAAAATTTTTTCAACAAATTTTTTATTCAAAGTAGTCTCCATTAGAAGTAATACATATACGTTGGCACGATCTTCTAGTCTCTTTATGTTTTTTAAAAACTTTTCTTTTGGAATAATTTTAAATTTTGTCACAGGTTCTTATATCTCGTCTATAGATGCAAAACGATTCCCCTTAAAGTCAATTTTTAATTTTGAAAACAGGAAATAGTTAGGAGGAATCATGAGGTCAGTATGGTGGGCGACTGAGTACAATAAACATTTTTTTAGCCAAAAATTGAATGTTAGTTGCCGCGATATGTGCTGATGCATTATTGTTCAAGAGAAAAAAGAGCGGTCTTTTCAAAACTCGGGTCTAACACGCGCAATTCTTTTGCACAAATAATCAAGCACTTGTTGCTAGAATGCAGCATTCATAATAATACCTTATCAAATCAGGTGCATGAGAAACTCGTTGCTCTTGCTATTCAGTTAGCGCGTGTGGAATGAAACACGCGCACACTTTTTTTTCAAGTGGTTCGTTATAATACATTGAAGGGTGGATTTTGGTATTCCAGTAAATTTTTTAATCAATCTGCACCTAGAGTTACAATTATCCTTTGTCGCAGTTACAACTTCTGTTGATGTTATTGTCACTCTTCGCCGCGCATAACCGCCCGCTCCTTTCGTCGTCTTCAACCGACTTTTTACCGGCCGCAAAGAGGATATACCAGCGAAAAATAGTAGCGCAGGAATCCCTGACGTATTGACTATCCTTGGATTGATGAGAAGCTCAAAACGCTCATCAGTAATTGCCTTTTTCTATAATTATCAGCTTTAGAGCAAAAATGGATAGAACATAAAAAATTTATTTCAGTAAGATTATAGATGTTATTGAAATACAAAATCCAACTTTTGTTTTGACAATTTATTTCGAAACTCAACATTGTCCATACAACATGATTTTGAACATTTTCTAAATATTTTTACAATTATAATTTTACAAATATATAAAACCAAATATGTACATTTTTATTTCATCAATTTTTTCAATTATATTCTGCCGAGGATAAATTTACGATAACAAAATGTCGTTGACTCCCGGAATGTATGAAATGATACAATCAGTTCACTCACATTCTCTGAGACTCGTTTTCTTAGTCCACAGTTTTCATTATTTATTTTATTTAATACTTTTTTTGACAAAAAAAGTTGGTTTTTATATATAATTGGTAATTTTCGTCAATAAACAAAAGAACGCTCATACATTTTTTTATACATACATTATCGCATCGTGTTGATATAGCGTATTCATACAATGTAGTAGTTTAATTTCAGAGAAACTAATTAGTGTATATTAGGTGCTACATTGGCAAGCACTCTTATACAGTACCTTAAGTGTTCATTTCTCATAAAAATTTGTTGAGAAAAAACTGGACAATTTATCATTTGTATTCTTACAGTACAAGTGGGATGATGGAGGAATTGGGGTCTGATGAACCTAGGAATATTTACATTTATTTACAGAGATTATCAATAATAGCAGAAATATGCATTCGTTAGCCAGAAACATAAATTACAATCTTAATTTATTATTATTATTATTATTATTGTAATTATTACTATTTGTAGAAGTCAATACGGCAGAGTAAAGTGAAATAATGAATTTATTAAAACAACAAATAAAATGTTGCATGCACGATATAGGTTGCAAGCTAAGCTTTAGGCTTGCAACCTTTCTGTTTAGCGTCGAAACTCGAAGTGAATTCTGACCTCCGCTGAAGGCATTACAATACCTCGGGTATGGTCATTTTATGGTTACATTATAGGATCAGTCGATCGCTCTAATGACGTCATGCCAAATGCCTGCCACAATTAGTCCGAACAAGTTCAAAACTGCATCGATAATCCTACTTAATATACTACAATAATATGTCTAATAGTTATATCTGCCAGAGGCTTAAGTATCAACGGGAAGTTTAGACATTATTTTAAATTAGTTTCAATAACTTTTCAAAAATCTAACACTATTATTGATAATATTGTTAAAATGATTCATTTTAATTCATAGGATTATTATTAATATTATTAATTCGGACTATGCAATTCACCAGTATTTTTGTGTATATTTTCAGTGATTATCCTTACTATCATACAATGGAATTGACATATTATGTCTCCAATGAGGCGAGTCATACATTGAAAAGACTTGGAGAATTTACAGTGCCTTGTTGCAAACCATTTTCTATACAGAAATATTTGGATGTAATATAAATGCCACCAAATATAATAAAATATTTATTAGAGATCTTACTCCAAACGGTTTCAATTACGTATATAAGGAAATTCTTTTTCATCATTTAATAGATCAGTCCTTCAGTTCACATTCCTTAAGGTCTATTAAACTAGCTGCTATAGGTTTTTCTTTATCAATTGGCCAACCGATACCCGATGTTAATTTAGTTATTGTCTGAATGATCGAATGTTTGGGGCGTAAACTGAATTCATTTTCAGGAGTTATATGATTTTTAGCGCAAAAGGAAACTAATAAAATATTAATGATTATTTCTTACATTTCACTGATATTGGGAAAGAGATTTATGGGGCAAACGTTAGAGGGCGAGAAGCTATCTTTGTTTTCCTTTGTAATTACAATGAGTTAAGCTTTTTTATATTTGTTCACAAAATATATGTTATTTAGTGTATTATTGAAAATTATTGTGAAGTATCATTTTATTTTAACGAGGAATTTCGTCGAAATTGTTTAAAAAATATGTTTGGGATATCATCCAAGCCGGCTGATGTTTTATAGTTTAATTTTGCTATGATTATATTTAAGTCAGTATAATTTGTAAAAAATTTAGTTTCTGGAGTAATAGCATCCCCCGTCTCGGCTTCTCCCGAGATTCAAAGTTACCGATTTCTTTTAACATTAAAATTATAATATCTCTGGATATATAATATTTTTGGTAACAGTAAGATTTTGTGGTAACAAAATATAACGATGCTCTGAATTATCAGTTCTAGAAAGTTAAACATATAATTGCCCATGTAAATAACGTTCTGGACTTTCTTGATTGTAATGGCTAAAAATGTTTATTGAAAACTTCAGTCTTTTAAATTGAAATGGAAACTCTATTAGGATTATTGGAATTACGGTATCAGAGCCGTCTCTACTGCAGCTGGAACAGTTTAAATAGTCGGTTCAATAACATGATTTCTCATATACTTGACTCGCAATCTTGTGCCATTATATAATCTTGGAGGGTTAAGGTTTCAGAGTAAAGTAATAGGAACTTCTAATTTAACTCGGAGAATACATGGTGGAAATCCTGCAGGATTTAAAGAATTTGATAACTCGTTGGAAAATGAATAGTATCTTCAGTATTACTAGTATTATCGATAAATTTATATGCCTTAACATGGACCACGATCGTTTTCGCTTGATATTGTCGTATGTGATCCATTTTTTGTTGCCAGTCACCATCCGCTTCAAAAATGGGTCGCATTCGTTCCATTTCAGTAACACATCGCAGGTGTTGATTCGCTCCAAAAGATTTTTGTGCGTCAAATCATGCGGCACCCAAACATCAAGCTTTTTTTGTATCCAGCCTTCTGCAGATGGTTTACAATGGTTTGGTGACTAACTCTCATCTCCTGGACAGTGTCACGAGATGCCGTATGCCGGTCTAACTCGATAAATTCCATAATTTGATCGGTATTATCCATGGCGATAATACGGCTGGCTTATCCGTGATGTCCTTTTCACCGGCTCTGAATCGTCGAAACCATTCCTCTGCGGTTCGAAGTGATAGCATGCCATCCCCAAAACACCATTAATCTCACGGAACGTTTCTCTAGTGGATTTGCCTTTGACGAAGGCAAACTTTAAAATAGCGCGAATGTCGGCGTTAGTGAGCTCCACGTTTAAACGTCTATAACTTTTGAACGCAATCTCCGAACTAATCATGCATAGCGTCGTTTTGTACGTTATGTCAAGACCTTTCAAATGATGTATAGTATTGCCATATACGAGCTCTGTAGCACTTTGTACAAAGATACGAAATTCATAAAACAAAAAGGTGGAAGAGAGATATTTGACAACCTAATAGTTGAACCCTCGTCTCATAACGTAAACGTTGTTAACGCGCATTTTTTCCGAAAAATTATTACAGGTATAATTTTTAATAAATCTTACGACTTTGCTAGTCAATCCGATATAATGTTGTTGTCAGACTCTTTTGAAACTTGAGATATTTTATTCTTATTCTGAATATTTTTGTTGTGTAATCATTTATGATGTTTTTTCCACAATGTTTTTTTTTCGTCAACAAAGAACATTTGACATTTCGACAATATTTCTGTTATGTTCTTTTCTTAAAAAATTAAAACATAATTTTAAATTGCATATAATTTCCCAAAGTTTTTCAACTGATTCATTTTTATATATTCGTCAGTCAGGAAAACAGTCTGCTTCACAAAAAGAAACGCAATTTATTTCAGAAACCCTTCTTTCATTACTGCTGCTTTGTTTCTGTGTCATAACATTCAATATTCCGAAATTTGGAAATTTATCTCTCTTATCATTATATACATGACTATTTCTGTATTGAAGTTAACTTGACATTAAAAATACCTCCAGTAACAGTCAATTCAGCTTCCTTAAACAAAAATTCGCTAAGTATTTCTATAACATGTTTGATTTTTTTGCAGCGTATTTATTATAAGCATATTTTAAAGTAAAGGTAATTTTTAACCAATAATAGTTATTAATTCTGAATTATACAAACAAGCATTTAAATCTAATGTTTTGAACGCTATTACGGAGTTCCCTAATTTCGTTGAAAATTCAACCAAACCAATTTTTCTCTAATATCGTAAAAATTCTATATCTTTAAAAATGTTTTCTAGAATACATTTTTGATTTCCAAAATGCAATTCTAATATTTTCATATTTATTTCCGTATCATTTGTTGTGAATTATAATGAACCGACACTTTTCCGCGTTTTTCTTTATAGAGCATCGAATAACCTCGACATATGTTCGCGTACATTATAATTGTCAAATTCTGAAGCTAAATTATATATTTATCTATAAAATCAGACAACTTTCTCGCAGTGGTTAATCTATTTGCTAATCTCGAATTTCCGTCGCTACATGAATTTTCTCGCACCGCATACTAAGTCTTTTCTATAACATTTACTAATCATTCAGTCTAATCAAAAATAGTATGTGAGTTCTCTTGTATTACAGTTAAAGGATATAATTATAAATGTATAAATGTAAAGATACAGTTAAAGCGACAAAACTCGTGCGAATATTTGCAGCTTCAACCGCTTCACCTGATATTCCTCGTGTTAACGATGGCAAAATAACCTCTTGATTTGTCAGATCACTAACTTCGTCTTTATTATCATCTTGGCACATTAAATCTCGATCATTGTTAATCTGTTTGGATTAAATAGTCTGGGCTGTATTTGGGTGATGACAATGTGCTACAACTGATGTTGATCGGTCGCAGATTTGCCCGACCCGACCCGACGTAGTTGCGGAGATTGTGAATAATCTTTTATTTCATCTGGACGACGTTATATTTTTCCTCCGACGAAAAATAAGAACAGAATATAATTAATTATTAAATGATTTTTTTTGTTACCTGAAATCTTTAATTTTAAATGATTACATATAAATAAATTCAAAAAGTGTAATATTATAATCTCATAATATTTTCATTTCAATAAATAAATTATGAATTTAGAATTTGACTCATAATTCTCGGATTTCGACACCATTTGTTATTTATTGAAATAAAATAAAATTGACGGAGGCATTTAATTAATGTTTTATTTATTTACTTAATATTATACTTAATTTTATTTACTTAATCCCCTTGAGACCACGTTCCTATAAAACTGTTATTATTTTTTTATTTGTTGTGCCGCGAAGTTGCCGCCGAATTCGTTCTAAAAATCTTCAACATTTTCAATCGCTTCTCTACCTCCGACTCAAGAAAGTGCCTCGTCGATGTTTCGAACAAACTCCTTTGAACCCACCTCATATATTTCATAATGTATATCCAGAACGCAGGTTCAGCCAAATAATCAATATTTCAAGTGTATCCTTCTCTTCGTTGCTTCTTAGATCAAGGGCCAGGGATAACCCTGGACCAGGGGTGGACTGGCAAGTTTAATTCATCCCCTTAATTTTAAAATTATTCCGACCCTTACCTATATATATATATATATATATATGACATTAACAATAAACTTTATAATAATTTACTTGACTTAGTTTCGCAATCAATTATCTCTTCGTTTAAGAGATTGTGTAAAATTTCTTTTTGGACTGACATTAACATAAAAGTATCTATATGATCTGGACTTAAAGTATTTCTTAACTGATTTAAAATATATTTTAAAGTTGAAAACGGTCGCTCGCATGATACTCGCGTTATTGAAAGAGTTAGAAGGTACTTGTAAGCAGCGTTAAATTAGGGTAAACGCAGTTATATAAATTATATTTATGTAATACAATATAATAACAAACTGCACAATTTTTGCATTTTTCTTTTTTTCCGTATTAAAATGTTTCCTCATGTTGACATGATGAGTCTAAATTATATAGACCATCATACCATTATTAATTGAATCAGAGTCAATATCAGTGACAATATCATTATATTTATCAGTCAAAGCTTTTTTAATTCTGTCCATTTACTCGAAAAATCTTTAAGTTTCGAATAAAATTGCAATTTTTCGCTTAGTGTTTTAAGCATAGCAGGTAAGAATGGAAAATTTAAGGTAAGAATGGTAAGAATTTATAAAATTTTATGAATCTAATAGATTTATGTCTGAATAGAAACCTTTGTCGCTATTGAAACTTTCCTTAATACTAGTCATTATATAAACTATAGCAGCAATATAAATTTCAATTTTAAATTTCTGTTTCGGATTAATCGACGAATCGTTACAAGCTTCTCCAGCTAAACGTTTTTTTCTATGGTTTCTAATCATTTTGAAAGAATCGCTTACAATAATGTCAGATTCTTTTTCCTCTAATTTATTATTTGTCCATTTAACAAACGTATTAGTTTGTTCGTTTACAGTATTAAAATCGTTTCGAATACTTTTTAATTCATTTAGAATCACATATATCATTCTACTCGCTGTTAGTATATCCAATCCTTCAGGATGCAGATATTTAGAGAGAGATGTGGTGACAGCAAAAATTCTCAAAGTGTTTTTGACATTAAAATTATTTCAAATAAAGTTAAGTTGTCAATAAAATTTTGAACTTGATTAGGGTTCTATGATTTCTTGAGCTGGAATTACATATTGTCTACAAATTCATGAGCAATTCAATGTACAGACTTTTAATCAGGTCTTCGAAGTCTCCAAATATTTTAGTTAAAGCACAATGTTTAGCCCGCCACCATGTATCGCCAATTAAATTTAAACGCTGTTATGTGTCAGTATTATTTTTCCACATATTCATCCTGATATTTAACTCTCTTAAAAAACTTGCAATGCAATTTAACAAGCTAAACATATTTAAAATTTCTATTATAGATTATGTACAGTTACAAATGTCTAAATTAAGTCGGCGAGCATAGCACCAGACGTACTTTTGCTCAGCGGATATGGTACTTAACCAATGGTTAAATCCATTATCTACTCCTCTCATATTAGATGCTCCATCTGTAGAACTGCTAATACATTTTACCAACACTATTCCAAGATCTTCCAAACACTTTTTCAAAAGTTCAAAAATACCCTGCCCAGTTGAGCATTCATTGTTTACCACAGTAATGAATCTTTCGCGTACAATACTGTGCCTATCTACGTATCGTATAATGATTGAAAACTGATCAATCACTGTTATATCCTGTAATAGATTTGAATAGAAAATAGTCCTGCATCTTTAATTTTATTAATAATTTTATATTTCATCAAATTATTAATCACTTTTATCACATTTTTAACCTTATTTTTCGACAAAAAAGTCACTAAACTTCCTCTTCCATGACCTTCAACTTCTGAATTTTGTCAATTATTATGCGCTATCGTACTTTTTTTAATACTTCGTTTACGTGTGTTTCTAAAAGAGGATTAAATTTTGCTATTAATAATATTAATTCTAAAAAATTGCCATGATCTATTTTGTTGTCATGCGAACTATATCCACTCTCGTTAGATGAATCTCGAAAAGATAAACCTTTTTTACCTATTACTTTGACTACTTCTACTACTCTACTTTTTATAAATAATTTGTCAATAATTTGACGATGAGCTTTTATGTTACCATGCTCTTCTAATTTTTGAGTCAAGCGTGACCAGTAATTAAAGCCTTTCGAAATAAATATCAGGTATGTGAATAAGTCTTTCCCGTTTTTTTTCAAATTTTGAGCCTTTATTGTGAAAAAATGGTTACAAATGAATTATTGAAAGTATTGGCCATCGCTAGCTACAACTTTTTCCCATCTTTCTGGCAACATACGAATCCCGTTGCGAAAAAATTCGACCGGTTTGGCCTCTATCCAGTCATCCACCCATTTTTTGGCTTCCTCGTAGGAATGGAAGTGCTGGTCAGCCAGGCTATGCGTCATCGATCTGAAGAGATGGTAATCAGACGAAGCAACGTCTGGACTATACGGCGGGTGGGGTAGGACTTCCCATTTGAGCGTTTCTAAGTATGTTTTCACCGGCGGTGCAACATGTGGGCGAGCATTGTCATGTTGCAAAATAACTTTGTCGTGCCTGTCGGAGTATTGTGGCCGTTGTTCTCGCAGTGCGCGGCTCAAACGCATCAATTGTCGTCGATAGACCTCGCCTGTGATCCTTTCATTCGGTTTCAGAAGCTCATAGTAAACCACACCTAGCTGGTCCCACCATATACAGAGCATGAGCTTGGCGCCATGAATATTTGGCTTGGCCGTCGATGATGATGCATGGCCGGGTAGTCCCCATGATTTTCTTCGCTTCGGATTATCGTAACGTATCCACTTTTCATCGCCAGTCACGATACGATGCAGAAAACCCTTTCTTTTATGTCGCTGAAGCAACTGTTCGCAAGTGAAAAAACGCCGTTCGACGTCTCTCAGCTTCAGTTCGTACGGCACCCAATTTCCTTGCTTTTGGATCATTCCCATGGCTTTCAAACGCTTGGAAATGGTTGTTCGGTCAACTCCCAATGCTTCAGCAAGTTCTTCTTGCGTTTGACAAGAATCTTCATCAAGCAAAGTCGCCAATTCTCGATCTTCAAAGATTTGCGGCCGCCCGGAACGCTCCTTGTCTTCCACGTCTAAATCACCGCTTTTGAAGCGTCGAAACCATCCGCGAACACTTGAATCATCGACACAACCTTCTCCATAAGCCTCCTGAAGCAATCGATGCGTCTCGGCAGCAGATTTCTGCAAATTGAACCAATAAAGTGAAACTTCCCGCAAATGACGTCGACTCGGCTCAAATTTCGACATTTTCACGATATCAAAAATTTATGATGCGAAAAAATTTTAACTAATGTGTTAGTATGGAATTGTTGACATATGAATAAGCTTTGATTATGACATATGTAACCATTGAATACTCGCACAGTATTGGTGGCGCCATCTCTTACAAAAAACGGGAAAGACTTATTCACACTCCTAATAAATATTTTTTTGTGGCTTGAATATCGTTATTACAATCATAAAACATTCTACAAATATAACAATAAAGTTATTTATCATCTTCAGAGAAAGATACACTGTCTTTTGTCATTACTTATTGTAAAATATACTTTTCTTGGCACAAATGGTAATCCTGATACAGCTGAACGTTGATTAGAATGATATTGTAAATAATTTCCAATGCAAGAATCATCCGGTTTTTTCAAATATCCAAAATTTCTATCTTTGTTCAAAGAAATTGCATTTTCTTCAACAACATTTTTATCATGTTTTTCTTGATCTTAAGATTCTGATACAGATTATTCTGCACTATGGTCGTTGTTTCGTTAGCTCTACTATTAGATGCTTGAAACATATCTTTGATAGAAAAACAAGATTATGTATCATCTTCATGCAGTGTTTGTTTTTTCATTCGCAGTTTTTTAGTTCCACCTTTAACCTTTTTTTTTTAGTTTTCCTTTTATCATTACTCATATTTTATATCAATGCGTTTTAATAATATAATTTATTAAAATACAATAGTTTTTCTGATTCCTTCTTAATAAATGTGACCACGCACAGTTGAACCAATGTGCTGCTTTTATTCTAACATGACGTGTTTTCCGTTTTTCTATTAAATAAATATTAAATTCTTTTCAACAGTTTTATATACTATATTTTACATAATAAATATATGTCATGCTATTTTAAATTACGCGCGCATTACATTTTTGAACGTCGTCTGTCAGCTCGCCTGTACAGCAGACATTGTACTTCCATCAATGCACGTTATGACCGCTTTTTTAATTCAATATCCCCGCAAAATGATCATTGACACATAAGAGTACTCCATACTGCGATCCCAGCGCCACGATGAACTATTAAAACGGAAATGAAAATGTGTAAACCGTAGATTTCGTTTTGCGTCCTCATTTTACGTTTTACAATGTTGAAACAAATTTTATACGAATCTTTAAAAAATGCTACAATCGGGGGTATCCCTTACTGCTTTCATTATATGTTTCAATTTAGTTTAAAAAAATAAGAAAATGTGTATCTCACTGCCGTCTGCACTATAGACATCGCCGCTTTGCAGTAACATCAAATAATAACAAATATTATAAATTTTATACGTATAGTACAGATCAAACTTGGATAGCCCCGGATGTAGAATTGAATAATGAATCGAATGAACTTTGTTTCATCTTTCTATTCATAGAATTGACAACAATTAACAACTAATAATTTCTATTGAATTATTGTTTACATGTTTATTTAATTAATCATTAAATTACAATTATTATTGAAATCAAATTTTAATTTTCTATTATTTTTAATTCTTAAAAAGTTAAATCTGGAGATAATTAACATTATAGGAGAGAAAAGAAGAAGACCACCGGCCGGTGGTCTGGCACCAAGAGCTCACGTTCATTTCGTCGTTGGGTCGTATTCTCTTTGGCGTCGGTGTATAAAGGTTGGTGTATTTTTCTTTTTATATATTTGTTGTCCTTTTGGTTTTCAGTACAATATTGTGTACTTCTACTTTTCTTTATCAAATTTCTTTTCGATTGAAATTATTAAATATAATAAATTAACTTTAGTAGTGTGAAAGAGACGGAGAGATATAATCATAGAATAATATAGCAAGAGTAACAAGCGCGCTCCCGGCTTTATTTGATAGTACACCTTGTTCTTCGTAAGGTGGCGCTCTTGTTGCTCTGTCTCTTCGTCAGACTTATAAATTCACCTCTCTCATACCCTGTGTGAACGGATATGCGCGTTAGTTGATCGCGGGTGCGTATTAGGTAGGGTTAGAATAACAATTGTTATAATTTTATTAAATTGAATAAAAATTTAAATTATTTTATTGATTAATAAAATAAATTTACTTTTGATTTTATTTTTCTTATAGAGTAGAAAATATTAGACACATTCTCCTCCCTGCACCTGATCCTTCATCCGTCTTTCCCTGAATTACTGATAATTTATCCAAATATATTATTATTTATATAATTTCCAGTGTAAGTAAAGGTATGTCTGAGGAATAAATAACAGCAAAGAACTTACGGTCCAAAAAGTTTGTTTTAAACAATTTAATCCGTTCGGGGTTCTTTGCACCTTTGTGAACGGATACATCTACCGGGTGTTTAACTATTAAGTACCCCGTTACAGAAATGGCGCCCAACGTGCTTTAGTCATTTGAGATGAAATTATTTTTTTGTAATAATATATTTTCTCTCATTCATACAGTAATTTTGTCAAAGCACTTGGCGAATTAAAATACGCCAATTTTGAACCCACGAGGGAAAAATTTTTTTTTATATTTTTAAATAAATTTTTCTTTTCTTATTGTTAATAAGAAAGAAAATTTAGTTTTTTTTCCTCGTTTCTCAAACTACTTTTTAAAAAAAACGTGATTAAAATATACAAAATTTTTTTTGTGTGTGTATCTTTTATAATATCAGGCTATATACAGGGTCTACCCTCCTTATCGAGTAGGTGTCGCACCCGTAGGCGTTAGAGTAAATATTTGCGTTAACGTTTTAAAATATCTGTCAGGCAAGGTAAACAGTGTAAAGTGTGCGTGACGTGAATCCTTACAGAAACTAGGGGAATAAAAATAGTTTTAATTTTTTTTGTGTGAGTATTTTGTTGTTGATATTATGACAGAGCCTGAGCCTAGTTCCATCTTTTAAAAAGTGGAGTACGCAGAAGTGTTCATCGTTGTCTGTTCCTGGGCTTAGAATATATTTTCTATTTATTGTATTTGTTTTTGTTTTATTTATTAACTATTTTGTTAATTCTTTTTATTATTTTTTTTATCAAATTAATAATATTTAGATATAGTAGGAATTGATACCTCTCAAGGGACGGAGACATCAATTCCTACCATTAATAAATAAATACAATAAAATCAACGCCCAGGATGACACCTCAGGCTTTCCATATAAGGCAATACAAATTAATTTAAAGCTTTCCCAAAAAGAGGAGTCACCTCACGAACACTGAGGAACTGAAATTGTGTTAGGTAAGTAATATTTTATATTGTATTTTTTCTCCTTCAGCTTATAGAGAGCACCCATTTTTTTTAGCAGGTCCCTCTATAAAGATAATAACAACGCAGTTCGAGTTATCCTCCACTTTTATCGTTGTATATATAGGTATCTTTTGTGTATTACGACATGGTCAAAAGACCAACCTCTCCCTCCCTTAAAGCACCGTCGACTCCAGTCGACCAATGGTGCTTATACCTAACAAGAGGTGAAGTTGATGATTACCTCCATCAGCTGTCTCTGCGAAGCGCTGGTACGATATTTGACCGGCCTCGCAGAATAAACCAATGACTGAAAGGAGAGCATGACCAGAATGATTTTGTAGAAGAAATAGAAGAAGATCCGGGTCATGTCTTTCTTAAGCATGAGTCAGCCAGGAAATCCTTCATTGAAAGGATTATTGCCCAGGGTGATCCTTCCTGGCTAGACTCAATGACTGATGGGGAAGAAAGGCATCCATTGGAGTCACTGGAGCATGAGGAAGAGGTCCAACGGAATCTCGAAGACTCTAGATTGCGCTTGAGGATGGGTCTGACCATCCAGCCTGGTGTGGATGAGCAGACGACTGCAGGAGGCCTACTCCTCCCACAAGAACAGTCGGGACAGACAACCCCACCCCCGTCGTCAAGCGCAATCCCCACTTCCCCACCTGGCAGTCTACCTCCATGCACAATGGAGCATATTATGCAGTTTATGGCAGTTCAAGACCAACGAACGAAGTGGTTAGAAGAAGCGCTGGCTGCCATAACCAACCAATTGTCAGCTATGTCTCAAATTCGTTCCGCACCGGTCAGCAGTATACGACTGGCCGACGACCCTGCACGGAAGAAGGTGCAGATACAAGATACATTTGTGTGTCACGCATCCACCGTGCAGGAAGAATCGTCAGTCTCCCTACAACCGCCAGCCAGTGGTGTTTCGACGCCACGCTCAAGTCCTCGAGTCCGTGAACGTGGCTGGAAGGGGGGGGGGGACTCCACGAAGCCAACAGAAACTTCGAAGATTACGCTATCCGGAGGATTGCCCAGTGAGAAGTTAGAATTCATTGGGGGATCCAAGAGGGATATAGGTTTAGTGGTCCGTAAATAGGATATCCATTATGAAGATTCCCATCAGGAGCTAGAATTATTTCTCAAGCGTATAGAGGAGCGCCAAAGAAGTTCGCAAATATCGGACGAAGAATTAACTCAGGCGCTCCCCGAAATATTCAAGGGGAAGGCAGAGTTATGGCTCGACCCTTTAAGAAAAAGTGGCATAACCACCTGGAGTGAAGTCCGTACCGCTGCAAAAGAATGGTACGGAGCCGGTCCAGAATATCGAGGAAAATGGGTTAGAGAAGCCGAAACTCGAACTCCAACTAAGGAGCCAACTAACCTGCAACCCAAATGTGACCCCAGACGAAAATATTCGAGGATCTTGTTCCTTGAATTCTCAGGCGTCCTCGACTAATCAGATCGAAGAGAGGCCTGATTCAGTTGAGGAAATTCCGCCGACTGAGGAAAATGACAGTGGCGAATTAGATCCCGGCCAAATTGCAGCACGGTCGGAAGAAGCGCGTTGGTGGATTCCGGTACGAATTGCTGAGTATCGGATCCGTGCATTGTACGACACCGGCGCGTCTCATACTGTCATGGGAAAGATCGGGTTACAATTAGCAACGGCTTTCCAGCGAGAGTTCCATTCAGCATCTGGAGTTGGTACTAGAGGTCCAGGGAACTCTCCGCTTTACATCACGGGTCACGTCGAACTACCGTTCGAATTGGCAGGGATCACGCGCAACGTGTTAGTTGCTGTGATCCCAAAGCTTGAAGTAGATTGCTACGTAGGAGCCAATTTCGCACGAGCGTTAGGTACCATCCATGATCCGATTGATAATTCACTGTAGGTCCAAGTAGCGAATAAACGGGTCAGGATGGAAGTAGCCGCAATCACATGTAATGAAATCCAACGACTGGCACCGTTGCGATTGACTGACGGCTTATTTTCTGAAATTATTCGAGTAGGCGAAATAAACTCAGAAGAAAGTACTGATTTTGATCTGATCATGGAGTTTTCGAGGTTAGCATCCATTGGTCTCGCGAATATATCACGGCAGGAGCAAGAACGTATGAAGAAGCTCTTAAATAAAATCCTGTCGGCGGGAGGAGTGCCACTGGGACGTACGACGTGGGCGGAACATACAATAGATGTAGGAGATCCTCGCCCTATACGCCAAAAGGCATATCCAGTCTCTATGAAAATAAAAGAAGAGATGCATTCTCAAACAATTGAATTGTACTTTTGTCGACTGCCCATATATAAATTAATAAATATTTTTTTATTGGTCTTACAGTCCAATCAATTCAATCTAAAAATAAAATAAAAATAAAAAATAAAAATAAAAATAAATAAAAAAATAAAATAAAAATTAAAAATAAAAATTAAATTAAAAGTTAAATTAAAATTATAATGACAATCAGACTGTCCTTATTTACATTCACCCCCGTAGACTAATCTGAAAATAAAATATTAGCTGAAAAAATTCTTTATTAGTAAAGTGATGCATTCTCAAGTTAGAGAAATGTTAGAGGCTGAAGTAGTCGAACCATCCACAAGTGGATGGTCAAGCCCAGTGGTGATGGTACGTAAAAGTAACGGGAAGTACAGATTTTGCCTCGACTTTCGAAAAGTTAATTTAGTTTCGAAACCTGATGCATACCCGTTACCTAACATGGACCAGATTCTAAGGAAGCTACAATCAGCCAGATATATTTCTACCTTAGATCTGAGTAGCGCGTATCATCAAATACCACTTCATTCGGAATCCAAACCGATAACGGCATTTACGGTACATGGAATGTGATTGTTCCAGTTTACCAGGATGCCCTTCGGTCTATTTAACGCTGGAGCATCGTTTCAACGACTTATAAACCGAATTCTCGGACCATACCTCGAGTCGAATGCCTTTTTATATCTAGACGATATTATCATCGCTACTAAGACTTTCGAAGAACCCTTAGACTGGATACGTCGTGTTCTTGCTCGAGTACATGAAGCTGGACTCACGATAAACCGAGAAAAGAGTGTCTTTGGACACACCGAAGTCAAATACTTAGGTGTTCTCGTCAATCGTGACGGATTCCGTCCTGATCCCGAGAAGATCGAACCAGTAATGCGCTATACGGAACCGAGAAACCTGAAGCAACTTAGACGTTTCCTCGGTATCGCATCGTGGTACAGGAAATTTCTAAAAGATTTCGCTACCATTGTCGAACCACTCACACGTCTAACTAGAAAAGACTGTCGTTATGATTGGACCGAGGAACAACAAGCCTCTTTCGACAAGATCAAATCAATGATCGCTTTGGCACCCGTCCTGCATAGACCGTTGTTCAATATCCAGTTCACTGTGCAAACAGATGCGAGTTACACTGGTATTGGAGCGGTCCTTACGCAGGAAGTCGACGGACAAGAACGGGTGTTGCACTTCGCGAGTAGAGCACTCTCCCAAGCTGAAAGAAACTATTCGGTAACCGAGAGAGAGTGCTTAGCTGTCTTATGCACGATTGCAAGGGCAAAGTTTCGATGTAGAGCATCGTAAAGGGACGTTGTACAACGTGCCAGACGCCCTTTCTAGGATGTCCGAGGGAGACGATCTATCTTGCTCAACTGTAACCTGGGCAAAAGATACCCAAGACGAGTGGTATCTACAATGGTTCAAGAACGTCCAAGATCGTCCCAACGATTATCCGAAATGGAAAGTAATCGGGGGACAATTATATTGTTATCGACCAGATGAAGTCCTCGAAGTCATCATGGGCGATGAGGACGCTTGGAAGATCGCGTTCCTATGGAACGTCGTAATACAGTTCTTAAAGAGTGTCACGATAATCCTACGGCCGGACATCCAGGACGTGAGAAAACTTTCCCTGGAGTCAGCAAATACTATTACTGGCCTGGATTTTATAAGACAGTTCAAGAATATGTGAAAAACTGTCTTATATGCCAGCAATCCCAGGTGGACGAAAGACCATCTGCTGGTTTAATGGGTCGGAGAGTTTTAGAAAGACCTTGACGAATAATCGCTGGAGATATTGCCGGACCATTTCTAAAGAGTCGCCATGGATTTGAGTATATCCTGGTATTTTAAGATTTGTTTACACGATTGGTAGAATGTATCCCTATCCATAAAGCGAATGCAAGGACAATCCTCAAAGAATTGAAAGAGAGGATCATACTCAAATTCGGCGCGCCAGAGGTCTTCCTGTCGGACAATGGTACTGAATTTAAAAATCGTACGATTGACGAATACTTAGTGGAAGCGGGTATACTTCATACCCTTACTCCATTGTACCATCCGCAGGCTAATCCAGTGGAGCGGGTGAACAGGACTTTGAAAACCCGCATAATGGCGTTCGTAGAAGAATCTCATAATATGTGGGACGAGAAACTCGTGGAGTTAAATTTCTCACTAAATACGACGCCACATAGTTCCACTGGATACTCTCCGGCTCTATTAAATTTTGGACGAGAGGTGACTCTGCCAGGAACTCTCCGCCGTAGGCAGGATCAAGCTACGGCGGAAACTCAACAAAGAGAAAGAGAGAGTTCCTGGCTAGCGAAAATGGGTAAGTTGAGAGAACTCCAAGAGGCCGCTAAGACACGATCTGGAGGACAACAGCGTCGCCAAGCAGAGTATTATAATGCATAGCAACGTCCTTCTCCATACCAAGTTGGTGACCTGGTATGGAAGAAAAATCGTGTCTTATCCTCGACGGCTCAAGAGGTAATGTCTAAATTAGCCCCTAAATACGTGGGTCCTTTTGTTATAGTACAAAAGAAAGGGACTAATATGTATGAGCTGGAAGGTTGTGACGGACGGATTGAACAGTTAGTTCATGCTGAACAACTCAAGCCGTATGTCCAACCCGAGGAAAACGATCTCTTGGAGGATACTTCTACGCTGGAACCAGAGGATGAGGTTTTACCCCAACCACCGCTAGAACCAGAAGAAGAAGAAATGAATCCTCAACCTCCGTTGGATCACGACCAGGTGACGAGCGATCCACCTGTAATGCGAGTCTTCACCAGCGGGTGAATAGTCCTGATAGAGCGAGATCCTCTGCGCAGGACGATCCCGTGAATACTCGCGAAGCGTTAGGTTCCATCCCGGGTAGAAAACGAGGTCGTCCGCGTAAAAATAAACTTTTGATCCAGCGGTCTTCGTCTCAAGATATGGCGTCCTCTCGGGAGGCCACGGAAGGAGATATAGTTTTCCCCTTCCTATTAATATAGTTCGTCCTTCTTTTATTTGTTTCAGATGGACAATTTTATGGACGAATCCGTCGTTGCCCGATTTAAGGAGCTGCTCGGGGAGATGTGGGAGCAAGGTTTGGCCTTGACGGTAGTCCGTCGGGTCTACCGATCTGCTCGCCCCATCCCTCCAAGTTGATTCCTTCCGGGTCCCTCCTTGGAGGTGATAGAAGAAATTGAGGAGGAAGGTCCGGATTCGGACGAGGGGAATACGTCCCTCTCAGACGTCCTAAGTCGACGTCGGGGTCCTCTCATCCGAATGGTAACAGAGGAAGAAGGGAGCCTCCTTCGCCTCCCACCACTCCAAGGGCCCAGACCACCCCTCCCGAAGCGGGAGCTTCGGGACAAGAGGGGGTTAGGTCTGCGCCACGATCTGGCAAGTTACGGTCGGAGACCACTCCTCCCGAAGTAGGAGCTTCGGGTCAAGAGAGGGTGCGTCCCGATCGTACTTTTAAGTCCGCACGATCTGGTCCTACAAATACCTCTCCCGGAGCAGGAGTTCCGGGACAAGAAGAGGTGAGATCAGAGGCGCAATCTAGCTCTCCAGCAGGATCTGGGGAGCGAGAAGAGGCCTCTGAGATCGCTCCCACCACTCCTGGGGATCATGATCCAGGAATGAGGGGAACATCGAGACCACATACGTCTGAATGTGCTCCAGCGTCTTCTCCCCCCGAAGCAGGAGTTTCGGGTTCCGGAGAAGGCGAGAACCCTCCCCCTCGCATGACTCCGCTCAAACGAATGGAGCAGCGGCTCTTGGAAGCCTTGGCCGATTTGAAGGCCAAGGCAGAAGTGACCAAGAAAGCCCAGAGTACAGTCATCGATCTCTGGGAAGAATTACGGGGTCTACCTAGTGGCAGGAAATAGGTTGGTCCCGTCTTGACCCTGGAGCTCGATGATTTAATGTAGTCATCGAGAGCTCAGGAAGCTTTCCTGAGCTTATACCGGCAGCGTCGTGAGCAACAAAGGATGGAGGAGCTAACGACAGCTCTCGCACGCCAAAAGGCCGCCGAGGCCGAGGCAGAGCGGATGCATGCCAAGCTTCGTACCCGTGAAGAGGCTCACCGATTAGGGGAGGATGTTCCCTCCTCCCTTCGGGATTCCGCAAACTTGGCCGCGGATGAGCGGCTAAGATCAAGAGCGGCTCCACGACCCGGAGGGAGTCGTGGTGGTAGGATACGAGGCTGTACCACCGGTGGCCCTGCTGGGCGCGGCAGGGGGAGTCAGTCGGGTAATTCCCGTAGAGAAGATGCCTGACCTGGGGTTTCGAAAAATAGAATAGGAACCCCAGATGAAGACTTCCGGTCGTACAATGTTCAAGAACCTAGTGGACGGTACGGCCGACACCACCGGTGTTTCTTTTGCGAATATCCGGGCATCACGAAAGAGGAAAAGTGTCCTAATCGTGACGTCCATAAATTCGTAAGAAAAACATCCTGGTTCCTTAAGGGCGGTTGAGGTCCCGGGAGATCTCTCTCTCTCAGTGACTCCCAGCGGTGAGGAAAAAGTAACTCTGTTTATCGTTATTTGTATATATTTGTTTTCTTTCACCGTTGGGATGTCATCATCACTATCACCGTTGTTTTACGGTAGTATACGCAACGTCTGGAGGGAGGGTGTAACATGTATAGGTTAGTTCCACCTATACATGTGAATATTTTTAACAAATAGGAAAAAAGGGAGGGAAAAAGGGAAAGAGAGAGAGAGAGAGAGAGAGAAGGAGAATAAAGATGAACATAATATAGGAAAATTATTATTATAATATAGTTGGTTTTTACTTGACAAAGTTTTGTTAGTAAAAATCTTTTTCTTTTGTTCTCTTGGCCATCGTCGAGTATTGGAAGTGGTTATTAATAGTCAATCGTGGTAGTGGGTGAAATTTCGCTCGCTTATATAAATAGTGCAATAGATAGTTTTTTTTCAATATAAAGGGATGATTGCCGAGGAAAGGCACTCAAACCGGTCGGTGGTCTGGCACCAAGAGCTCATGTTCATTTCGTCGTTGGGTCGTATTCTTTTCGGCGTCGGTGTATAAAGGTTGGTGTATTTTTCTTTTTATATATTTGTTGTGCTTTTGGTTTTCAGTATAATATTGTGTACTTCTACTTTTCTTTATCCAATTTCTTTTCGATTGAAATTATTAAATATAATAAATTAACTTTAGTAGTGTGAGAGAGACGGAGAGATATAATCATAGAATAATATAGCAAAAGTAACAAGTACGCTTCCGGCTTTATTTGATAGTACACCTTGTTCTTCGTAAGGTGGCGCTCTTGTTGCTCTGTCTCTCCGTTAGACATATAAATTCACCTCTCTCACACCCTGTGTGAACGGATAAGCGCGTTAGTTGATCGCGGGTGCGTATTAGGTAGGGTTAGAATAACAATTGTTTTAATTTTATTAAATTAAATAAAAATTTAAATTATTTTATTGATTAATAAAATTAATTTAATTTTGATTTTATTTTTCTTATAGAGTAGAAAATATTAGACACATTCTCCTCCCTGTATCTGATCATTAATCCGTCTTTCCTTGGATTACTGAGAATTTATCCAAATATATTATTATTTATATAATTTCCAGTGTAAGTGAAGGTATGTCTGAGGAATAAATAACAGCAAAGAACCTACGGTCCAAAAAGTTTGTTTTAAACAATTTAATCCGTTCGGGGTTCTTTGCACCTTTGTTAACGGTACATCTACCGGGTGTTTAACTATTAAGTACCCCGTTACAATATATATATATATATATATATATATATATATATATATATATATATCGGATCAACTGTACGACATTTGTCGAGAGAATGGGTCGACTCTGTTCGGACTTGTGGTTCGTTCGTTTAGAAAATCGTAAACACTCGCATGCTGTCATCAAATCGTATACAATGCGATGTTGCCACTACTTTTTACACAGTTATGGAAACAGTGTTGAACGAATTGATAGAATACATCAGCTGCCAGCGCAATGATACGATTTGCGCGAACGTGGGCCGTGATGCCCGTAATACAGTTATTGGCCATATATTTAAATACATGATTCTTTTATCTGATCATTACAGTTTTAGTATGATAAAGTAATTCATCAACACAAGCTATTGAATTAATTAAAAATAGTGATTAATTAAATTTTCATTTAATTGAAAATTGAAAATAATACTTTATTAATTATATACATCGATAAAAATTAAAAAGTAATTATAAATTATTACAAGTTAATTAAAAAATATCTCAACCCTGATATATGTATATCTAAGAGTATATATATATATATATATATATATAAATATTAACGTTGATTCATAAATATTTTTATCGGTTTTACAGTCTTTATACAATAAAATATTATACTAATATTATGACAGTCAGACTCTCTTAGTTTATAATAGCCCCCACAGAATTTAAAATACAAATTACTAATAACAAATAAAATAAAAAAATCAATTAAATTAAAAATTAAAAATTAACAATAATACAAATAAATTAATCTATATTCTATGTTAATAAAGGAGAATCTGATTTCCCCTACCAGCTTAAATTTAAATTTACTTTTCATTTCCGACATTTCAAACAGTTCCGGCTCATCTTCAAAGACTAAACTCTTTAGTAGACTAAATTATTAGTAGCAATTTCCATTTTAGATTGTATGGTGGTGATTATAAATAAGTACTTTCCGATACTCATTATATTAGTATATTATATTATTGTAGAAAAACTGTAAGACCGATAAAAATTTTTATCAATTTACAGTCGAATTCTCTACCTTTTCAGCTGAAGCATTTGATTCAGATATGCTAAATACTTCTTGGTATCAGATATGCTCAATTCACTGGACACAGGTCCATCTTTATATATCTGCGGATTCAAAATGTGTACTAAATTCACTGCACAAGCTCAGCGCCAATAATAAAGTAGTTAACGAAATGAATTATAAACTCATAAAATTCAATAAATCAAGAAAAGAAATCAAAATAGAAGTCTTAAGGATATCTGCTCATTCAAACAGCACTGAAAATCGTATTGCCAGCAAAGCAGCCAAAGAAGCAGTTTTAATACAGCTTAAAAAATAAAATATGACAACGCCGCAAATATGTTAATACGAAAAAGAATGGCACTACATGCGATAGAAATATATTGTAATAACATATGGACAGAGAAATAAAAACACAAATACAAACAATAAAGACAAATTTTTTCGAACCAAGTTAAATTTTACAATAATAGTTATTTATTTTTGAAAGTCTTTTATTTTTGAAACTCACCTAGTTATTTTGCTTTTCTTAAAAATTTTATTATAAATGTATACCTAGTCGTTAGTTTTATTTTTTAAATAGTTAAAAATTGAATAAATTTTTATTATTTATTAGACCAAATTTCTAAATCTAAAACTTATGTTCCTCCAAAAAAGTCCTATTTTCGTAACATAAATGCGGGCTACGCTGTGATTTTATCACCAAGCTACGTAGAACCTAAACTTGCTAGTAAATGAAATATACAAATTGGTTTTTAAACGTAGTATTTTTATTCTTTATAGTTATTGTATCATTTTCGTATTCTAATTGAATTTTTGGTCATTTTTACTGTTGCAGGTTGAAATTTTAATTGCAATATTTATTGTAAAAACTAAGTTAGAAAAAATGATAATGAAAAATCAACTACGACTCTTAAAATACTAATCCAAAGATCTTATTGAACCTATAATTAAAAAAATCAAAATAATTAAACATAAATAAATAAAAAAAATTTTAAAAACCTATTTTTAAAAAAATGGTTAATAAATTTAATTAAACGGTAAAAAAGAAATAACAGAGAAACATTAACTAAAAGTTAAAACATAAAACTATGCCCAGACAATATTAAATATGAAAAATATTAAAATATAACATATAAACAAATTATGCTCCAATATATATAAAGAATAGTCTAGTATGCCATTATGTTCCATATAATTAAGATTTTTATATTCTTTACCCGATAGAATCAAGTTCGGTTCTGTTCGCCACAAATTATAGATTACCATTCCAATTTTAGATTATAAATACAGATTTATAAGATAAAATTGTAAAAAAAAATAATACAATAAAAATGTAATTATAAATAAAAAAGTGTACGGCAATCCTGATAAATTCAAATTTATTTAGATAATACGCAAAACTATAAAAATTTAATATTTTTATTTACTACTTACATATTATAGCATTGCAATAACAAAACTAATATTTTATACATAAAGCCCATAAAATGAAAATATTGAATTTCTTTATATCTAAAAATTATATGTGTAATGAATGTCAACTTGGTTCTCTATAAAATGCAGAAGAAAAATTCCTTAGACTAGATTCCTGGTACTAAAAAATAATTCCAAATTTAATTGTAGAAAAAAGGAGTTATAATAGCTAATTTATTGCGCAAGAATAGATTAAAAGTAGAATTTTACAGGAATACTATAATAAAAAATCAGAAACAAATCAAGGAATCTTAATATAACTAATTGTGAGCTGACGTCAGCAGGCGTGACGTCACGCGCCCCTACGTCATGAGCTCCTACGTCACGAGCCCCTACGTCATCACTTCCGGTGATCCTGAACTCTCTTAGCTCACAGCGTTAATATCACGCTGCACCTGCCTCCCCTAGCGCTATATTCTTCTCTCTCTCTCTCTCTCTCTCTCTCTCTCTCTCTCTCTTTCTGTCTCTCTCTTTCTCTTGCAGTGCGGAGATTTCGTTTTGGTCATTGAAGGGTGCAGTTGCGCGATCCCACCTATCACTCTAATATGGAACAGAGTAAAGGGAGCGAGAGCTATATAGCTTTCTCTCTCTCTCTCTCCCTATCTCTCTCTCTCTCTCTCTCTCTCTCTCTCTCTCTCTCTCTCTCTCTCTCTCTCTCTTGCTACCGGTGCACTTGACCATACCTTTGTTTAGCCTAGTAGTCAATACTTTGTCCCATAGTTCGGATCAATGGTCAGCATATTGATGGTCCCATATTTCCGATCAATAAGTTAATACGATCCCATGCGGGTGCAAGAGAGCTATATGACAATGAAAAGACAACACTTTTGTCTCAGTGTAAGAATCAATAATCAGAACCAGGATGTTTATGAAACTTACTCATCTCTAATACTCTTCTTTTACCTTCATTTTTATATTATAGTTTTATGTATTTTTTTTTTTTTTAACATAATTATAAAATATATTATGCATACAATCAAAGGATTCATACTTAGAAATAAATAAAATATTCACCAGTTTTTTTTTAGAATTAATTTATTGAATTCAGAATTACAAATTTATTAATTAAATTTCATTAGCTTATCTTATATGACACACATTTTTCTTTAACTATTATACTATAATACTTTTGTTCGCGTTGAAAGGAGCTCTACTTTGAGGATATATCGAGATAGTATTTTTTTAATAATTTTACATTGTGCAGAGCACACGTAACTTTGTATGCTGCATTATGATTGGTGCATATTGTGAGGGTATTCTTGCACTTCTGTTTGTTCCACTCGCAGGATGGTAAATTCACAGTATTAATATCGTAAACGATAAAATTATATCTTTTAAATCTAGCAAACGATTCTCTTTTTATTGCTCCATCGGTGTATATTTTAGTTCCATTCGGTAAATTTTCATAAAGTATATTTACAATTTGATGATAACAAAACTGTCCTGAATTCCATGAAATACCATGATAATTCATTTCAAGCCATTTATTTTGCGCTTTGATATGATCTGGAAGTCGTTCACGAGAAAATGGCTTTTTAAATAAAAATACTATAGGTTCTGAATCGTCGTGGAGTGATAAAATAGCAAGCTCTTTCAGTAGATATTCATTGTCACCCTGCTTGAATCCTTGCATATCAACGACATACTCCATGTTGACTGAGAGCTTTTGATAAAAAATTTTACTTATATATTATCACATTCTCATTACCAGTTTATAACTTCTTAACATCACCACTCACCGGATGGTATTGCACGATACAATCATGCAAAATTAAGCAGTGAGCTGACGTATTTGGTGGAAAATTATTTTTTGATTCAAATTCTAGGCGTACATCAACGGGTGCGCTTTTCAGCGACTCGTTTTTCTTTGAACAATCAATAACTATAAATGGCATATGATCTCGGAAATCTGTTGTCTTTAGAATAGGCCGAGACTCCTTGTTGCAGTAGACATTTTGAAAATTTGCATACATATCATACAATATCGAATGTTGATTATTAGTAATATCAATATTTAAATTTCCATACGGATAGTATTGAGAATTGAGAAAAAGTTTAACGTTACTGATATCACAATGGTCAAAGGGACTGCAATTTGTATCTATGTGTCCTTTTCTATTTGTTTGAAGTGCGAGAGCAACGACTCGTGGCTTTTCCAGTTGATTAGCCGTTTTGACACTCCAAACGTGCTTGGATGTAGCGGGAAGGAGCGGATATTCATAGAGCTCCCAAGTACAAAAACTCATAGAGATCGGATGATTTTTTTCCAAGTGTCTTAGTAGTCGAAGCTTGTATTCATCAGAAACTATGACATATGGCATTAACCATTCGATCTTTGTAATCTCTATTTTGAAATTTTCATATAGTTGTGCATTATCAGTTGATCTCAGTGTTGCTGTTTGCACAACAGCGTTTAAATCGTTACGTGATCTAACAAGAATAAGTTCATGCTTTGCATTAATTATAATTTTACGGTAATCTTCAGTAAAACCGAAAATCATGTTGAGGGGAAAGCATACATCAAAATAGCCTGAATTATCGGCGATTGTATTAGATTCTTCTATATCAAGTCATCCTGCATTTTCTATTATTATACTTTGATTCGGACTTAAAGAAAGCCAACCTTTCATAAGGCTCGTTATTCCAGTATTTTTGCACCTATCAATTTCTATTGCATTCAATTCATATCGAATATCCTCAAATAAGTGACAGATCGCGTTGTTTACAAATTTAGTATTTTGCAACCTTGCATCATCATTTTTTGTAAGTTTACCGCATACACGCAGTGAACTACGTGAAGGTAAAAGACACAAGTCTTGATGCTGAATAGATATACGAATTTCATCGCTGTTATTAAAATTAGTTGTTGTGTAAGGTTGATGAGCATGTACCTCATAATGCACAATTGATTCATCAAATGCGACAGGAGATTCTATACTTAGAACGTCTGCCATTTCTTTGCATACAGTTGAAGAAAATACAAGTTATTTTCCACGAGGAGCGATGACTTTTAGACCTATAGTTTTTAGGAATTGAATGTTTTGAGGTTGAAGTTCCTTGACTGCTGGCTTGTGGTGCAGAACTGTCTTCTGACGAGAAAGACGATGACACTTTAATTTTTTTTTCTTACTTTGCTCAGGTGACTGACTTGTTTGAAAGTCGGAGGAAGACTGATGGTTTTCTGACATGACTGACTATTATTATATCCAGGAGCGTTGTAAATAATTCCCATCGCTCGCTAAGCTACTTGTTTAACGTGTAATCTAATTCTTATAACTTCTCCTCGGAAATTCACAAGATCTCCGTTTTGATCGACGATGCGTAATTCTATATGATCTATGCACTGAACGAAGACTGGAAGGTAAATGACATGTGAAGGTACTTCAATGATCTTATATCCTGGTGGCACTGCTGGGAAAAATTCATGAATTGTATGCACACGACGATCATTTATATATGCACCAGCTGTAATACTGCACTCTATTCTCAATGAATTTATCTTTAGAATAGTTATTGGTAAATCAGAGTTGTGTTGAATACCTGCCTTCAAAATTCGCTGTTGAAATCCCAAGAGTTTACAAAGTGAATCTTTAAGTTCAAAATTGATTTGATGACTACACTCAATAACACTACGAAGTGTGGTGTTATTAGGCTTAAGACTTAATATCATACCTTTAGAAGTTAATCTCTCCTTCAGGTAATTTTCAATATCTTCAATTTCGTAACTAACGGTCGGTAGTGTAATTTCTTCTTTATCAACATAAAATTTGTTGTTGCTTTCATCAATATTGGGAATCGAGTTAAATGTTAAAAGTTCGACTAAACTGAGAACATAATTTTTATTGGATAAGAGCTCAATAGGAGGAAAATATTGAGCTTCAAGAATAGATGATGTGCCACAAAGTGTTAAAGTAAATGATTCATTCATCATGGTTAAATTAATAATGACTTATTTTACAAGATGTTTCATATTATATAGAATTAATTTGAAGATTATTACATAAAAATTGCAGGCATAAATGACCGCAAATGTATGTATTAAAATCCTGATATCTTTCATAATTATACAGAACTTCAGCATCACCAAAGTAGGATATAAGGTCTAAGGATGGCTTTAAGTCACCAAAACTATCGAAATATAACACTCTATTGCCTCGTTTTCGATATGCAATCCAATGAGTTCTAGGACCACTGGCATGATCAAGGTTTACAATACCTGATTCATTATAATGTGGACCAGTATTTGGCAGCGCATTACGCATAAATACGCCACGAAACGCGAAAATTTTTAAAATACGAGCATATTTTATTAATTCAATGTCAGATAAAGGTCGCTCATGTAATTCTACAGAGAAACTTGTTTTTTTTTTAATGCTTTGCCTTTATATGGTTTTAAGTAGAGACCTCTTCAATTACTTTTATACGGTTTTAGCTAAAGACAATAACCTTTTTTGTGAGGTTTCAAATAAAGACCTTTTCCAAGAACAATTGCTTCCATTGTTTTATTATGTCTCCGATTTTCTTCCAACTCTTGCTTTGCTGCTTTAGCATCATTCCGGCAGCACCCCCTGCCAATGCTCCAGTTGCACTCAAACCGGCAAATAGAGGTGTAAGAAATGGTAAAACACCGCCAAGTTTTTGAGAAAGTGGCAATATCCTTGAAATTGTAACATTGCCTTTACCGCCGGCCTTTTTAACGGCTGCGAAAGCGCCCTTTAATGCAGAACGAACTAGTTTTTGAGAACTTGTATTCGGAATCATTGAATATGCAGCAGATTGAATTATTTTTTTCAAGGTTGATTTATTGTTTTTACCAGGCAGTTTCTTATTTTTCTACTTTAATCCCATTCCTAACTTTACTTTAAGTTTCATTGCATTATAAACGGCAAGTGCAGCAGCCTTTTCGGCCAAAGTTACGTTCTTTGATTTAAGACGCAAGCGAGCTTTGTCTACGAGAATTCGATCAGCAGCATGCGTAGCTTGCATATTGTTAACAATGTTGGAATATGCTATATCTTGTTCTTTGCAAGCAGAATCAAGGGTATTTATCCCAGGATCACCATGAGCCATTCGTTTTTTCAATTTTGTCTCAGGACCGTAGTATTGATAACCTGGTAAATGCAGTTCAATAGGTAAGTGACTAAGTATCTTATTAAATACTCCACCACCTTCTCGCTTATGGACGATCATTCTGTTTCGAAAGATAAAATGATACTATTTAATTTTATATATAAACATGCTATTTATACTTTATTGCCACAGTTTCAGTTAAAACCGTGATGTGCAAACATGGAATTTCTGAGAATACTCAACAAAATTACCTATTATTAATTTTGACTCTTTTACTGAGAAGGAAAAGAAGAGTAAGCGGCATGGAGATTTGCTGCCGAATAGTATACGAGTAGTTATTTCAGGACCTTCAAATTGCGGAAAAACCAATAGCTTATTGACTCTTATAACCCATCCGAATGGTCTTAGATTTAAATATATATATATATTCAAAATCATTACATCAACCAAAATTCAAGTATTTAGAAAAGCTGTTGCAGCCAATAGAGGGCGTACAATATTTTCCATTCAGCGAACATGAAGCAGTAGTATCTCCTGATAGCGTGCTTCCTAACTCTATTATGATTTTCGATGATTTTGCTTGCGAGAAACAGGGCAATGTTAAAGCTTACTTTTGCATGGGAAGACATAAAAATGTTGATTGTTTTTATCTTTATCAATCATATGCACACGTTCCAAAACATCTTGTAAGAGATAATGTTAATTTACTTATACTGTTTCGACAAGATGAGGTTAATTTAAAACACATATATCTCGATCATGTAAATTCAGATATGTCTTTTAATAAATTTAAAAAAATATGCTCCACTTATTGCAATGATGGTAAGCATAGTTTTATAGTCATTGATAAAGATCAAAACATAAATTATGGTAGATATAGAAAAGAGTTTGACTCTTCTGCTATAAATATAGCATAAAATAAAAATACCGAACATTATGGTTTTAAAAGTTGAACACTCTACATGGCCGATTATCGTCCAGAAAAAACAATATTGCATCAACTGGGAAAGTCACGCAAAGCAATAAGACGAAAATATAAATTATTAAAATATGATCGAGCGAATGTAGAACATACATTAGACGAAACCTTCAAACCAATTGTTACTCCGCTGAATAAACTCATTAGTAATGAAAAAAAAAAATTTTTAGAAATTATTTTACCGATGTTTACGAAAAACAGTGAAGGTATTTTACCACGATTTAAAATTGTGCAAAAAAATATGCCATTAGACTATGTATACTGGGATAATCCGAATGAGTTAGTAAATCGATTAAGAGTATTGTTGGCTGAAAGATCTGCAGGAAATCAAAGTCACACGAATGAAATATACTCTATTGTTGAGGAGTTGCGCGAGGCTGGTGTAATATATTAATGCACAATCACAATACTCCAACCAGTTTAACAATGAGTGTCGACGTATTCGTACGTAAGCTAGAAAAAACTGAAGGTAGCCACGGTCCACCTGGCGTTGGATTTAAATTTACTTATGATAGTCAATATGACATCGAAAATAAACGGCTGTGTAATCTTGCACCACCAGTTAAATTAATAGATGCAGTTGATTTGAATACATTGAGAACTCATGTGCAAGAGGAAACGTCAAACTTATTAAAACTTTTGAGCGAGGTAAATGAAAAAATCGATGTTTTACCAGCAATACCACCATCTACAGTAGAATTTGAAAAAAGAATTGCTGATTCAAAGACTTCATTAAATGCATATAAATCGAAAATTAGAATTGAATTGACTTCTATTAATAACAAGATAAAACAACTTATAGAGATAGCAGGAAAAACACATAATGAAGTATTCAAAGAAAGAAAAAATGGAAATAGTGATGGAAATTCATAAGCCTGCTCGTCGAAATTATATTCGACGACAATTTGAACTACGTGATATAGATGAGACATGGCAAGCAGATCTTGTTGAAATGCAACCTTATGTTCAAGAAAATAAAGGATTCAAATACATGATTACAGTCATCGATAGTTTATCCAAATTTGCATGGGCTATACCCTTGAAACGAAAATGTGGTAAAGACGTGACAGCGGCTTTAAATACTATTCTCAAGCGTGGACGTATACCACAAAATCTACATACAGATAGAGGCAAAGAATTTTGCAATGCAGAGTTTCAAGAACTAATGAGAAAAAATAAAATTAATCTATACTCAACATATAGTAATCTCAAAGCATCTATATGCGAACGATTCAATCGTACTTTGAAAGAAAACATGTGAATACAGTTTAGTCTCCGCGAAAATTATAAGTGGATTGATATTTAATACCTTCTTGGACCGAATTTAATAACTTCTTATAACGCGACAAAGCATAGAACTATCTGAGTCAAGCCAAAAGATGTTACATCTGTAAATAAAGCAAAAATTTTAAGAATCTTACTTAACAGAGCAAAAATAAGGGGGGGAAAATTAATAGACTTAAGCTTGGAGATAAAGTAAGAGTGCGTAGACTGAAGCAGAGTTTTGAGAAAGGATATACACCTAACTGGTCTACAGGGTATTACCCTGCAGTATTCACCATCTACAGGGTTGCAGCAACGAATCCAATAACTTACCATTTAAAAGATTATAAAAATACCAAGTATCCAGATATTTACCTCGTTGAAAAAATTCTCAAACGTCGAGGGGATAAAGTGTTTGTCAAGTGGCTTCGATTTGATAGTTCTCATAATAGTTGGTCTAATAAAGAGAGTGTACAACTAAAGTGATAACAAATTTTAAAATCAGAATATGCAAAGTAATTTTGTATACAACAAGAATAAACACAGCTATAGTTAAGATAAAAAATGTCTTACACACAAATACACACATATATATATATTTTTTTTTATACTGTGATGAATTTAAAATTATCTTCACCCATAGATTTTATGAACAACTTTAATTTATTTGCATATTCACACATATTATTGAAGAAGTTTTCGTCTTTGATTAACGTCTTCGAAATTCTATTCGGTAAAAAACACTGAAATTCACTATCAACTTCGACTACTGATTTCCATCCGAATTTAGTGTTAACTTTTTTTATTTTTGTGATCATGTAATTTTGATTTTTTCTTCATTCGCCAATTTTTTTGTGGGTACAAAACCACCTCGTGCAATATTATTCGACGTTTTCAAATCCATATGTAAAATAATATAAATTATTTAACTTTTTATCTGAAATTATTCAGTAATATGTACAAGTGAAATTAAAAGAAAAAAAAACTATACACACCTGAATTGATGAATTGTCTGGTTGAATGTAATTTTCATTAAAATTCGAAATGAATGAGCAGGGGATAAATCGAAACGAATCGATAAATCTAAAACTAATCTCCATTTCTTGTATATATTTTATGAATGCTATATATTTCTCCTTATTTTTCGGGAGAACATATACATGTCCTTCAAAATTTGTTGCAAGTTCTTTAATGAATAAATGCGCATCATACCCCGATAAATTATGAAATATAACAGGTATAACTTTGGAATCTTTATAATTCAAATTACACGAGTTATGTGCAGGACCTCGGTATCTGAAATCGATATATAAATTTTATAAAACTGCTAACATAAAACTCTAAAATATACTTACCGTCCTGTAAGATGACAATGATCTTGAACTTTATTACCTGTACAATTAAAATTTTTTCGCAAATATGACAGACTTTTGCTGTTTCATAGTTTAAAGTCTCCATGTCTGTCAGTCGAATAATTGGTTTTGCATTTTGGTATACTTCTGTTATTTTTACTGAAAATTCTTGCAATTGTTGTGTGAACCATTCAGCAGGCGATGGTCCTATTGCTTTATCTGTTTGCCTGTAGCGTCGATATTTACACAGTGTCTCATCGTAACCAGATTTTATATAAACCCCAATGCTCATTGGATTATGTTTTTGTTTTGCATACTTATGATCATCTATTGTTTGTAAGATGCATTCAAAATCTGCATATATCACAAATGGTACACGCTCTTTGAATGAAAAGTTTTTAAATTCTAAAATATTATTTTTCTGTGTTGGTAATTTTATTTTGCAATGGTTTTTTTTCTTGACAATCGATAATCTGTAAGTTTAATTTTTCTTTAGATAGAAAATAATTTAAGCATGTGTTACACAGATGAAGTTTCCCATTACGTTTTGTGACGTGAGAACTTATCAAGCGGGATAAATTATTAACCACACATAGTGGTAACGAGCTGGGGGATCTTCATTATTTACACTTTTTTCTTCATCAGTATAATTATCTTGTATAATTAATAAATTCACATGCTTTTGCGTTTTTTAAGAAGTTATATAACACGGAGAAACATCAAAGCTATTTTTCTTCTTCTTTTTTAACATATATAAATTAATGGAAATATTTTGATTGTATTGTTCAAATTTAAGTATATCTTTTGTCTTCATCGGGAAGGCAATATCCTTAAAATTAAACATATGTTCATACTGCTTATATAAGGAAACCCGATTATTATTCACTTGAACTGGATATAAGGCAGCCAAAACTACCCATTTAAAACATTGGTCATCGTTATTTTTTATATTAACACATGCATGTTTTCTTTCAATTACTACAGGTAGTGCTATGTACGAACTACCTTTTATTGGGTTTAATTTATAACTATTTATTGCAAAATTAATAATTGAATGCAACGTTCAGCCAGAATTTCTCTCTTGAAACTCATACATATCACGCGGGTTGATTTCTTGGACATGCGTTCCATACCAATCTTTTTCAAATTTGTGGTCTCAAATATTTGCGCATTTTTTGTATTAAAATATTTGATTTCTATTGTCTGCTCTGAGTTTTTCGATATAATATACTCAGCAGACAGAATCGTATTCATTTTAAGTGATGAATGATCTTGTAACGATATTTTTATCTGCTTCTGAACCAATTCAAATGCATCTTCTAAAAATGTACGAATATCTTGATGTTTGATATTCGTTACAATTCCAGATTTTATGCAATTGTTAAAAGCGGATTGAATATCACTCCAAGTTACCTTTTTGTCCTCCTTTTGCGATAAGTCGCCACCTTGTTTAGTGTAACAATCCAATTTGCAATAAACACTCTGAAAATGATTCAGAAGTGTAATACATCGACGCTTCTCAGATGCAATTCTAGAATGAGTCATTACATTTGTTATCGATGTAACTGCTGCAGACGCATAATCCATCCATTGAACAATATCCTCTCTGTCAGCCATTTGCCTAGATACAAACAGACAGGATTCTTAAAGGCGTTGAATAGCATCCTGATAATGTTTGAGGAATGCCATAATGCTTAACTAACTTAACAATTTTTATTTCTTTATTTCCTTTTCCAAGAAAGTATAATTAAAACAATGTATATTTTTAAAATAACTATTCCACTATAATTTAGTTTCTACTATAAAGTTAGTAGATAAATATCACCCACAAAACAGATAATAACCAGTCACACAAATACGCACATATAAGAAACGCGAAACTGGAAACACTTCAAGATTGAAATCTATACCATCTATACTTGCTGCTTTGTAATTGCGATAAAGTTAGAAAAGCTCGAATAGTTCAAGATTGAAAACTATACTGCCTAAATTCGCTGCATCATAACTGCTATATAGTTGGAAAAAGTTCAGAAAAAATCAATATCGGAAAACGTTGTGGGGAAATTTCTTTTGTTATGGGCATCCTTCCTATGGAAAATCAATATGTACAGCTGTTGTGATGAACAATTTTCCTTTACCAGGAAAGTAGATGACTGACTGTTGCTTTAAAGGAAACACATATAGCAATTATATAGTTTATAGAAAATCTAAGTTCAAACTAATCTATATAATATATGAATTGCACATATGTATGTATTTAATTTAAAGTAGAATGGTGGGAGTATTTATTTACCTATAAAAGCAATCGTAAAACTACAAGAAATCATTCTTAGTCATTATGGAGTACATTGTAGACGTGCAAGGCTTCAAGAGCTGTTCGAATGAATTTATTTTGACAGAAGTTGCAATAATTTATCTTGAAGATGAAGCGCCAAGAGTTTATTTGTTTCAAGCACCGAAAAAATGGTTTAGCCTTTCTGAGAATGAGAAGAGTGAGAATCGCTGGTTAGAACGTAATTATCACGGGTTACCATGGAGTTCAGGTGATATACCATATGAAGACATAGAAAAAACAATTAGTAATTATTTAAAAAATGCTAGTACGATCTCTGTAAAAGGTCTTCAAAAAAAAGATACCTGCAATAATTTTCAGACAATGTTAAAAATATCGAAGACTTAAAGTGTCCTCCATTATGGAAATTACAAGCTTGTGAGTATAAGTACTGCACTCATCATACATTATGCTTTAAAGCAGTATGTGCAGTACAGAATGCATATCTAGTGAAATCTTGGATTCTGGAAAATCATCGTCCACCACCATCACAAGAAATTAATGAAACAGGTGTATTTTCGATGTATAATTAATACAAGTAAAATTAAACTTGAGGCATTTCTAAACTAGAAAACGAAAAACCTTCTATTGATATTGTATTGTTTTCGAAAATAGAGTTTCGTCCGAGGTGTCTGCCTTGTGTAGAGAAAGCTTCTTTCTCTATACCTGCAGATGAAATAGAGGAAAGAAAGGCAAAAAAAAAAATGATTACAGAAACGTTCTCCAGCACTGCTCAAACTATTTCTAATCTATACGAGAGAGCTCCGTGGATACGTATACCAATGCGACCGTCGCAAGTGCTGAGGAAACGTAGAAGAATTATGAATGAAGATGCGAGATAAAGTCTTTGAGAAATTCACTTTACAGCTCTCGAGAAAATTTGACCAAAGAATGAACCCTCAGTATTGACCAAGACATTGTTGTAAAAAAAATGTATTTATTTCTTAGTATGGATCCTTTGATATTTGATAATTATGTTAAAAAAATACATAAAACTATAATATAAAAATGAAGGTAAAAGGAAAGTATTAGAGATGAGTAAGTTTCATAAACACTCCGGTTCTGATTATTGATTCTTACACTGAGACAAAAGTGTTGTCTATTCATTGTCATTTAGGTCTCTCTCTCTCTTGCACCCGCATGGGATCGTATTAACTTAGATCGGAAATATGGGACCATCAATATGCTGACTATTGATCCGAACTATGGGGCAAAATGTTGACTACTAGGCTAAACAAAGGCATGGTCAAGTACACCGGTAGCAAGAGAGAGAGAAAGCTATATAGATCTCGCTCCCTTTTCTCTGTTCCATATTAGGGTGATAGGTGGGGTCGTGCAACTGCACCCTTCAATGACCAAAACGAAATCTCCGCGCTGCAAGAGAGAGAGAGAGAGAGAGAGAGAGAGAGAGAGAGAAAAGAATATAGCGCTAGGGGAGGCAGGCGCAGCGCGACATCATGGCGCGTGAAGTCAGCGCTGTAAGCTAAGAGCGTTCAGTATCACCGGAAGTAATGACGTAGGGGCGCATGACGTTACCAGTAGCAAGAGTGAGAGAGAGAGAAAGCTATATAGCTCTCGCTCCCTCTAATATATTCCATATTAGGGTGATAGATGGGTTCGTGCAACTGCACCCTTCAATCACCAAAAAGAAATCTGCACGCTGCAAGAGAGAGAGAGAATTATATAATTTTCTCTCTCTCTAGCACAAGAGCATGAGAGAGAGAGAGAGAGAGAGAGATATAGCACTAGGGGTGGTAGGCGCAGCGTGATGTTAACGCTGTGAGCTGAGTTTAGGATCACCGGAAGTGATGACGCAGGGGCTCGTGACGTAGGAGCTGATGACATAGGGGTTCGTGACGTAGGGGGCGTGACGTCACGCCTGCTGACATCAGCTCACAATTAGTTCCGGTGATCCAGAACTCTCTTAGTTATAGTACTATATATATATATATATATATATATATATATATATATATATATATATATATAAATCGTTTGCGACCACCATAGTCCTTGACATATTTGAGTAAGTAATTTGGTTAGAAATTAGGAGTATGGAGATTATATATGTTAATGCGTGTGTAGAACGCATACATATATGCGTATTTCAATCAAACGCTGGATGGAGAGCTAATGCTTCTTTATTACTGCTGGTCTCCTAGTATCCCGCCTCGCTTTGTTCTACACTTAAGTATACTATATATATATATATATATATATATATATATATATATGCATAAATTAATAAATATTTCCAGATAATTTTGAACGACTTCTACGGGGAGTGTCGTGTATAGTTGGTGGGAAACAACGTCGAGGTATGGCAGTACGACTTCTATGAAGAGATTCATATTCTATCATTCCAACCGCGCTCTCCCAGTGAGAGTCGTCCCGCGATATCCGGACATTGTACTCAACCTTCTCAACACAAAACTCTCTATAGCAGTCGTCCCGAGACATTTCCTATAGTTCGAACATGATGCTCTCTGTAAACACCGTCACGAGACACTTGGACATCTTTTTTTACCGCTCGAACTCGAAAGTATAATTTTCTCCATCGAAGTCATATTTAATATACATATATATTATCTAAAATGATCGGCAAAATATCAACTTTTTGAAGTGAACGCTACATTGAAGCAGCTTTTTATACAGAAGCGACGATAGCTAAATTACGATCAATTATTTATAGAAATATAGATTACTTAGATATTATTGAATTGTTTATGAAATCGGTTAAATTATTATCTCGGGCGAAGCCAAGACGAGGGATGCTAGTATATATATATATATATATATATATATATATATATATATATATATAAATTTTAAAAATTTTCTACTAAGAAATATTGCATTGGCGTGTACGGGCGGTTGGCGGTTGAATACGACATCCTGTTGCCTCAAGACGATTTCTATTGGGAGTTTTGTTTTCGGATGATAGAATGTCCAGGTGTCTCTGGACGACTTCTACGGGGAATATTGTATTTAGTTGGTAGAAAACGACGTCCAGGTATGAGGAAATCAGCTTCTATGGGGATATTCGTGTTGGGACGGTAGAATATGATTTTCAGGGGTTTTGGAACGACTTCTACGGGGAATATTGTATTTAGTTGGTAGAAAACGACGTCCAGGTATGAGGAAATCAGCGTCTATGGGGATATTCGTGTTGGGACGGTAGAATATGATTTTCAGGGGTTTTGGAACGACTTCTACGGGGAATTTCGTTTTCCGACGGTAAAAGACGATGTCCAGGTATGACGAGATGATTTCTATGGGGAGATTCATGTTGGGGCGTTAGAATACAATGTCCAGATGTTTTGGAACGACTTCTACGGACAGTGTTTAAGAGACTTCTATGAAGAGATTCGTACTCGCATCATTCGAACACGCACACTACCAGTCAGAGTCGTCCTGAGATACCTGGACATCGTATTCTACTTTCCCAACACAAAATTCTCTATAGCTGTCGTCCCGAGACATTTGTCTCAACAGTTCAATTTTCTTCTATAGAAGCCGTATTTAATTTCCATATTTATGTATATTAAATACAGCTGCATATTCTGCATATACATATTGTATATACAGATGCGACGATAGGTAAATTACCGTCAATTATTTATAGTAATATAGATTTTTATATATAGAGTACTTTTTACTTAGATATAATTCAATTGTCTAAGAAATCGGTTAAATTATTATCACGGGCGAAGCCGAGACGGGGTATGCTAGTATATATATACTTTGCAAAAACGATATTTAAATTATAAAAATTCTACTTATGAATCATATTTTATTAAAATACTTCACGTTTTTTTCGAACTTTTTGTATCAATAAATCGAAATTTATGAATCATACGTTACAAAAAGAATTTGATAAAAAATTAAAACTTTTATTTTTGAAATATTATAATAAACCATTATATATGAATAAGTATTATATCATATAATAATTCAAATACACCGAATTCAATTAAATTAAATTTCAATGAAAAACAAGTTTAGAAAAGATTATTGAGACCTTAATTCACAAATTCAATGACTTTAATTTTTTGATGGATGCATATTATCAAAACATCATGGTCTTGTAAAACATAAAGACCTTATTTACTTAGGCCAATCGTTTCAACAGTAAATTCTACAACTTATCAGTTATCTAAATTTTTAACTAAATTTTTATGAAAATTTTGACTTGTACCTTTCTTTAATGTTAAAAATAGTCTTGAAATATAAAAAATTAAAACAGTAACTATTTCTTGTAGATACAATTTGATTGATTAGATTAACACGTCGTCTTTGGTAACGCTATAGTGGGTGGAGACAGAATCCGGCACTATCCCCATTTTCTGGAGATAGAAGCGAAACCGATAGTACCCCGATAAGAACTGAGTAAAATGGTAATTATCTTCTCCATGCGACCTTTGGAATAATGGCTTTAACTGATTAAATCAGATCGGCTGTCCCTCTGCCGCATGAATCCCGCTCCTACCAAGACTATACTCCCTCTGTTCGCCGTCGTCAGTTCTAGTCACGCGACGCATCACTTGATTTAGTCACATCTGTGCAGCATTATAATCAATAGCAATGATGACTAGTACATCATCTGCTTGTCTGACTAAGAAGGTGTTTCCAGACATCTACATGCGAAGGATTCTGTCATATGAAATATTCCACATATCAGCTTCAAGCACAGATCCCAAAGCCACGGCTGCGCTAAGATTCTTACTCCTCCGGCCATCAGATATCTCATAAATCAGGTAAAGGTTTCTCAGGTAGTCGCCCATTCTACAAAGTGTATAGGATGGCATCCGGAAATCTCCCTCTATGATCGTTAAGTCATTATCCCATTCAATAGAGTTGAAGGCATTCGGAACGGCAAGGATCGCCAGCAAGCAAATAGGTTCAGTAACGAATAACCTTCTTTCTGCCTCTTACCGCATCTACAACCTCAAGGATTGCATCTGCATTTGCCTTGTCTTTCGAAATCCGTACTGCCCGTCAGCTGGATGGGCGGCAGCCGCTACAGCTTCCTAAAGACTTTGGCTTCAGTATCCTCTTCATAAATTTTCGAATAGTATCGAGCATGCGCAGAGGTCGACATGATGAGTTCATCTCTGGCATACTCATATCCTTATTAATAAGCAAAAGTCCAGCATCTTCCGTCTAGAATAAAATATTCCATCGTTCAAATAACAGTTATACATTGTCAATAGGTGCCCTCTTGCGTCACATAGTTTTCACATGCTTAATGAGTTCCTCTATACTTAAAAGATAGATAGATATCCATTATTCTTTTCGGTCGTATTGGATCAGATCTGTTGGTATGGTAGGAAATAAAGGGTTTACGGTGTTCTATAGAATGCTGGGATTCAAGGTACCCATGTTTCCATGTACTCCTAGTTTTCCAGTAACTACTATGTACTCTAATAGTAATGGATCCCGATCCAGGCCTTCGCTTCCAGACAATACTTTTCCTCAAATTAAAGAATAGAAACAGCGCTTCGCGCAAATGACGCTTATTTGGTTGGAAACTTGCCATGATTTTGCTCGATAAAATAAACGACACCGAAAGAAATGATCAAATATAATACATCAAAATTGTTGATATGAATGCATTTGAATGCACAACCTACAAATATAATACATGTGGTGTAACATTTCTGTCCGGAATACATTGGTGACACCATCTTTTGATAAACGCTAGAAACTTACTTGTACGCTCAATATAAAAATAACATATTATCGTACTCTTAAATATAATATAATTAAACGAATTCGGTACACATACATTCAATACATATTGTTTAACACGAACTTGCCCAAAACCTATTGTATCGTCGAGAATTCGCCCTTCTTCGTTCAGAATCCCGAATTTGACGTGGATGGGTAACTGATAAGGTTATCAAATAAAACACAAAATTTTTTGGGCAATGCGGGAAATTCCCTTTATTGGCCCTAGAGAAAAAAGCGTTACGGCATAAAACCCTTGATGCAAATTAGTTGTGTATTTATATGAAATGTATGTGTGTTAATATGTATACTTATATGTATGTACGTAAACTTATATGTATGTACGTATATGAAAATGTTTTCATATATGATCCACGTGAATTGGACCGGTGTGTAGCTACACGTGAGAGTAATCTGCTGCTCGACCTGCACGAACGTGCGGGGCGTGCTCAACAGCTCGACCAACACAGAGGTGTCGAGAGCTAATCTTATCGACCGACATCAATATGACGAGAACACTAAGCGATTAACCGAAACGATATGTGGGGAATGCTTAGCGTGTAATAATTTGACAGAATATTAAATTATAGCATATAGAAGTGTACGTTTCCGAAGGCTTAATCGTTTAAAACTGAGAAAAAACACGATGAAGGAAACTATAGCAACGCTTATTCCTTTTTTTTATTTTTCGCATCAAACAAACAAAAAATGCATGGCCAGCGCGCGCTTCAAGGCATACGGCGGATCGATGTGAATCAGGCTCTCAATTTACTTTTGTTCCTCTGCATAGAGTAAACACCTACCACTTAAAGGGAATCTTTCTAGATTTGGTCACTAGTGCCAGGAAGTGATTCGAGATCTACTGTATTTTGTGTTATTTTGTTTTCTTTTCTCATTTTGTTAAAATTTTGATAAATTGGGGTGGATTGATTTTGCGGAAAAAATATTATGATTTTGCACAATTAATAGAAATACAGTGAAATAGAGCAGGCGGAAGGGAACTTGAGGGTGTAGGAATTTCACGATGATTTATACGTGCTTAGAATATTAAAATAGGGACCGATGAGGAGGAGAGGATAGTCACTGATGAAATTTTTTTTATCGTCCGGATAATGTAAGGTTTATAATAAAATATGGTAATTGACAGAATAACCTAACCTACTAAGTGTACCAATAAGAAGCGAGAATTTATTTGTGAAAATAAAACACTTATTTTAATGGGAAAGTAAAATATATATTATTAAAGGTATTGTTTTCTACACATTTTGTACAGCTTTCAGGCAATTTGTTGACATCAAGCAAATAAATTGTTTCTCTTTTAAAGCAAATCAATCTTTTTTCTAATTTCCGAATTCCTCGTAGGAATCTAAGTTCTGCTTAGCCAATGCCTGTCCCATCGATGAAAACAAATCGTAGTCTCGTGTATATGGCAGGTAGGGTAGTAGCTCCTAGCCAAGTGCCTTGATTGTATTCTAAATTTGTTTTGCTTTGTGTGCAAATGCATTGTCATAGAGAAAAATTACCTTGTCGCGTCTTCTGGACCATTGTGATCGATTTACGACTAATACGTGATTCAAATTGATCATTAATTGTCGGTAGAAATTAGTATTAACTAGTTCACCGGATTTTAACAATTCGTTAAATACGATGCCACTCTGATCCCATCAAGCACACAGGATAGCCTTCTTGCCATATTGATCTGGTGTTGCAGACGATGTTGAAGGTTGCCCCGACTTAATCCATGGTTATTTCCATTTGAGATTCTTGAAATAAATACAAAATTGATTTTTTTCGTGTCTTCAAAGTAAAATTTCAAGTTTTTTTCAATTTTCAATTTATGCCGCACCTATTTTCTACACATTTTTATCTTTCTCACAGCTTTGAAATGATCAAAAATTATTTGTTGAAATTATGTAACTTTTCTGCTATTTGCTTTTAACTTAAAATGTTATCTTCGTCCAATATCGTTTATAATTCGGCGTCTTCAAACTGTTTTGGTAGTCTTCAATGTTCTTGATTTCTTGAATCAAAATTGTTATTTCTAAACCATTAAAACCAACTTTTCAAAGGTAAAGGAAAAGGTCTCCAAAGTTAATGTGCGAAGATCTATTGCTGTGATTGTATAGGTTCATCCATAGGAAAATTTGTAGTGAAACGACTTGACCAAAAATTGGTTCCATCGAGGGTCTTCAGACGAAATCAGAATGAAACAGTTTACGAGAACGAAGATGAAAAAAAAAATGTAATACAAAGGAGGTTAAAATTTATCAAAAATGCGAGGATTCAGTTCTGGTAAGGAACGATCAGCGGGTTGGTTTGATGGCCCGAGGAATAAAAAACGATAAACGAGATTCGGGGCGAAACTCGACGAAAAAATATACGAAGAAACATTTATCCAAAGAGGTTTTGTAAAAAATGAAGTTATTGCATGTGTCGAGAATATTGAGAAGTACCAGAGAAACAGCACGTCGAATGATGACACTGAACCTTCAAGACGGAAGAATTCAGAAATACACGAAGAAATATAACAGCTTATCTGAGCTTATAATAGTGCAATAATAGACTCTAGTCTATCGGAATCTTTATTATAGTTTTTTATTACTTTGATAATTTATTAAACAATACTAAAAATTAGTGGCATCAAAAAATATAGTAAAATTTTATCTTATTTTGATATAGAACAAGTACAATAAAAATATTTAAATTTAAACATTAAAAAATTTTAAATTAATAAATATTTTTTTATTGGTCTTACAGTCCAATCAATTCAATCTAAAAATAAAAATAAAAATAAAAATAAAATAAAAATTAAAAATCAAAATTAAATTAAAAATTAAATTAAAATTATAATGACAGTCAGGCTTTCCTTGTTTACATTTACCCCATAGACTAATCTGAAAATAAAATATTAGCTGAAAAAATTTTTTGTTAGTAAAGTGCAGTCTGACTGTCCCCAACACCTAATTGAAAATCTGTCCAACGTTTCGAGCTCGCCACGGCTCCTCATCAGGGACTGTAAAAAAATATTTAATAATTTGTATATGTGCAGTCGACATAAGTACAATTAAATTGTATTAAAAAATTTTATTAACTAAATTAATTTAAAACATTATTAATTTTATTAAAATTTTATTAATATTAACATTAATTACTCTAATAATTGACTGCATTATTAGATGCTTTTTTTATGTGCTTATAATATTTTTATGTAACTTTATAATACAAATAAGATTTTATTATTATTTGTTAATTGAATTTCCTTATCATAAAACCTATATTATTAATTATGGTTTTCTAACTATTAACTGAATGAAATTTTATATTTAAAATAATCAAATTTATTTGCAGTATTTCACAATTTATTTCACATTGAAATTTTCAATATAAACAATGCATATTATAACTTATTCTATAAATTAATAAATATTTTTTCATTGGTCTTACAGTGCAATCAAATCAATTAAAAACAATACGTAACAATATCAATATATATTTATATTAACATTAATACATCGATACACAAAAATAATAAAAATTAAAATTAAAATTAAATAAAAAATTATAATGACAGTCAGACTGTCCTTGTTTACAGTCACCCCCGTAGACTAATCTGAAAATAAAATATTACATGAAAAAATTTTTTGTTAATAAAGTGCAGTCTGACTGTCCCAACACCCTTACCTAATTGAAGACTTGTCCAACGTTTCGAGCTCGCTACGGCTCCTCATCAGGGACTAAACTAAACCTTATATTCTAATCTATATATACCCTATCTTCAATTACATCCAGTCCAACGTTTCGAGCTCACTGCGGCTCCTCATCAGGGACTAAACTAAACCTTATATTCTAATCTATATATACCCTATCTTCAATTAGATCCAGTCCAACGTTTCGAGCTCACTACGGCTCCTCATCAGGGACTGATTAATGTATTAATGTATTAATGTTAATGTAGTTATGTATCGATATTGTTACGTATTGTTTTCGATTTATTTGATTGGATTGTAAGACCAATGAAAAAATATTTATTAATGTTTATATAAGCAGTCGCCAAAAGTATAATTAAATTATTAACTTAATCTATAACTTAATCTCAGAAAAAGAACTTTTAACATAAATAAAATAGTTAGGAGAGTTTGATGTACTCTTAAACATATTAAAAAGTTTAAAGCCTATAAATCTAATCGCGTATTTTATAAAAAAATTGATATAAAATATTTTTCTCAAATAGAAATATATTAGAAAAAAATATTCTACAAAGAAATTAAAAACAGGGTATTGAAATTGTCAGATATCCTGGTTGCGATGAAGTTAACACAAGAATATAATTATATTGCAATATATAGTAATGTAATTATATTATAATATATAATAATGTAATATATGTAAATATATTGTAAATTTTTTCATGGCCAAGCAAAAAATGTTCATATACCAGAATATTATTTATATCAAACATTTGTTTAAAAATTTTTTAAATAGGTAATTTTTGAAATACCGCTTGATAAAGTAATGAGATCATTTACGAATAACCCAGATCATTTTCACATATTTTTGTACATTCGAGCATACCTACTGAAATTTTCTAAGTATTAATTCAGGTATAATGAGTAGATATTACAAAATGCGTACAAACTTGATATGAAATTATAATAAGCAGTGGACTCTCTCTTTTTCCCTTTTTCCCTCCTTTTTTTCCTATTTGTTGAAATAATCAACATGTATAGGGTGAAGAACCTATACATGTTACAATATATATATATATATATATATATATATATATATATATATATATATATATATATTCGTATATATTCGTATAAAAATTTTTAGACAAATGTTTGACATAAATCAAACTCTAGTATATGAACATTTTTTTGCTTGGCTATGAAAAAATTTACAATATATTTACATGTATTACATTATTATGTTCGAATAAAATTACATTATTATATATTATAATATAATTACATTACTATATATTACAAAATAATTACATTATTGTGTTAAATTCATCCCAACCAGGACATTTGACAATTTCAATACACTGTTTTTAATTTCATTGTAGAATATTTTTTTTCTAATATATTTCTATTTTAGAAAAATATTTTATATCAATTTTTATAGGTTTTAAAGTTTGTAATATGTTTAAGAGCACATCAGACTCTCCTAACTATTTTATTTATGTTAAAAGTTCTTTTTCTGAGATTGAGTTATAGATTAAGTTACAATATGCATTGTTTATATTCAAAATTTCAATGTGAAATAAGTTGTGAAACATGAACAACAGCAAACAACAGAAAACAACAACAGCATAATCTCTGTGTATGCTCGATACTGTTCGAATATTTATGAAGAGGCTACTGAAGCCACGTCTTCAGGAAGCTGTAGCAGCTGCCACCAATCTAGCTGACGGGCAGTACGGATTTCGAAAGACAAGGCAAATGCAGATGCAATCTTTGAGGTTGTAGATGCGGTAAGAGGCAGAAAGAGGGTTATTCGTTACTGAACCTGTTTGCTTGCTGGCGATCCTTGACGTTCCGATTGCCTTCAACTCTATTGAATGGGGTGTAGAATGGGCGACTACCTGAGAAACCTTTAACTGATTTATGAGATATCTGATGGCCGAAGGAGTAAGAATCTTAGCGCTGCCGTGGCTTTGGGATCTGTGCTTCAAGCTGATATGTGGAATATTTCATATGACAGAATCTTCGGCATGTAGATGTCTGAAAACACCTTCTTAGTCAGACAATCAGATGATGTACTAGTCATCATTGCTATTGATTATAATGCTGCACAGATGTGACTAAATCAAGTGATGCGTCGCGTGACTAGAACTGACGACGGCGAACAGAGGGAGATAGTCTTGGTAGGAGCGGGATTCATGCGGCAGAGGGACAGCCTATCTGATTTAATCAGTTAAAGCCATTATTCCAAAGGTCGCATGGAGAAGATAATTACCATTTCACTCAGTTCTTATCTGGGTACTATCGGTTTCGCTTCTATCTCCAGAAAATGGGGATAGTGCCGGATCCTGCTTCCACCCACTATAACGTTACCAAAGACGACGTGTTAATCTAGTCAATCAAATTATATCTACAAGAAATAGTTACTGTTTTAATTTTTTATATTTCAAGACTATTTTTAACATTAAAAAAAGATACAAGCCAAAATTTTCATAAAAATTTAGTTAAAAATTTAGATAATTGATAAGTTGTAGAATGTACTGTTGAAACTATTGGTCTAAGTAAATAAGGTTTTTGTGTAGTTTTACAAGACCATGATGTTTTGATAATATACATCCATCAAAAAATTAAAGTCATTGAATTTGTGAATTAAGGTCTCAATAATCTTTTCTAAACTTGTTTTTTATTGAAATTTAATTTAATTGAATTCGGTATATTTGAATTATTATATAATATTTATTCATATATAACGGTTTATTATAATATTTCAAAAATAAAAGTTTTAATTTTTTATCAAATTGTTTTTATAACGTATGATTCATAAATTTCGATTTATTGATACAAAAAGTTCGAAAAAAAACGTGAAGTATTTTAATTAAATATGATTCATAATTTCATAATTTCATAATTTAAATATCGTTTTTGCAAAGTATATAAACTGTTATTGGAGTATGAAACAGAACTAACAATTTATAGACATAAACAAGCATTATAAATTTGTTTTAGAATTAAACAAGTAAACCCACATATAAAAAAAATTTTTCTTTGTAAACATGATTTGTTGTAGAATAAAAACAATTTGAAATATTCATCACAGTATTCACTAGTAAAAAAACTATAACATAATAATATTTTTTCTAATATTAATGAGAATTCACAATGCTTTATATGTTTTGGTAATGTAAATGAATTTTATTATCCATTCTTGCAAAAGAATGAGTCATTTCAATATTAATGTTTTGATGAAAATTCCAATTTTAATCTGTTATCTTTAAACTACAGTTACAGTAACAGTTGTAATCATTGTATTAATGTCAGCTTTTAGTTAAATAACATCTCAGTGGACAGATGTTGAAAAGTCTTTTAAATATGTTTTTTATTAACATATCTCATAAAAAATTAATATTTTTTGTATATGAATAGTTCTCAAGCAGTTTGTAGTTTCAAAGTTATAAATTATTTTACAGAGTAATACATTTAATACTATAATAAGAATACCCTAATACATTTAATGAGTTGAAATATTTTGAGTACTTTGCTAACACAGAGTAACAATTTAGCACTAATAAGTTAATTATCTTTATTAAGTATAATTAAAAAATTATTGGAACAATTTCTACCTTTTCTTAGTACGAAATGTTCTTTTTCTTCAAGACTTTCCGAAGTTGTTTACATATAATCCATAAAAAAAAAAACTTTTACGCATTACTTACAGAATATTCATTATTGCAGTGATACAAAAACATTGAAATGATTGAATATGAAACAAAAATACTAAAACGAAAGTGAAACTATCGCCATGAAAGGACGTAAAACTAATTTTCTTCAAATTTTTCCCAATAATTCCCCCCAATCATTTCCATATTTCGTCATCCTTTGTTTCAATACGCCCCGTCGATACCAGAATTCATATCGAGAGGTCGATTCGTTTCGCGCGCAATAATGATACATCGACTGTGCCGTCGTCTTCGCGTCTTGCAGGAGTAAAAAATCGGAATATTGGCAATAAGCTATCCTGTGAGTCAGAAAACAAGCCAAGAAGCGGTTCGTATTAATAGCAGCAATTTTTTCTGGTAAGGATGACTTTAGATCAAACAAGTGTGTATAATATATATATATATATATATATACATATGTACAAGGTCCAACACGCGAACGTATATATTAACTATTCGCTTTTTCGCACTTATGGATGCGTCTATACACGCATGTCACACGTGCAGGTGACCTTAACACTGATGTAGCAATAGAAAAGTTTACATGATGCTTTGAAAATAAAACTGCTATAAATATAAGTCATTTTAAATGGAATTATAAAGATGCACTTCCGAATTGGTTTCAAACTAAAGTTTTTAACCTCTAGTTTTCTGGCATCGAAGTATAAAGATTAATTTAGTTGGAATTGTAATTGTAGAAGAAAAGGAAATTAATTTTCTGTAAATAAAAAGCTTTTAATATATATATATATATATATATATATATATAAAATTTATATTTTGAAAAGGAACTACAATGTATAAAAGCTCTTCTCTATAATGTATTGTATTTATATAAATGGAATTTTTTGCTAATTAGACTTCACAGTTACACGTAAATATACTTCATTCTTAAAAAAAAGTTATACGTTAAGATAGCAATAAAACCACGTATTAGTATACTATTCCATTATTTTTAATTTAAACAAAAGAAAGTATTGAAATCAATTTTTACAGAGTCGAGTATATGTAAAATGTAGAGAATCAATTCGTGTAAATTCAAAAATATTACTTATTATTATTCGATAAAGAAGTTGCTTAAATGTGTGCCTATGCACTCACTTGTTTATAATGTGGGAATATAATACTATGAAAATATAATTTAAAAATTATTTTGTCATGTACTTGCGAGGCCGTCTTTGAATAGTTTATATTTTAAATGGTTAAAAAATATGGAGGAATAGTATCTTTTGCTGAACAGTTCGCAAAAAAAATTATAGTTTCCAGTCCATCAAATGAATTCAAATTGATTAATTGTAGATTAAATACTTACAAATATTTGTAAAAAGACTTTGAATAATTTAATATATTTTTACAAACGAAAATGCTTTATTTTATCAAATAAAATTAAATCTGCCACAACATATGTTATAATCTACCACTATATCAATTCATAATTGCTTGAATATTTCAAACTTTTATCGGTAAGTCTAGTTATATTACGAAATAAACCAAATGACTTTAGTAATATTTGTTGTCATCAAGTTTTTTTTAAATATGTATCAATTTTTAACATATATTTCGTTATATTCTCATTCATAATAAAATTTATTATCAGTAAATAAATTTATATTATTTTGCGTACATGTTTGTATTTCACTATCTTCTACTTGATGTAATTTATGATTTCTAAGTCACTGTGTACTTTACTTAAGAGTCAATAACACTAACTTTGAAAATCATCATTACTCAGATCCGCAATTACATTTTCATAACATTTCAATTGCTTTGTCAGATAAATTTTCAGTATTCTCACAAGCTTCTATTACTAGTTATTTGATCGAATATATAATTGAAACTGAAAACTGTTTTCAAGTGATTTCAAATAATTTTCTTCATAAATGATTTCGATTCTTGCAAGTGATTTAAACAAATTTTTAACGGTTTTCAAATGACTCGTGTAAGAGAGTCCAATGTTTTCATAGAGTGAACAGATCCCCATAGACTTTTATATAAGTAGGTATTTTAAAAAAATTTGAAATAATTTAGTATCTACAATTCCCTTGTTTATCAAAAAATTTTTCAATGACGGACCTGCAAGTACGTGTCAAAATAATTTTTTATTTATATTTTCATAGTACTGTATTTGCACGTTATATATAAGTGAGTGCATAGACACACTTTTAACAAGCAACTTTTTTTATTGAATTATAATGTTAAGCCGAAAAGACGCGTACCTATGCATTTTTATTGCAGCTTTTGAGTTTATATACTTTGTGCCTAAAGATGTCTAATCATTCGAACGTGCTTAAACTAACATCTTACTTCAAAATGCGTTGACATCTGTGATCTGTATGAATTATAGTTCTTTATTATTTATTTAGTACTACTGCCGAAACTTTCTCAATTTTTCCAGTAATCTGTCCATAAGGCGATCCCGGATTAAGCAATAAATATCACTCCAGCTGCATGCCGTAAAGGTTTCTTGCTCCCTTGCGTGCCCTTTTTAAATACTCCATTTTCGCCGCACTCAAAAATTTCCTCCCCTTTTTGTTTCCTATTCAATAAGAACTTGTCCAATCATCCAATAGAGAGATTTCTAGAGGATTTGAAAAACCTTCTCCATCCCTTCTCCTGTCCTCACCGTGTACTTGTAGCAGAGATAATAAGGGGAGATCGCCGATGCCCATGTTAGACATTGCAGTAAAATTTTGACACTCAGCGCTACGGCGGTGAACGTCGGTACTCCGTTTGTGCGATATTCCAGATGTTGGTTTTCGAGTTGGTGCGATCGAGGGAGAGACGGCGTTCAGTAGGGGGGACGCCGAAACAATAGATGCAATAAAAGGGATTAACTGGTGTCGAAATTCTTGAAGTGCGTACAGATTTTCTTGTCTGTGTGTGTAAGTGTGTATGATGCATTTATATACACACATATTTTCTTCAAATTTTAAATTCGCTGCGTGGCGATGATCGAAGCTACGAAAAGATATACCTGGGTATACGCACTTAAAGAATTTCTTCGTCGACACCAGTGAATCTCATTTACTACACTCCGCTGCCAAATTTTTAAGTACACACACACATACACACACACACACACACACACACATATATATATGTATTTTCTTAAAATTTTGAGTTTAAAACTTGATAATAAGATTGCGTTGAACTTAATAATAAGACTAATTTGATATAAAAAATTATACTTTCTGTAAATTATTTATATAATAACATTCATTAAATGTTTATATAATAAATTTTATTTCATTGCTATTTACATTATATCATGCATTCATTAAAATTAATTCAATAGTTATTAGAATACAACAAATATTTATTTAAATTTATGTTTAAAACAGAAACATATATATTTAACACGAATGAATATTTTGTAATTTAGAGTAAACCGTATACTTGAAACAAACAATTAAGTTTATTTGAATAGCGAACATATATTTATTACATTAAGCTAAATAAATTATTGAAATGTAATAAATAACTCTTGAATTTTACTAAACGGAACTACATATACGTAAAAAACAAAGTTAAATAAATAAATATTTAAAAAACTACATATATACTCAAATTTAACAAATATAATCAATTTTTGGGAAAGCTATTCAATATGAACAACTAAATAGCTTTATCAAAAGGTGCAATATATTTATTTGATTAGACCCAACGAGTACTTAATAATTAATAAACATTTTTTCGATTTTATTAAACGAAGCACAAAGATTTAAATATTAAATTTAAAGGAATGAATCTTTTAATAAAACTATTTATATGTTATAAGTAAATAATTTTTTCAAAAATAGAAAATATTTTTTTGATTTATATATATATTTTGTAGTTTTTACTATTTATTTATTACTTTTAATACTTAAATCTTTGCGTTTCGTTTAATAAAATTAATTAAATATTTATTAGATTTTACAACTGGCAGGGAATAATCAAATATATCTAATCCACCATTTGAGAAAACTAGTTCATTCTTTTGAGTAAATGGTTTTTTAAAAAATAAAATATATTTCTTGTATATATATACTGAAAAAAATCATTTCTAATATCAAGCTTATTTTTTCTCAACAGCAGAACACAAATATTGGGAATTAAATGTATATTTTTTTATTTTGAGGAAATATATCCTCAAACCAATAGATTCAAATTTAATATCAGGAAAATAAATTCTTCGATTAATTAAATATCTCCTAGATTTTTGTCAAGATTTTCTAGAAAATGGGTGGCTGAAATTGGAAATTAAATAAATATTTTCTTATCTAAAGAAACTATTTTCTTGAACCAATAGCTGAAGATTTTGAATAAAAAAATTTAGTCATTTGATTCAAGCCGACAAAATTAAGTGAATATATACTTGGATTAAGAATTTCAATACTTCACTCGAGAAATTGAATTTAAAACGAAGAATTCGATTCCTATCTTTAAAACAATAATCACTTGAAATTTTTTTTATTTTTTAGAAACATGAAAATTCAAGTATGCTAAATGTTTAAAAGAAGAACTTAGTTTCTTGATTCAAAGCATTATTTTCTTGACTTTAAAAATCAAAAGTTTAAACTAAGCGAATAATTTCTTGAATTCTCATAATTAATTTCTTTCGCTTAAAAGAACTTCGACCTAACCGGGATTCTATCCACAGACCTTTGGATTCGTAAGCTAACATCTTATTAAGCTGTTAGCTAACACCTTAAAGTCAAGAAAATAATGCTTTGAATCAATGAACTACTTTTAAACATTTAACATACTTGAATTTTCATGTTTTTGAAAATAAAAACGTATTTCAAGTAATTATTGTTTTAAAGATAAGAATCGAGTTCTTCATTTTAAATTAAATTTCTTGAGTGAAGTATTGAAATTCTCAATCCAAGTATATATTCACTTAATTTTGTCGGCTTGAATCAATTATCTAAATTTTTTGATTCCAAAATTTTCAGTTATTAGTTCAAGAAAATATTTTCACCCATTTTCTAGAAAATCTTGACAAAAATCTAGGAGATATTTAATTAATCCAATAATTTATTTTCCTCATTTTAAATTTGAAATCATTGGTTCCAGATAATATTTTCTTTAGATAAGAAAATATTCATTTAATTTTCAAATAAATAAGCTTTATTTTAGTACCTACTTACTTGGTTAAAGTTTATGCGATTACTTGGTTAAAGAAAATATTTCCTTAGTACAGAAAATCGCATAAATTTCTTGAATCAAGTAATATTTACTTTATATTAGAATTTTAGCAGTATATAATTTTAATGAATTATTTCGAAAAATCTATTTCTTAAACTTAGAACATTTTTATTTAATTAATTCGATAATATTGTTCTTTTAATAGTATCAGAAAAATCTTTGACCACAGATTTGATCAATCTATAATTTAAGTATTTAGATTATTTGCAATTCTAGCTATTAGATTTTCAGAATTCAATGCATTACCTTTTTGTTTTAATATAATAACCTTCTGATTCAAAATTTTGTTTTCTTAGATTAAGAACATATTTATTTATATATGTATTCTGTAACTCTGTTCTATATGTACTGTATAAAAACAATTAAATACTAATTTCTAGAAAATATTAGTCTGATTCTGTAAAGCCTTTTTTAGAGAATCAAAAGTATTGTGTTCAGGTATATGATTACTAAATTTAAGAAATTCAGATTTTCCATTTTAATTTTGATCAGCTTGTTTGAAAGAAACGTTTTCTAGAAAATGATAATGCTTATTTTTAGATTATGATGAGTTAAATTTAAGTAATTAGAACATTATAATTAAATAAATATTTACTTGACTTAATTTTTGTTCTTAAGAAAATCTATTCTCTTGGTTTAAGATAATCATGTTTTTCCTGAAGTTAATATTTCGATCGCCTTCAAAGTTTGAATACGTATTCTATACGGTCAGGATTAAATGATAGGATATTTTTTACTGCAAATTTAACAAAAAAAAAAAAAAAATAACAAAATGATGGCAACATTTTTTGCATGTATATCGGTAAACTGCCTGCTAGGCCTCGTACAACGTGCGTGCAGATAGACAGGTAATAAACAGTGAGAGCAGGTGAGAGAAAGAAACGAAACAGTATAGAGGACACTTGCGGGTACATGAAGGTACATGATATGGCAACACCCACCAACATCGAGTAATCCATGTTAATCCCCTTAGATTTTTCTTTTCTCCCCCCCCTCTCGCTCATACATTCCAATTCTCTCTCTCTCTCTCTCTCTTTCTCTCTCTCTCTCTCTCTCGCTCTCTCTCTCTGTCTTCTCCATACAAGGTAGTTATGTATCACATATGATTATATAGGATTCTGATATGATACTCCAAAAATATAAAAAGCAATCAAATAATTTTTGGAAAAGTTTACAATCTATAATTAGCAGCTTTTTCGAGATCTATTGCATTCGTAAACATAAATCAATTGCTGACAATGGCTATGAATATTGTCTCAATTTTAAGTTAATTTTTTTAAAGCGTACATATATTTTGTTGCAACTTAATTATTTTAGTTCAATAGAGAAACATTATAAAATTAAATCAAATATACATTTTTTAGTTCCAAGTAAAACGTATCTCATAGAAATAAGTGTATACTGAAAAAAATTTTATAGATTTAAATAAAGGGTTGATTCGTATACCATTAATTAACCATTTATTCAAAATAAGTAATTTATACATTTAAAATACTGAATGTTTAGTTAAATACAGTAAATATTTTTTTGATATATGAGAACTGAGAATTTAAACCAAATATAACATTCAACTGTAGTATTTTAACTTATTAGACCGTCGTTTTCGTAATATTCAACGATGTAAACGTACACTATATATTATATTGCAATAAATACTAACTATATTTACATATTTTTCATCATTTTTATTGTAATATATATATATATATATATATATATATATATATATATATATATATATATATATATATATAATATGTAATATATTTGTATTATACGAAACGCAATGGTAGTGAATGTTCAACACACAATCTGCCGTTCAAGCTTTAGGCATCCCGATCAGAATGTTAGTTAGGGTTATTATTAGGACTTAATCCTAATAAATAGAGAGTGTTTAACTGCTTAATAAGGCAGTTACATGTACTCTTCAGCACTAAAAATCTTAATTTTAAAAATTACTTACACAACTAAAACATACTTTAAATTTATTTTATACAAAAGTATAGAATAGGGCCAGGATGGTGTATTAGAAATTCTAATCATTTAAAAATATTTGTAACGTTACAAATATTTTTTGCTCTTTAAATAAATTCAACTATTCATTTCAAATACACGGCTGTTTCGAAATTGCAGAATATTCGTTCCTATTAAAGCTGTATATTTTTGTTTTAATAGAATTTGAATGAATGTTTGTTGGATTGCAATAAATATACTTTTATGAAATCGACTCATTTTTATTTGGAATTGATTTCAGTGTGTAGCACCATGTAAATAATATTCTTTAAAAAATTGCACGAGATGATAATGTAAATAGAAAGAATTAAAACTTGTAATATAAAAATATAATACATATGTTGTTATATAATTGATTTACATCAACTGGAATTGTTTATATATTTGCAACGTAACAAAGACTTTTGCTCTTTAAATAAACTTAACTATTCATTTCAAATATAGGGTTGTTTCGAAATTGCAGAATATTCGTTCCTATTAAGGCTGTATATTTTTGTTTCAATAGAATTCGAATGAATGTTTGTTGGATTGCAATAAATATACTTTTATGAAGTTGACTCATTTGCATTTGGAATTGTTATCAATGTGTAGCGCAACGCAAATTATGTTATTAGATAAGTAATATTATGTTTATATAAAGTTGTAGTCTTATTGTACAGTTTATAAATTCCACTAAAAAACATATTTCTTATTCTATACATTTTTCTGTACCAAGAGTTCCCAAAAAAATATATTCAAACTAATGGAGGATATAGAATAGTCAATGAGAATGTTACGGTGAAGTGCATTGTTAATAAAAAACGTTTAAAGAAAAAATATATAGATTAACAAATATGTATTTTGATGAGATTTTGAAATTTTAGTTACATCATTTAATGGAATTTTTTGTATTTTACAAGATAACTTAGAAAAACAATATTTTCACTAGGTATTAATGTGATTTATTATAAAATTGAAATTATCACCAATTTTTACTACCATATATATAATCAGAATCCTAAAAAACGTATATATAAAAATTTTAATAAAAATCGCGTTAATCGACTACTTGAAAACTTTGGTAGTTCTTTGCTATAAGAGATTTTCTCAGCTTTGATGTTTGCCAGTTTTCCTTAAAGTTGTCGTAGGTTTCAAAACTTCAAGCTGCTTGCTAGCTGCTGCGAGACTATATATATATATATATATATATATTTATACATGTAGCAATAAAATTTCTTTTTGGTCAGTATAAAGCTACTCATCTTTTATTGAACCCCCCGCTGCCAGCCTATTGTCTCGACAAGCTTTTCCTCTGCACGAGCCGAAGACAGTCGTCTCCCCCCTCGATCGCACCATCGCACGAGCTCGAAAAACAACATCTGGAATATCGCACGAAACGGCCAGTACCTCGCTTTGGCCGCCAGAGGCCCTCGTTTTCAGTCGAAAATTTTTACTGCAGTCTGGCCCATAAGCGTCGGCGATCTCCCCTTCTTATCTCTGCTTGTAGCGTCCTTACTCTGACAGACAAAGAGGACAACAGATTCGACTTGAACGCCGCGCGAGCAGGTTACTTTAATATTATTTCTGTACTACCAGTAAGCGTACAAATTATTTATAAGTCGTGTAATTATGTTTTTAAGAAGAAATGTGTTTAAATGTGTTAAACAAATATATTTAAATCCTTTACATTTTCCGCATATTTATGTGAATAGTATATTGAAGTAACTTTCAGAACGATGGAAGAGCTACCTCTATATAATTTCATTGCATCTCCAACAATTACTAAGTAATAATTTCGAAACTTACGCGAATTGGTACATATACATATTTACATATAGTTGACTATGTAAAAACTGAAATATCATTTTATTACTATCTTAGACTATAACTTTTTTTTAAAAATCAAAAATATGACGTGTGACTGTGAAGTTTGCAGTAAGGACTGCTAAGAAGAAAACTAGACTCTCGAGTGAGGAAGAAGCTGTAGATCTTACAAGTAATTGCTCATA